>JAOPSE010000010.1:64239855-64723516 GCA_029449295.1 Zea luxurians
TTCTGTTCTCCCTACACCCCACAACAAAATGGTGTAGTGGAGAGGAAGAATCGAACTCTATTGGACATGGCAAGAACCATGCTTGATGAGTACAAGACACCGGATCGGTTTTGGGCCGAGGCGGTCAACACTGCCTGCTACGCCATCAACCGGTTATATCTACACCGAATCCTCAAGAAGACATCCTATGAACTCCTAACCGGTAAAAAGCCCAATATTTCATATTTAGAGTTTTTGGTAGCAAATGCTTTATTCTTGTTAAGAGAGGTAGAAAATCTAAATTTGCTCCTAAAACTGTAGAAGGCTTTTTACTAGGATATGACTCAAATACAAGGGCATATAGAGTCTTTAACAAGTCCTCAGGACTTGTTGAAGTTTCTTGTGACGTTGTGTTTGATGAAACTAACGGCTCCTCAAGTAGAGCAAGTTGATCTTGATGAGATAGGTGAAGAACAGGCTCCGTGCACCGCGCTAAGGAACATGTCCATTGGGGATGTGTGCCCTAAGGAATCCGAAGAGCCTCCACATGCACAAGATCAACCATCCTCCTCCATACAAGCATGTCCACCAACCCAAAAATGAGGACGAGGCTCAAGTTGATGAAGGAGAAGATCAAAGAGATGAGCCACCTCAAGATGACGGCAATGATCAAGGGGGAGATGCAAACGATCAAGACAAGGAGGATGAAGAAACAAGGCCGCCACAACCAAGAGTCCACCAAGCAATCCAACGAGATCACCCCGTCCACACCATCCTCGGCGACATTCATAAGGGGGTAACCACTCGATCTCGTGTTGCACATTTTGTGAGCATTACTCTTTTGTTTCCTCTATTGAGCCACACAGGGTAGAGGAAGCACTCCAAGATTCGGATTGGGTGATGGCGATGCAAGAGGAGCTCAACAACTTCACTAGGAATGAGGTATGGCATTTAGTTCCACGTCCTAATCAAAATGTTGTAGGAAACCAAGTGGGTCTTTCCGCAACAAGCAAGACGAGCATGGTGTGGTGACAAGGAACAAAGCTCGACTTGTGGCCAAGAGATACTCCCAAGTCGAAGGTTTGGATTTCGGTGAAACCTATGCACCCGTAGCTAGGCTTGAGTCAATTCGCATATTATTAGCCTATGCTACTTACCATGGCTTCAAGCTTTTATCAAATGGACGTGAAGAGTGCTTTCCTCAATGGACCAATCAAGGAAGAGGTCTATGTTGAGCAACCTCTCGGCTTGAAGACAGTGAGTACCCTAACCATGTCTATAGGCTCTCTAAGGCGCTTTATGGGCTCAAGCAAGCCCCAAGAGCATGGTATGAATGCCTAAGAGATTTCCTTATCGCAAATGGCTTCAAAGTCGGCCAAGGCCGATCCTACTTTATTCACTAAAACTCTTGACAATGATTTGTTTTGTATGCCAAATTTATGTTGATGATATTATATTTGGGTCTACTAACGAATCTACATGTGAAGAATTTAGTAGGATCATGACACAGAAAATTCGAGATGTCTATGATGGGGGAGTTGAAGTATTTTCTAGGATTCCAAGTCAAGCAACTCCAAGAGGGCACCTTCATTAGCCAAACAAAGTATACTCAAGACATTCTAACCAAGTTTGGAATGAAGGATGCCAAGCCCATCAAGACACCCATGGGAACCAATGGGCATCTCGACCTCGACACGGGAGGTAAATCCGTCGATCAAAGGTATACCGGTCGATGATTGGTTCATTGCTTTATTTATGTGCATCTCGACCGGACATTATGCTTTCCGTTTGCATGTGTGCAAGATTCCAAGCCGACCCTAAGGAATCTCACCTTACGGTCGTAAAACGAATCTTGAGATATTTGGCTTATACTCCTAAGTTTGGGCTTTGGTACCCTCGGGGATCCACATTTGACTTGATTGGTTATTCGGATGCCGATTGGGTGGGGTGTAAAATTAATAGAAAGAGCACATCGGGGACTTGCTAGTTCTTGGGAAGGTCCTTGGTGTCTTGGGCTTCAAAGAAGCAAAATTCGGTTGCTCTTTCTATCGCTGAAGCCGAGTATATTGCCGCAGGCCATTGTTGCGCGCAATTGCTTTGGATGAGGCAAACCCTGTGGGACTATGGTTACAAATTAACCAAAGTTCCTCTTCTATGTGATAATGAGAGTGCAATCCGCATGGCGGATAATCCCGTTGAGCATAGCCACACTAAACACATAGCCATTCGGTATCATTTTCTTAGGGATCATCAACAAAAGGGGGATATCGAGATTGCATACATTAATACTAAAGATCAATTAGCCGATATCTTTACCAAGCCACTAGACGAACAAACTTTTACCAAACTTAGGCATGAGCTCAATATTCTTGATTCTAGGAATTTCTTTTGCTAATTTGCACACATAGCTCATAAGTATACCTTTGATCATGTCTCTTTTATATATGCTATGACTAATGTGTTTTCAAGTGTATTTCAAACCAAGTCATAGGTATATTGAAAGGGAATTGGAGTCTTCGGCGAAGACAAAGGCTTCCACTCCACTCTACTACTCATCCTTCGCCGTCGCTCCGAGCATTTCTTCGTCTTTGGTATAATCTTCACTCATATGTTTTATTTGCCAAAGGGGAGAAAATAGTTAGGGAAGGGCCTATATTTCATTTCAAGTATCCGTTTTTGGCGATTCATGCCAAAGGGGGAGAAAGTATTGGCCCAAAGCAAAAGGACCGCACCACCACCCTAATATTAAAATTAATGATTTTCAATTGGTAAATTTCAAATTGGTATCTCTTTGTGTTCTAAAGGGGGAGAAAGTAGTATTTTCAAAATTGATATCTTAAAACCCTCTTGAACACTAAGAGGAGAATTTATTGAGGGAGAGTTTTTGTTTTAGTCAAAGGAAAAGCATTTGAAACAAGGGGACAAAATTTCAAATCTTAAAAATGCTTCGCAAAAATCTTATTCAATTGTCTTTGACTATTTGCAAAAAGACTTTGAAAAGGATTTACAAAAAGAATTTGCAAAACAAAACATGTGGTGCAAGCGTGGTCCAAAATGTTAAAAATAAAGAAACAATCCATGCATACCTAGTAAGTAATATTTATTGGCTCAATTCTAAGTAACCTTTGCACTTACATTTTGCAAACTAGTTCAATTCTGCACTTCTATATTTGCTTTGGTTTGTGTTAGCATCAATCACCAAAAAGGGGGAGATTGAAAGGGAATTAGGCTTACACCTATTTCCTAAACTAATTTTGGTGGTTGAATTGCCCAACACAAATAATTGGACTAACTAGTTTGCCCAAGTCTATAAGATCTACAGGTACCAAAGGTTCACAATAAGCCAATAAAAAGATCAAGAGAAAGGGTTCAAACAAAGGAGCAAAGGGACAACCGAATGGACCCTGGTCGGGCGCCACCGGACTGTCCGGTGCACCACCGGACAGTGTCCGGTGCACCAGGGAAGATCGACTAAAAACTCTTCACCTTCGGGAATTCTCAGAGTCGGCGCGCTATAATTCACCGGACTGTCCGGTGTTCACCGGACAGTGTCCGGTGCTCCAAAAGGACGCGGCTCTGAACTCGCCAGTCTCGGGAATTCGCATCGGCTGCTCCGCTATAATTCACCGGACATGTCCGGTGTACACCGGACTGTCCGGTGTAACTGCGGAGCAACGGCTACTTCGGCGCCAACGGCTACCTGCAAGCGCATTAAATGCGCGCCAGCGCGCGCAGAAGTCAGACACGCCCATGCTGGCGCACCGGACACTCCACAGTACATGTCCGGTGCGCCACCAGACATCTAGGCGGGCCCAGCGTCAGAGCTCCAACGGTCGGAACCCTAACGGCCTGGTGACGTGGCTGTCGCACCGGACATGTCCGGTGTGCACCGGACTGTCCGGTGCACCATACAACAGACAGCTTCCACCAAACGGCTAGTTTGGTGGTTGGGGCTATAAATACCCCCAACCACCCCACATTCAAGACATCCAAGTTTTCCACTTCTCAACCACTTACAAGAGCTAGGCATTCAATTCTAGACACACTCAAGTGATCAAATCCTCTCCAATTCCACACAAGGCTTTAGTGATTAGCGAGAGAGATTTGCCGTGTTCTTTTGAGCTCTTGCGCTTGGATTGCTTCTTTCTTTCTCACTTGTTCTTGTGATCAAAGCTCACTTGTAATCAAGGCAAGAGACACCAATTGTGTGGTGGTCCTTGCGAGGAAGCTTTGTTCCCGGTTTGATTTGAGAAGAGAAGCTCACTCGGTCCGAGGGACCGTTTGAGAGAGGGTAAGGGTTGAAAGAGACCCGGCCTTTGTGGCCTCCTCAACGGGGAGTAGGTTTGCGAGAACCGAACCTCGGTAAAACAAATCCGCATGTCACACTCTTCATTCGCTTGCGATATGTTTTGCGCCCTCTCTCTCGGACTCATTATTATTTCTAACGCTAACCCGGCTTGTAGTTGTGATTAATTTTGTAAATTTCAGTTTCGCCCTATTCACCCCCACTCTAGGCGACTTTCAATGGGGCGCACTGGTGTTCGTTGGAAGGATCTGCGCCAGGGCCGCCCCCAGCGGCCTCACCGCCGGGGAGGTCGCGCTCTTTATTTCCTGCGCGGTGGTGCTGTCGACCTTGTCTTCTTCTTGCTGCTGCTGGAGGAGCGCGACCTCATGGGGGTTGGCGCTCTTCTGCCATCGCTCAGCTTCAAGGATTTTCATGATGCAGCCTGGCTGCGGTCTCCCACCGGTGGTCATCTATAAGGATGACCACCAGCCTCGTGGTGGAGAGAAGTGAGCCGGGCTGCGGCCTCCCCCTGCCCTCAGCTTCAAGGATGTTCATCATCCTCGCTGGGGTGGAAGGCAAGCCGAGTTGGGGTCCTGCCTTCCGCATGGGCTGGTGACCCGCTTCTTCCTCCAGCATTTGGAGGAGAAGGATGTTCACCAGCCTTGTGGAGGAGGCGAACCTCGGCTACGCGGGGCCGGCCGGCTGCGGGCGCCGTCAGCTGCCGCGTGTCTGGCTCCTTGGCTTGGATGGCTTTGGTGCCGCCTCTAACGCTGCCTCCCGCCGCCAAGTGGGGCGTGGCTATCTGTCCATCGCACGGGCGACTGTCGCGCCGTGCGTAGGTCCGCCACATCCGTAGCGTCCCTTGCGCCGCCGGCCACGCTATTCCGACGCTGCCCGGGGGGTTGTACAAGACGTCGTACGCCATGGAGGTGGCGACCACGTTCTTGGATGGTCTTGTCCTCACCCCCGCAGGAGGGCAGGGGTGAGGTCCTCTTCGGCGCGGCGCACGTGCTGTGGTGGTCGCCGTTGCTGGCAAGCTGTCAGCGCGTAGGTGGCCGTTGCCGCTGGTGAGGCTGCCCAGTGCAGAGGTGGTTGCCTCCGCTGGCGAGACCACCGGCATCACCTGCCGCCGAGCCTCTAGCTCTTTGGCTTTAATGGCCTCGTTGTCGCCCCCTGTAGGAGGACGGGGGCGAGAACCTCTTTGCGATGGCGCACGCATTGAGGCAGCCATCACCGCTAGCGAGTTGCTCGGTGCAGAGGTGGTTGTCGCCGCTGGTGAGGCCGCCCGGAGCTAGCTTCTAACGTGACCCTATTGGTGAAGAGTAGTCCATTCCTGCAGAGTAGAGATGGAGCTAGGACTTCGCTTGAAGGCGGATGTAATACTTTTGCTTTTTGTAAGGTACTTTTGAGCACTATTCAAGCAGTATTATCACTTATCTATGTACCGCCTGTCCCTGCTGCTATGTGTGATGTTGTTGACTCCTCCCTGGTACCCGGCCCCCCGCCTGGGATGCAGGCTTGATGTGTCGAGGTTGGATACCAGCGTATCTGAAAGGGTTGTCAACAACTCCTGGGAGGCAGTCTCGGCCGGGATCTGGACCTGTACACAACTTCAGCTAGGGAGCGTTAGTAGTACACCCATAGGGTCCCCTGTCTGATATTAGCCATCCTTTGATACATGCTCGGGACTCGCAGGGTTTAGTCCGGGTGGCCAAGTCGTGTGTCCGGACCGCCTTGGATCGTGGCTCTAGATACTAGGACTCCCGTCGCAGGGTGGTGGAGTGTGCAGGTTTACGGTACGGGACCAGGCTAAGCGGCTACACGGCTCCGGACCACCCTAGGGTACAAGTGTCCGTTTTCTAGAGCCGGACCCGCAGGACTTATAGCTCCAAATACTAAGGCACCCGTCACAGAATGGTGGGCTATGCAGGCTTACGGTACGAGACCAGGCTAAGCGGCTACACTGCTCCGGACCATTCCATGGAACGAGCTCCCGTTCTTTAGAACTGGCCCCCGGGCTGTCGGACCTCCCAGCTTTTGTAAAGGAGATCCTAAACTGCAAGCCTGGCTGTTCAATTCGAATGTCGTCATGTCAGGACAGATGGGAACCGTGCGAGTGGGTTAGATAAAAAGTATTATCTGAAAACTGTAGGTTAAATCCATGAAGTAGGAAGATAAAGTCGTCATAGAAACGCGTCCGAGGGGATGAATTTCCTCTTTATAACTTGACATGCATGGGTGTAAATCATCAGGCCGGGTTTATGTGGACAGACCTCACCGGGCTGGTGTACACATATGTGATATTTAATTATAAAAGAAGAAAAAATTTAACCCCTTAGAGTTGCTTCTATGGATTGAACTTACAGAGATAGGAAGGGATACTTCTTCAGATATGGCAAAGTTGGCATCCCTTGGGTTGGCATATTTCCATCGCCTTGAGGGGTTCCTCCCTGCTGTGGGAGAGGTTGCGGATCCCCTCTTGGCTCAATACTTTGCCGCAGGATTAGGTCCCGACCCTGGGTTCCTTACTATGCACGAACCGTTGGCCATAGTACTTGAGCGCCTAGTTACGATGTGCATTTTGGGTTGCAACTTGACATCTGAGTCCGCCGCTTGAGTCCACGTCCTCGCGCTGTAGTGGCCCCTACACAAACCCATTGAAAGGTTGGACCCGTGGGGAGTCCAGAAGGGTTTCCATGGGAAGGCAGGCTTCGGTCCCATAGGCCAGGTAGCACGGAGCCCCATGGTGGTCCGTCTAGTTGCCTTCACCGGAATTGGAGCCTCCAGTGAAGACATCCTTCAGGACCCCCTCGGGTGACTGATACCCAAGGTCCGGTTCGGCCGCGGCCACCTCCTCGTCATCGGCCCTTTCCTTGCCGGGTCGGCGACGAGGTGGGGAGTCATCCCCGGAAGACTGCTCGCGCCGCGCGCTGACACGTTTCGCGAGGTCGATGATCTTGCGACACTCTGTGGCGCTGTGGCGACCGTTGGGGTGCACTAGGCATGTGCCGCCGTTACCCCTCGGTGGCCATGGGCGTTTGGTGCTGAAAGGGAATTAGGCTTACATCTATATCCCTAAATTGATTTTGGTGGTTGAATTGCCCAACACAAATAATTGGACTAACTAGTTTGCCCAAGCTTATAAGATCTACAGGTACCCAAGGTTCACAATAAGCCAATAAAAAGATCAAGAGAAAGGGTTCAAACAAAGGAGCAAAGGGACAACCGAAGGCACCCTGGTCGGGTGCACCGGACTGTCCGGTGCACCACCGGACATTGTCCGGTGCACCAGGGGACTCCAAGCTGAACTTTGCACCTTCGGGAAATCTCAGAGCCGCCGCGCTATAATTCACCTGACTGTCCGATGTACACCGGACAGTGTCCGGTGCTCCAAGGGGACGCGACTCTGAACTCGCCAGCTTCGGGAATTCGCAACGGCTAGTCCGCTATAATTCACCGGACATGTCCGGTGTACACCGGACTGTCCGGTGTGACAGCAGAGCAACGACTACTTCGGCGCCAACGATCACCTGCAGGCGCATTGAATGCACGCCAGAACGCGCAGAAGGCAGACACGCGCGAGCAGGCGCACCGGACACTCTACAGTGCATGTCCGGTGCGCCACCGGACATCCAGGCAGGCCCAACAGTCAGAGCTCCAACGGTCGGAACCCTAACGGCCTGGTGACGTGGCTGGCGCACCGGACATGTCTGGTGTGCACCGGACTGTCCGGTGCACCATGCGACAGACAGCCTCCACCATACGGCTAGTTTGGTGGTTGGGGCTATAAATACCCCTAACCACCCCACATTCAAGTTATCCAAGTTTTCACACTTCAACACCTTACAAGAGCTCTAGCATTCAATTCTAGACACACCCAAGTGATCAAATCCTCTCCAATTCCACACAAGGCTTTAGTGATTAGTGAGAGAGATTTGCCGTGTTCTTTTGAGCTCTTGCGCTTGGATTGCTTCTTTTCTTTCTAATTTGTTCTTGTGATCAAAACTCCATTGTAACCGAGGCAAGAGACACCAATTGTGTGGTGGTCCTTGCGGGGAAGTTTTGTTCCCGGTTTGATTTGAGAAGAGAAGCTCACTCGGTCCGAGGGACCGTTTGAGAGAGGGAAAGGGTTGAGATAGACCCGGCCTTTGTGGCCTCCTCAACGGGGAGTAGGTTTGAGAGAACCGAACCTCGGTAAAACAAATCATCGTGTCTCACTCCTTATTTGCTCACGATTTGTTTTGCGCCCTCTCTCTCGGACTCGTTTCTATTTCTAACGCTAACCCGGCTTGTAGTTGTGATTAAATTGTTAAATTTCAGATTCACCCTATTCACCCCCCTCTAGGCGACTTTCAATTGGTATCAGAGCCCGGTGCTTCATTAGAGCCTAACCGCTCGAAGTGATGTCGGGAGATCATGCCAAGAGGGAGATGGAGACCGGCGACAAGCCCACTACGAGTCACGGGAGCACTTCATCGGAAGAGTCCCGCACCAAGAGGAAGGAGAAGAAGAAGGACTCCTCCAACAAAGGGAAGGGGAAGGAGAAGAAATCTTCTTCCCACAAGTCGCATCGGAGAGGCAACAAGCACAAGAGGATGAGGAAAGTGGTCTACTACGAGACCGACACTTCATCACCGTCGACCTCCGGCTCCGACGCGCCGTCCGTAACTTCTAAGCGCCAAGAGCGCAAGAAGTATAGTAAGATCCCCCTACGCTACCCTCGCATTCCTAAACATACACCTTTACTTTCCATCCCTTTAGGCAAACCACCAACGTTTGATGGTGAAGATTATGCTAGGTGGAGTGATATGATGCGATATCACCTAACCTCACTCCACAAAAGTATATGGGATGTTGTTGAGTTTGGTGTACAGGTACCATCCGTAGGGGATGAGGATTATGATGAGGATGAAGTGGCCCAAATCGAGCACTTCAACTCCCAAGCCACCACTATACTCCTCACCTCTCTAAGTCGAGAGGAGTATAACAAGGTGCAAGGGTTGAAGAGCGCCAAGGAGATTTGGGACGTACTAAAGACCGCGCACGAAGGAGATGAGGTGACCAAGATCACCAAACGGGAAACGATCGAGGGGGAGCTCGGTCGCTTCCGTCTTCGCCAAGGGGAGGAGCCACAAGACATGTACAATCGGCTCAAAACCTTGGTGAACCAAGTGCGCAACCTCGGGAGCAAAAAATGGGATGACCACAAAGTGGTTAAGGTTATTCTAAGATCACTTGTTTTCCTTAACCCTACTCAAGTTCAATTAATTCGTGGCAATCCTAGATATACACAAATGACCCCCGAGGAAGTTATAGGTAATTTTGTGAGCTTTGAGTTGATGATCAAAGGCTCAAAGAAGATCAACGAGCTTGATGGCCCTTCCACGTCCGAAGCACAACCGGTCGCATTCAAGGCGACGGAAGAAAAGAAGGAGGAAGCTACTCCAAGTCGAACACCCATCGACGCCTCCAAGATCGACAACGAGGAGATGGCACTCATCATCAAGAGCTTCCGTCAAATCCTCAAGCAAAGGAGGGGGAAAGACTACAAGCCCCGCTCCAAGAAAGTATGCTACAAATGTGGTAAGCCCGGTCATTTCATTGCTAAATGTCCATTATCTAGTGATAGTGACAGGGGCGACGACAAGAAGGGGAGAAGAAAGGAGAAAAAGAGACACTACAAGAAGAAGGGCGGCGATGCCCACGTGTGCCGCGAGTGGGACTCCGACGAGAGCTCCACCGACTCCTCCTCCGATGAGGACGCCGCCAACATCGCCGTCACGAAGGGACTTCTCTTCCCCAACGTCGGCCACAAGTGCCTCATGGCAAAGGACGGCAAAAGGAAGAAGGTTAAATCCAAATCCTCCACTAAATATGAGTCCTCTAGTGATGATAATGCTAGTGATGAGGAGGATAATTTGCGTACCCTTTTTGCCGACCTCAACATGCAACAAAAGGAAAAACTAAATGAGCTAATTAGTGCTATTCATGAAAAGGATGATCTCTTGGACTCCCAAGAGGACTTCCTTATTAAAGAAAATAAGAAGCATGTTAAGGTTAAAAATGCTTATGCTCTAGAAGTAGAAAAATGTGAAAAACTATCTAGTGAGCTAAGCACTTGCCATCAGACTATTGACAACCTTAGACATGAAAATGCTAAATTAATTGCTAAGGTTGATTCTCATGTTTGTAATGTTTCAATTCCCAATCCTAGAGATGATAATGTTAATTTACTTGCTAAGATTGAAGAATTGAATGTTACTCTTGCTAGCCTTAGAAATGAAAATGAAAAATTAATTGCTAAGGCTAAAGATTTTGATGTTTGCAATATTACAATTTCCGATCTTAGAGATAAAAATGATATATTACGTGCTAAGATTGTTGAACTTAATTCTTGCAAACCCTCTACATCTACCATTGAGCATGTGTCTATTTGTGATAGATGTAGAGATGTTGATATTAATGCTATTCATGATCATATGGCTTTAATTAAACAACAAAATGATCATATAGCAAAATTAGATGCTAAAATTGCCGAGCATAACTTAGAAAATGAAAAGTTTAAATTTGCTAGAAGTATGCTCTATAGTGGGAGACGCCCTGGCATCAAGGATGGCATTGGCTTCCAAAGGGGAGACAATGTCAAACTTAGTGCCCCTCCTAAAAGATTGTCTAATTTTGTTAAGGGCAAGGCTCCCATGCCTCAGGATAACGAGTGTTACATTTTGTACCCTGCCGGTTACCCCGAGAGCAAGATTAGGAGAATTCACTCTAGGAAGTCTCACTCTGGCCCTAATCATGCTTTTATGTATAAGGGTGAGACATCTAGCTCTAGGCAACCAACCCGTGCTAAGTTGCCTAAAAGGAAAACTCCTAATGCATCAAATGATCATGACATTTCATTCAAAACTTTTGATGCATCTTATGTGCTTACTAACAAATCCGGCAAGGTAGTTGCCAAGTTTGTTGGGGGCAAACACAAGGGCTCCAAGACTTGTGTTTGGGTACCCAAAGTTCTTGTTTCTAATGCCAAAGGACCCAAAACCATTTGGGTACCTAAAGTCAAGAACTAAACTTGTTTTGTAGGTTTATGCATCCGGGGGCTCAAGTTGGATCATCGATAGCGGGTGCACGAACCACATGACGGGGGAGAAGAAGATGTTCTCCTCCTACGAGAAAAACCAAGATCCCCAACAAGCTATCACATTCGGGGATGGAAACCAAGGTTTGGTCAAAGGTTTGGGTAAAATTGCTATATCTCCTGACCATTCCATTTCCAATGTTTTTCTTGTTGATTCATTAGATTACAATTTGCTTTCCGTCTCGCAATTATGTCAAATGGGCTACAACTGTCTTTTTACTGATGTAGGTGTCACTGTCTTTAGAAGAAGTGATGATTCAATAGCATTTAAGGGAGTGTTAGAGGGTCAGCTATACTTGGTAGATTTTGATAGAGCTGAACTCGACACTTGCTTAATTGCTAAGACTAACATGGGTTGGCTCTGGCACCGCCGACTAGCCCATATTGGAATGAAGAATCTTCATAAGCTTCTAAAGGTAGAGCATATTTTAGGACTAACAAACGTTCATTTTGAGAAAGACAGGGTTTGTAGCGCATGCCAAGCAGGGAAGCAAGTTGGTGTTCATCATCCACACAAGAACATCATGACGACTGACAGGCCATTGGAGCTCCTACACATGGATTTATTCGGCCCGATTGCTTACATAAGCATCGGCGGGAGTAAGTACTGTCTAGTTATTGTGGATGATTATTCTCGCTTCACTTGGGTATTCTTTTTACAGGAAAAATCTCAAACCCAAGAGACCTTAAAGGGATTCTTGAGACGGGCTCAAAATGAGTTCGCCTTAAGGATCAAGAAAATTAGAAGCAACAACGGGACGGAGTTCAAGAACTCTCAAATTGAAGGCTTCCTTGAGGAGGAGGGCATCAAGCATGAGTTCTCTTCTCCCTACACCCCACAACAAAATGGTGTAGTGGAGAGGAAGAATCGATCTCTATTGGACATGGCAAGAACCATGCTTGATGAGTACAAGACGCCGGATCGGTTTTGGGCCGAGGCGGTTAACACCGCTTGCTACGCCATCAACCGGTTATATCTACACCGAATCCTCAAGAAGACATCATACGAACTCCTAACCGGTAAAAAGCCCAATATTTCATATTTTAGAGTCTTTGGTAGCAAATGCTTTATTCTTGTTAAAAGAGGAAGAAAATCTAAATTTGCTCCTAAGACTGTAGAAGGCTTTTTACTAGGATATGACTCAAACACAAGGGCATATAGAGTCTTTAACAAGTCCTCAGGACTAGTTGAAGTTTCTTGTGACGTTGTGTTTGATGAGACTAACGGCTCTCAAGTAGAGCAAGTTGATCTTGATGAGATAGGTGATGAAGAGGCTCCGTGCATTGCGCTAAGGAACATGTCCATTGGGGATGTGTGTCCTAAGGAATCCGAAGAGCCTACAAATGCACAATATCAACCATCCTCCTCCACGCAAGCATCCCCACCAACTCAAAATGAGGATGAGGCTCAAGTTGATGAAGGAGAAGATCAAGGAGATGAGCCACCTCAAGATGACGACAATGATCAAGGGGGAGATGCCAATGATCAAGACAAGGAGGATGAAGAACCAAGGCCGCCACACCCAAGAGTCCACCAAGCAATCCAACGAGATCACCCCGTCGACACCATACTCGGCGACATTCATAAGGGGGGTAACCACTAGATCTCGTGTTGCACATTTTTGTGAGCATTACTCTTTTGTTTCCTCTATTGAGCCACACAGGGTAGAGGAATCACTCCAAGATTCGGATTGGGTGATGGCGATGCAAGAGGAGGTCAACAACTTCACAAGGAACGAGGTATGGCATTTAGTTCCACGTCCTAACCAAAATGTTGTAGGAACCAAGTGGGTCTTCCGTAACAAACAAGACGAGCATGGTGTGGTGACAAGGAACAAAGCTCGACTTGTGGCCAAGGGATACTCCCAAGTCGAAGGTTTGGATTTTGGTGAAACCTATGCACCCATAGCTAGGCTTGAGTCAATTCGTATATTATTAGCCTATGCTACTTACCATGGCTTCAAGCTTTATCAAATGGACGTGAAGAGCGCCTTCCTCAGTGGATCAATCAAGGAAGAGGTCTATGTTGAGCAACCTCCTGGCTTTGAAGACAGTGAGTACCGTAACCATGTCTATAGGCTCTCTAAGGCGCTTTATGGGCTCAAGCAAGCCCCAAGAGCATGGTATGAATGCCTAAGAGATTTCCTTATTGCAAATGGCTTCAAAGTCGGCAAGGCCGATCCTACTTTATTCACTAAAACTCTTGACAATGATTTGTTTGTATGCCAAATTTATGTTGATGATATCATATTTGGGTCTACTAACGAATCTACATGTGAAGAATTTAGTAGGATCATGACACAAAAATTCGAGATGTCGATGATGGGGGAGTTGAACTATTTTCTAGGATTCCAAGTCAAGCAACTCAAAGAAGGCACCTTCATTAGCCAAACAAAGTATACTCAAGATATTCTAACCAAGTTTGGAATGAAGGATGCTAAGCCCATCAAGACACCCATGGGAACCAATGGGCATCTCGACCTCGACACGGGAGGTAAATTCGTCGATCAAAAGGTATACCGGTCGATGATAGGTTCATTACTCTATCTATGTGCATCTCGACCGGACATTATGCTTTCCGTTTGCATGTGTGCAAGATTCCAATCCGACCCTAAGGAATCTCACCTTACGTCCGTAAAACGAATCTTGAGATATTTTGCTTATACTCCTAAGTTTGGGCTTTGGTACCCTCGAGGATCCACATTTGATTTAATTGGTTATTCGGATGCCGATTGGGCGGGGTGTAAGATTAATAGAAAGAGCACATCGGGGACTTGCCAGTTCTTGGGAAGATCCTTGGTGCCTTGGGCTTCAAAGAAGCAAAATTCGGTCGCTCTTTCTACCGCCGAAGCTGAGTATATTGCCACAGGACATTGTTGCGCGCAATTGCTTTGGATGAGGCAAACCCTGCGGGACTATGGTTACAAATTAACCAAAGTTCCTCTTTTATGTGATAATGAGAGTGCAATCCGCATGGCAGATAATCCCGTTGAGCATAGCCGCACTAAACACATAGCCATTCGGTATCATTTTCTTAGGGATCACCAACAAAAGGGGGATATCGAGATTGCATACATTAATACTAAAGATCAATTAGCCGATCTCTTTACCAAGCCACTAGATGAACAAACTTTTACCAAACTTAGGCATGAGCTCAATATTCTTGATTCCAGGAATTTCTTTTGCTAATTTGCACACATAGCTCATAAGTATACCTTTGATCATGTCTCTTTTATATATGCTATGACTAATGTGTTTTCAAGTATATTTCAAACCAAGTCATAGCTATATTGAAAGGGAATTGGAGTCTTCGGCGAAGACAAGGCTTCCACTCCACTCTATTACTCATCCTTCGCCGTCGCTCCGCATCACTCTCCATCTTTGGTATAATCTTCACTCATATGTTTTATTTGCCAAAGGGGAGAAAATAGTTACAAAAGGGCTTATATCTCACTCAAAGTATCCGTTTTTGGCGATTCATGCCAAAGGGGGAGAAAAATATGAGCCCAAAGCAAAAGGACCGCACCACCACCCTAATTTTAAAATTAATGATTTTCAATTGGAAAATTTCAAATTGGTATCTCTTTGTGTTCTAAAGGGGGAGAAAGTAGCACCTTTCAAAATTGATATCTTAAAACCCTCTTGAACACTAAGAGGAGAATTTATTTGAGGGGGAGTTTTGTTTAGTCAAAGGAAAAGCATTTGAAACAAGGGGAGAAAATTTCAAAACTTGAAAATGCTTAGCAAAATCTTATTCATTTACCTTTGACTAATTGCAAAAGGACTTTGAAAAGGATTTACAAAAACAATTTGCAAAAACAAAATATGTGGTGCAAGCGTGGTCCAATATGTTAAAAATAAAGAAACAATCCATGCATATCTAGTAAGTAATATTTATTGGCTCAATTCTAAGTAACCTTTGCACTTGCATATGCAAACTAGTTCAAATTCTGCACTTCTATATTTGCTTTGGTTTGTGTTGGCATCAATCACCAAAAAGGGGGAGATTGAAAGGGAATTACGCTTACACCTATATTCCTAAATTGATTTTGGTGGTTGAATTGCCCAACACAAATAATTGGACTAACTAGTTTGCCCAAGCTTATAAGATCTACAGGTACCAAAGGTTCACAATAAGCCAATAAAAAGATCAAGAGAAAGGGTTCAAACAAAGGAGCAAAGGGACAACCGAAGGCACCCTGGTCGGGTGCACCGAACTGTCCGGTGCACCACCGGACAGTGTCCGGTGCACCAGGGGACTCCAAGCTGAACTTCGCACCTTCGGGAAATCTCAGAGCCGCCGCGCTATAATTCACCGGACTGTCCAGTGTACACCGGACAGTGTCCGGTGCTCCAAGGGGACGCGACTCTGAACTCGCCAGCTTCGGGAATTCGCAATGGCTAGTCCGCTATAATTCACCGAACATGTCCGGTGTACACCGGACTGTCCGGTGTGACAGCAGAGCAACGACTACTTCGGCGCCAACGGTCACCTGCGGGCGCATTGAATGCATGCCAGAACGCGCAGAAGGCAGACACGCGCGAGCAGGCGCACCGGACACTCTATAGTGCATGTCCGGTGCGCCACCGGACATCCAGGCGGGCCCAGAAGTCAGAGCTCCAACGGTCGGAACCCTAACGGCCTGGTGACGTGGCTGGCGCACCGGACATGTTCGGTGTGCACCGGACTGTCCGGTGCACCATGCGACAGACAGCCTCCACCAACGGCTAGTTTGGTGGTTGGGGCTATAAATACCCCCAACCACCCCACATTCAAGTTATCCAAGTTTTCACACTTCAACACCTTACAAGAGCTCTAGCATTCAATTCTAGACACACCCAAGTGATCAAATCCTCTCCAATTCCACACAAGGCTTTAGTGATTAGTGAGAGAGATTTGCCATGTTCTTTTGAGCTCTTGCGCTTGGATTGCTTCTTTTCTTTCTCATTTGTTCTTGTGATCAAAACTCCATTGTAACCGAGGCAAGAGACACCAATTGTGTGGTGGTCCTTGCGGGGAAGTTTTGTTCCTGGTTTGATTTGAGAAGAGAAGCTCACTCGGTCCGAGGGACCATTTGAGAGAGGGAAAGGGTTAAGATAGACCCGGCCTTTGTGGCCTCCTCAACGGGGAGTAGGTTTGAGAGAACCGAACCTCGGTAAAACAAATCATCGTGTCTCACTCATTATTTGCTCACGATTTGTTTTGCGCCCTTTCTCTCGGACTCGTTTCTATTTCTAACGCTAACCCGGCTTGTAGTTGTGATTAAATTGTTAAATTTCAGATTTACCCTATTCACCCCCCCTCTAGGCGACTTTCAGCTGCGGTCGCCCCGGCCCCCAGTCGCAGCTGCCACGACTAGAGCGGCGGAGTGCGGCTTCTCATTGCCGCGGTTCTTTTTCTTCTTTTTCTTGCCGTCCTGAGCGACGGCACCTGGGCCGCCCGTTTGGGCAGCCCCGGTCTGTGGCGCTGAGTGCCACGCATGGCCCTCAGCAGCCCTGGCGCACTTGTCGGCCAGAGCAAAGAGAGTGGGGACCGTTTCCACATGATGCGTGGCCAACTTCTCCAACATATTTTCATCACGTACCCCCTGGCGGAAGGCCGTGATGATAGAAGCATCGGAGATGCGAGGTATAGTACCTCGCACCTTGGTGAAGCGGGAGATAAACGTCCGGAGAGTTTCTCCGGGCTCTTGCCTCACTGCGTGGAGGTGGGCCTCCACGCCGTGTTGCTGGTAAACACTGGCAAAGTTCGTTGTGAACCGTGTGCAGAGCTCTTCCCAGGAGTAGATTGACCCTGGGGCAAGGTTCATGAGCCAAGTCCGGGCGGGCCCAGACAAGGCGACATGAAAATATGTCGCCATCACAGCGGTGTTTCCACCTGCCGCTGTGATAGCGGTGATGTACACCTACAGAAATTCTGACGGGTTTGACGTACCGTCGTACTTTTCCGGCAAGTGCGGTCGAAACTTAGATGGCCAAGATGCCGCGCGGAGATGATCCACGAGAGCGGCGCAGCCTACGCCAGCCAATGCGACACCGGCCTGGATCTGGGCACCCACCGGCGTTTGCGGTGTTACCGCTGTGAAGTCTTGATCGAGGTTACGCCCCTCGATGTTTTGTCGGCGCTCTTGCGCCCTCTCCAGGGAGATGCGGGCATCTCCGCCTGCACGTCTGCGGTTGAGTTCTGCCCGTAGGTCATTAGACTTCTCCAGAGAGACTGGAGCACCCTCCGCCGTGCGCCGGGGGTTGAGCTCCGCCCTCAGGTCCTCAGTTGGCGCTGTCCTTACCGAGGGCGAGCGCACAGACGCTAAGGTCTCATGCTGACGCCGGGATGACCGAAGCTTGGACCTGGTTGAGGCAGAGTGCGCCATGCCAAGAAGGCGATCCACGTCATCGCGCCACTGCTTCATGGCACTTGGAGAGGCCATGGAGCTTGGAGGGTGGCGCAGCAACTCCCTTGCTACTGACAGCGCCCCAGGAGCTACCCTAAATGCCCTGGATGCCTGCGTGGGAGTGTGCTGTCGTGCAGAGTGCACAACTACCGCCGCTCCAGGTGCCGGGAGGTTGGTGGCCCGCGGAGTGGAAGAGGCAGCTTCCTCTTCCAGCATATAGTCCTCGGGCATGAAATCTTGGTGCTCGACGATATGGACCATGGCGTTGAGCAGGAAAACAAGCAAAAACTTCAAGCCTAGTCCCCTACCTAGCGCGCCAAATGTCGGAGAGGAAATTCTTCGGCCGGGTGGCGGAGTGCACCAGCCCTAAGTCCTAAGATGTGGAGGGGGCTTAAGCGTTTTGCCTATTGCGAGATGTAGGAATGAACACAAGAACACGCAAGGGTTTAGAGTGGTTCGGGCCGCCGGAGCGTAATACCCTACTCCACTGTGCGTTGTATTGCTTGAGAGCTTGGGTAGAGTGTAAGCCTGGATGACTTGCGTCTGAGTCCCCTTTGTAACGTTGCATGCTCCCCCTTTTATAGCTCAAGGGGGGCATGTACAAGAGTGCTGAGCCCCGACATGTGGGCCCAGGAGCATGATGGATGTAAGACTTGGAGCAACAATAGTTGTCTGATGGAGCAATCTTCCCGGGCTCTGACACCCGCGGTTCGCATAGTCTTGGTGTGCTGGGGAAGCTTCCCTGGTAATGCACAAGTGCTCGTGGACATAGCGTATCTGCGTATCCTACAGCACGGGCATACTATTTGGATTAGACGGGCACACCGCCTGCTGCATGGTCTGGGCGCCGTCTGCCAGCGGAGTGGACATGACGCATTAAATGCCGAAGTGGCACATCACCTGTCAGCAGGGTGGGCAGGCGGCGCATCCCTTCCGCAATAAATGCGGAGACCGCGCGGCCTAGAGTCCTTACGTCATGCTCCGCCCGTTGGCCTACGTCACGGGCAATAAGCCATGTGGCAGTATCGGGCCCTCGGCCGAGCGGGGAGTGGAGACGTACCGGATAGGGCCCGGACACGTGTCAGCACCGGACCCATGCCTAGGCCACGACACTTCCTCCCCCGGGACCTTGTTATGGGTGGTCCGGAGCTTACTTGGTGGGGTCCGAACTCCACCCAATGGCTCCAGGCTACTTTACTTCGTGGGCCCGACTTTGTGCGCACAGGGGTCCTGCGCCTTCTTGAGGAGGTCTGGGCCTGATGATGGTGTCTCGGACAACACCACCTTAACCGCTCACGAGATACCCTTGGGGCTGTTCTCCGCATGGCTAGGGATAGCCGCACAGGCATCATGCCTTCATACCGTAGTAAGGGGTACCCCTGAACCAGGGTACTGACAGGGACTATGGCTACAAATTGAGCAAAGTCCCTCTCCTTTGTGATAATGAGAGTGCAATCCGCATGGCGGATAATCCCGTTGAACACAGCCGCACTAAGCACATAGACATTCGGTATCACTTTTTGAGGGATCACCAACAAAGGGGGGATATCGAGATAGCTTATGTTAGCACCAAAGAACAATTAGCCGATATCTTTACCAATCCATTAGACGAGAAAACCTTTAGCAAACGGAATGAGCTAAATATACTTGATTCTCAGAATTTTGATTAAAACATTGCACACATAGCTCATTTGTATACCTTTGATCATATCTCTTTCATGACTACGACTAATGTGTTTTCAAGTGTATTTCTATGATAAGTCGTAGATTGAAAGGGAAATGGAGTCTTCGGCGAAGACAAGGCTTCCACTCCACTCTAACTGTATCATTTACCCTTCGCCGTCACTCCACATCACTCTCACATTGGTATAATCTTTCACTCATATTTATTTGTACCAATGGGGGAGAAAGTAAAGTAAGGGCTCTCAACGTCTCCGTTTTTGACGATTAATGCCAAAGGGGGAGAAATATTAAGCCCAAAGCAAAAGGACCGCACCACCAACTTCAAAAATTGATTTATTTACAAAAGTTTGTTTTCCAATTGGTATTTTGTGATAAGCAATTTCTTCAATTTGAATGATATTTTCAATTGGTATATTTAAAAATAGATTTTCAACATTGGTATCTAAATATACTTCCAATTGGTATCTATCAAAACCCTCTTGAAAGCTAAGAGGAGAATTTCATTCAGAGGGAGTTTTGTTTAGTCAAAGGAAAAGCATTTGAAACAGGGGAAGAAATTTCAAATCTTGAAAACGCTTCTTGCAATCTTATTCATATAACTTTGACTATTTGCAAAAGACTTTGAAAAAGATTTGCAAAAACAAAACAAGTGGTGCAAATGTGGTCCAAAATGTTAAATAAAAGAAAGCAATCCATGCATATCTAGTAAAATTATAAATTGGTTTAATTTCAAGTAACCTATGCACTTACCATATGCAAACTAGTTCAATGCTGCACTTTCATACTTGCTTTGGTTTGTGTTGGCATCAATCACCAAAAAGGGGGAGATTGGAAGGGAAATAGGGTTTAACCTTTTTCTATAAATAATTTTGGTGGTTGAATGCCCAACACAAATATTGGACTAACTAGTTTGCTCTAGATTATTATTCTATAGGTGCATAAAGGTTCAACACAAACCAATAAAAGATTGAATAAAGGGTTCAAAATCAAAGGAGCAAAGAAATCGAGTGTGCCCTGGTCTGGCGCACCGGACTGTCCGGTGTGCCACCGGATAGTGTCCGGTGCACCAGGACCGTACAACTCCAAACTCGCCACCCTCAGGTTTCGCTGGGCGTGCTCCGCTATAATTCATCGGACTGTAAAAGCTGAAGATTCAGAGGAACAGTGCGCAACAGTCGACTACAAAAGCTGAAGATTTAGAGGAACAGTGCGCAACAGTGCGCGGCAGAGCAGAGCCGACCGTCAGAGGCGCACCGGACAGTGAACGGTACCTGTCCGGTGCGGCACCGGACTGTCCGGTGCCACTAGAAGACAAAGCCTCCAATGGTCAACATGGCTGGCGCACCAGACTGTCCGGTGCGCCCATCGACAGCAGCCACCCCAACGGCTATGTGGTGGTTGAGGGCTATAAATACCCCCCAACCACCACCACTCGAAGCATCCAAGTTTTCTGAAGTCCACATTCAATACAAGAGCTCTAGCATTCACTCCAAGACACAAAACAAAAGATCAAATCCTCTCCAAGTCCCAATTCACTCCAAACACCAAGTGGCTTGTGAGAGAGAGAGACATTTGTGTTCATTTGAGTTCTTGTTGCTTGGATCGCTTTCTTCTTCCTCATTCTTGTTCTCTAAGTGACTTGTAATCAAAGCAAGAGACACCAAGTGTGTGGTGGTCCTTGTGGGGTCTAAGTGACCCGTTTGATTAAGGAGAAAGCTCACTCGATCTAAGTGACCATTTGAAAGAGGGAAATGGTTGAAAGAGACCTGGTCTTTGTGACCACCTCAATGGGGACTAGGTTCTTTAGAACCGAACCTCGGTAAAACAAATCACCGTGTTCATCCGCTTTATTTCTTGGTTGATTTGTTTTCCCCTCTCTTTCGGACTCGAATTTAATTCTAACGCTAACCCTGGCTTGTAGTGTACGCTTAAGTTTGTAAATTTCAGATTTCGTCTATTCACCCCCCCTCTAGGCTACTTTCAACTAGCCCCTCGAGTGGTTAGTTCAACTTGGTGAGCTGGTCCCAAAGTTTTTTCAGGAGATGGTCGAAACGTTGCCCTCGTTAGGTTGAAGTGGTCACCGAGGGATTCAAATGTGATCGTTGAAAGGTGACATTTTACTGTGGGACTATTGGTTTCCTGAGGCGCCTTTTCATGTCTATAAAAACTGTTCACGACCGCGACTGAAAAACTTTTACTCGCTAGCAACAGAAAAAACCTGGTTTGCTCGCCCTTGCAACTGTTGTGCACCTCCTGCTTTTCTAGTCGCTGGTGAACTAGCTCGTGTGAAGCAAACCGCCCCCCGTCGTGGACGATACGTTATGTCGTCTTCTTCTTCGATACCGTCTGCCGTGACTACATCGTCGAACGTGCCGTCGTCGGAGAAGACAGTTAGCAATCCAGCGATAGTAGTGGAGTTGTTGCTGGGTCATACTGTTGAGTTTGGGATATCTAGGATTTCTCGGGCCACGTGCAAGAAAATGCAGCGTTTGGGTTATTTTGGGAACAGAGTTGGGCACGCTCCGAGAGCCGAAGAGGCCCCAGAGTCGGAGGAGGAGTTGGTTTTCTTTGAAGCGTTTTTCACAGCCGGACTTCACCTGCCCGCACATTGGTTTATTGTCGAGGTGCTACGACGGTTCGAGGTCCAGATTCATCAGTTGACGCCGAACGCCATGGTGGTCTTAGCAAAGTTTGTGTGGGTGATGATGTCGTATGGGGGATGAGCCTTCGGTAGAGGTCTTCACAAAAAACATTGTCTCCATTGGTAGGAAAAGGTGATTGACAGCAAGGTTGCACAATTTGGTACTTGCACCTTTACGCCGAGGACTAGAAAGACTTGTAACACCCCTAAATACAATTTTGGGATTTAGAAAAAAAATTCTCTAAAAGTTTAAAATTTAATTTAAAAATGTTCTTCTAATAAAGATATGAATTGGAGCTATTTCCTAAAGCTGAATAAAATGGGAATATAAAAAATTTAGTTGTTTTTAATTATTTTCTCAAATGAATAATATGGTAAAGTAGTTTACAAGATTTATTCGTTTCATGAATTATAGCGGGAGTATAGGTAGATTTAATTGAAATTTTAGTTTTCTTATGTGAATGATTATTTATTTTAGAGCATTTACTTAAAAGAACGTAATAATAAATAAATAAATAATCCAAAAATATATTTGCATTCATGCTGGTTTTTGGTTATGCATTTAGTTTGTATTTGAAGTTTAATTTGGATTTGAAACCTAGATTTGAAAACAAAACTGAAAATAGAAAAACAAATGAAAGGAAAACTTGGAGCCTTCCTGCTATTGGGCCCAAATCTAGCACCCACCGGCCCACATAGCTTGAGCCTCAGTCCAGCTCGCGCCTTGACCTACGCCCGCACTCTCGTCCGATTCACCGGCGCATGGGCCCCCTTGCCAAATCCTCCTTCCCCATTGTATCCAATCCCCACGGGATTGCCGGTGGCCTTTGCAACAGACTCCGAGTCCACCTCCATCTCCTCGACCGGTGCGTTACTCCAACGGTATAAGTCCCCAGGCGCTCCTCCCCTCGCCCATGTTGTGCAGGCCGAAGCAGCACACGCCACCGTGATCCAAGTTCTCCATGGTGGAGAGAGAAAAGATGTCACTGATGTGCCCTGTTAGTCACTTGTTCTCAAATGCTATAAATCAAGAACAAGGCAACACAATTGTTAATTATTATGGACCTTCGTCTTCTGAAGCATTATTTTCGCACGGATATAATGCTCATCAAATGAAGGTCAAGAAGGACATACCTTTATCAGATTAATATATGAATGGGGATGTAAAAGGATGAAGACGACAACTACATCTCATTATTCATATATATTTGCATTCCATAAAATACACGTGAATATTAACAATATTAACATTATATTGATACCTTCGGCTTGCTCGAAGGTGAAGACGCGAGAGAGTGTGATTACAATTCAGCGTAAACAGTACGATGCTACTATTCATCTATTTATAGGCACGAGACACAGCCCAAGCAAAAGTACATTTATGCCCCTAACATTCATCTATAATCATAACACAAATAATTAAGAACTGAATAATCTTTGTCCCTTTTCGGTCATCACCATACTTAGTATTCATCATCACATCAAGCTGAAGCTCTTTGGCTATAGCTTTGTCGTCCATTCATATCACCTTCGGGTTATATCTTCACCCCGTCATAAGAGAAGACCTTCATCTCGAAGCCAAAGCCCCCCTATGATAATCCATGTCATACTAAAAACATATTGTCATTCACGTTCTTGAGGACCTTCGGAAGAAGAAGGCCCCCAACATGCCATTGTGCTGGCAGAACGATTCAAGAGGGAGAGAGAAACCACAGGCCGCATCGTCGCTCGGGGTCGACTTAGGACCATGAGGAGTGTTTTTGTAGACTGAACCGTGCGAGTTGATAGCCGGGAACCTCATGCCATTGAGGAGCTTCGCCGTTGGGCCATGGCACATCGTGGGTGGGGGTCTGTACATCACTATCATGGGTAATACCTATCCCTATTGAGTTGTATTCATATCCGCAACAGGTAGCGCTTTACCGTTGGGTCGTTGAGGCATCTAGGTGCCGGGCGCCTTCGATCCGGCGAGCTCCTCGCCATGGGCACCAAGTGCCACCGGCGCCTGGGTTTAGCTGGGCAAGAGTGTGGTGAGGGAGAGAAGACCCTAGCCGTCAGATCTCTAGATGAACGCGCCATGTTTAATTCCGTATTTTAAAATCCGGAGCATTGATCTCCTGATGAATGGTCCTGTGTGCTCGATTCTTGATCTGATCTGGATCACTAGATCAAGATCCAATGGCCATGGGTGTACCGGTTCGATTATAAAACATGATTTAATCTAGGCCACAAGTTTTTAGATCCTAAGGCTGAGGCATTAAGATACCCCTTGGTCGCGACTAAATTATAAAAGAACCCCTGAGCTTTTCTCAAATCAACCCGCTGTCCACACTTATGGTAAAGTAATTAAATCTAGGTCCAAAAATTTGTAAATTAAACCTCAAGCTTTCTGGAATTGATACACGCGGCCAGAGGGTAAATAAAATGAGTAAATTAAAATAGAAAATGTTTTTTAGTATGAAAATAATTCCAGAAACATGTTTAATTCACAAGTAATTCATTTTAACTCCTAATTGATCCATTCTAGTTGCATTAATTTCACATTAATATTGTTTATCATCTAGTAATCTTGTATTACTATGAAACCTATGGTTAAAATATTGTACCTCATTTGTTTTATACTAGACATTTAAACCTTCAAAAAATTATAACTTTATAACCGTTATTCCGAATTTAGTCGTTCTTGAACCTACTATCTCATTACGATGCGTAGATCATTATTATTCAATATATTCTCATGATTGGTGTGATGTTAATTTTACCTAAACCATGTTTCTTTGTATTGCTACGAGTAGCAGCGAGGTTACGAGTCATTTGAAGACCAAGTTGGTAAAGTACCTGAGAATCTCGAGTCTAAGGCAAGTTGTGCCCTTGATCACTTTTCTCTTTACCCAATAATGTTCCTGTTAACCACTCTGACATGCTCATGTTAATTTGATGGGACCTAATAGGCTTCCCTAGCATTGTTTATCCCACACTTTATAGACAAAAGAACTATTGGCTAGTTTTGCTATTCCTCTACCTGGTTTGGGAAATTAATGTTATATTATGATCATGTTCAAGTTATGTTGTTGTTTTAATTATTGTTCATGACAAGATTATTGTATTAATTAGAATATGGAGCTTAACTTGAGATATTCGTGCTACCACAAGGGTGGAATGGGACACCCTTGGCTGACTAGTTAGGAAAGCCAGTGGAGGACTACCTTGCCCGAAAGGGCAAGGGCGGTAGAGGAGCTGCGTATATGGAGGTTCTCGGGTCGATCATGCTGCGATGGCTTTTCGGACGATGGATTTCTATATTGCCCTTGTCAAAAACCGTAGCGGGTTTTCTGAAGCTAGTGGAACTTTGTAAAGGCCTCGTTGTGGATCCCTAGCTATTCACCTCGGAAGTGTCTAAGGGCCTTGCAAACCCTGGCTAGATGGGATACATGACTTGTGGGTAAAGGGCACAACCTCTACAGAGTGTAAAACTAGTATATCAGTCGTGCTCACGGTCAAGAGCGACTCAGGACTCTCGCATGATAAATCTATGGAATAAACTTAATCTGTCATATGCATTACATCATGAGTGTTATTATTAATTTTGATCTCTTATTTATTTGGGTTGATATCTACTTATACTTAGTAACTACTAATAAATTTTTGACCAACTCTAAAAGGAATGCTCAGCTGTAACCATCTCCTTTTGTAAGCCTTACACTTCACATGAGCTCCCACCTTTGGTGAGTTCATGCATTATTCCCCACAACTTGTTGAGCAATGAACGTATGTGAGCTCACCCTTGCTGTACTCACATCCCCCAGGTCAAGGACAGGTGTCATATGATGAGGCACGTGAAGGATGTCGCGATGAGTTCGTGAGTGGTCTAGGCTATCGTCTCCTAGTCAACTATGGTTGCTGGATCGTTGTCTTCGTATGATGTAATTATTTAATTATTTTTTACAGAACTTTGTTATATAATAAACATGTGACATTCGTTTCTGTACCATGAGTCATCATATGTGTGAGACTTGATCCTAGCACACATGTGAATCGCACCCGGGTTTGGACCCCTAAATCCGGGTGTGATAAGACTTCGGGTGAAGTAGCGGAGATTGTGCCCTATGCCAAGAATAAGTGGGGCAACTAGTGGGACTTTTGGTTTTACATGACGCTGGAGGACATTGAAGGGGTGCCTGGACTGCCTCCGACTATTTTTTGCTCGAACTACTATATTGTGTTTCCATGGTTTAGGTTGAAGAAGGGAGATAAGAGTGAAGACTTCTTTCAGCGCTAAGCTAGGACGAGCAGTGTCCACAATTTAGTGGAAGAGTTTATTGTGTGCGGGGTATGGCCACTTTCTCATGGCTGGGATCTAGGTGTAGTAAGACCACGCCCGATGCCCTTTTGAATAATCAGATGGTATTGAGCCCTGCCTTCGCTATTGAGCTGAGGGGGCGAGATGCGGCTGCCTTTATCAGGGAGGTAGAAGCGGAGGCAGTAATAATTGTTGGAAAGTACCCAGCAAAGATAGAATTGACAAGAAGCTGGGATATAAGGGGTTCAAATGTTAGGTTGAACCGTGTATTTGAATTGAATGGCCTTCGATATCGCCCATATCCTGTGGAGGGCTCTACTGATGTTGGGGATGATTGAGAAAAGAAAAAGGTGGCGACCCGGGCACCCGAAGGCTGCTCGAAGGGGAAGGTTGTAGTTATAGCGACCAAAAAAAGAAAACTTGAGGTGAAAGATATGATGAAGGCATCTCGGGTCTCGAGGGCCTCAAGGGGTTTTGTTGAGGAGTTGGTAGAGACGTGCGTCGAGCCTGGGGAGGTCGTGACTTCGACAGACCTCCAAAAATGATCTTCATGAATGCTAAAGGTGACCAGGGGTGAGTGGCATAAAAAAGACCCTATCCCCGGTCTGTGGAGAAGATTACTTTACATCCCGTTTGGCTCGAGACTTTAAAATCTTTCCTTACGAAAGAAACATTGGTGCTATTGTAATAGCAGTGATGGAAAAGGATCGTCAAGAGTCGTGGAAAAAGTGGAAGGCCCCACTACGACTGGTGGATCCCTGAAGCGACGCGAAGTCGTTATGTCCCAGCGCGAAGGGCCCTGCTGCAACTGCTGCCATGCCTCCTCCAGCGATGCCTACGACGGCATCCAGGAGGGTGTCCTTGCCATCGTGGGCTAACGAGGTGGGGGGGGGGTGAAGGGGGCCGTGACAGGAGAGGCTGGCTGTGAGTTGTCTGTGGAGGAATACCTAGTTGAATATTTTGGCATGTTCGACGCTCAGACGAGCTGTCGCCTGTCGGTGATTGTGGTTATTGTTGTGTGAGTTTTGTATGATGATATGTGTTCTTGTGTTGATCTGTTTTTTGGTTGCAGGGGCTAGGTCTGGGCAATTGGTGGTAATGCAGGCGAAGCCGATTGAAGAGAGAGCCTCGACAAAGGTCGCAACGACGACTTCGCTAGACACGTGGGCGCAATGCTACGCTGCTGCTGACAGGGGCAAAGAGGTCGCCAGCGTGCAGGGCGTGGCAGAGACTGTCGCACGGAAGCTACGCTATGTGAGTTTTTTAACCAGTTACTTATGCAATGACAGACTGTTGTCTTCGTCGAACAAGTGGCATTCAGGGTGATGGTGAATGCCACGACCTCGTAGCTGCGTTCTGAGAGAAAATGACTGGAGGACAAGATAGAGCGCCTTCGGATGCTGCATATTGAGGTCATCAGGGATAAGTTTGCGACCAAGAACAAGAGTCGGAACTTTCTGGAGAAGGTTGGCTCGCTTGAAAGGAGAATGATAATCTTGGTCCAGGCTGAGAGAAGAGAAGGATGCTGCCGATCAGGTAAAGACAGAGGCCCAAGCTGCCTGGGCGGAGGCTAAGCCGTCTAGAAGTGAATTACCAAAATGGAGCTGGAAGTGAGGAATATGCGCCTACCACGAGAGGGTGGATGCTGCCATGCAGATTGGCGTGGACAGGGCACATACAATTTTTGTTGACGCCTATCATGATCTAGGCATGCAGACAGCCCCCTTTCGACGAGTCGGGAGGGGAGGTGGGGACCCGCTTCCTTGGGTGGCTATAGGAGGAGTTGGAGTCCCTTCCGTCTATCGTTATGGGGCTCATGTCTTATGCTTCCCTCATTACCTGGGAAGGGGCGGCGAATGCCTTGTCTCGTGAGGGCTGTAGGCACTTCGAAGCCTTTGACCAGAGCAACGAGGACTTTGACCAAGGAGTATTCCAGGTTAAAGACGATGTGCTAAAGTGCTCGGTTGGGACGCTATATGATCGGATGTGGAGTCCCCATGGTCGCGGAGTCATCCGGGAGAGGGCCGGCCGGGCACTGGCGCAGGTGAGTGATTACTTTTGTTCTTGGGGGAGATGCTTTTTGTCTGATTTCTAATGCTTTGTTCTATTGTCTTTGCAGGCAATGAGGGATGAAGAGGTTGAGGATCTCGTTGACATGGAGAGCTCGATGGCTACATAAGATGCTGGCACGGAGGCGGGTACTGAAGAGCAATTTTGCACGCGAGGGTCAGTGGTACCGGCCCGGACCCTAGAGCGGCAGGGACTTCGCAGCCGCCTGCCTCTGAGCAGGTGTAAAGATAGGAGTAGTCTTGCTATGACAATACTTTTAATATTTGTTAATACTTAAAGTCAGTTGCTGCGTAGGTTCCGGTGACTAGGTCTACGCAAGCAAATTTTGGCCTCTTGGACAAGGGGAAAGAAATATTTGGTGGTGGATGAATGTATTACAACGTAGTCCTATCGGAGTCCAATAGGGTTGGTAGCGACGGGGGCTCTGGATTTGATTCATGGTCATCGGGTAGCGAAGGATTGTTGAGCCCCTTCGCAAGGATGGACGAGGAGTCCTCGAAAGAGGATTTAGAATTTTTGTTGCGTTAGATGTGTTTGCAGCGAAATCTAGGATGGGGGAGTCTTTGTCTAGGGTCCCACTGATTGTAGCAAAAATCAAGAGAAGAGTTGGAGTACCTAAACGGAGACTGGGAAGTGCTGGCGAGCCACCACGAGGCGGCGAAGGCTCACAAAGGCATTGTCATATGGGACTGGGGCGCCTCGCTCGTGGGTCCCGCTTCGCGAGGTACTTCGTATGTCACCCCGATGTCCTCAAGAATGGGAGAGGGCATGGTCGGAAGAGGGGCCTCGCCAGATTGTTCTTGCGCCAACAACCGAACGGGGTTTCGAAGAACAAGACCTTAGGGCGCTTTTCAAAGGCAAAGAGCTTAGACTTATGTTGTTTAACTTCCGGTAGGCTAGTTTAATCCCGAAGGCGGAGCCTTTGTAATATTTGGAAGATTTCTGTACTTATGGCTTGGCAATTTGAGTGAAACGCTGCCCTCGCCCCCTTCGCCGAGGGACGACTATGCGGGTCTTCGGTTGTTAAATGTACTGAGGCTTTTTTCTTTTTCTGTGCACGGTTGTTTGCTTCGTGTGTTGCTGTGCATATCTGGCTGCAGCCTTAGGCGACTTGTTGCTCAGATGCATTTGTGGAAGATTTTGTACCCTTAAGTGTTTTTGTGCACTTGTGCTAATCCGGCTGTTGGTACTCGCCTTCCTCTGCGAGTAGATCCAATGGGTGTGAGGAAAGAATGCTTGCAAGGTTCAACGGGGAGTGGTAATAGCTCTGTTAATCTGCCCTCTCCAGGGTACTGTACGGGGGTATTTATACGCACCCGAGTGCCTACCGTCTTCGGGCAAGGACATTTATGCCCTCGGGTGCCTAGAGCATCCTTGGAATATTCCCCCAAAGGGAGGTTACAGACCATCATTACAGAAAAAGCTATTACAGATGAGGCCCGTAACATGCTTATCCCTGCGGGGCCCGTTACAGTGGGCCGAATCCCACATGGGCTTCCGGCCACGATGAGGACGTGAGGCCAGCAGCTACAGAGCGGAGTCTCGCCTTCGTCTTGCAATGGAGAGGAGCGAAGCCACGGAGTCCGGTCACGAAGTCCTCATCGAACCGGCGTCCTTGGCGTCGTTGGTGAAGCGAGGTGACGAAGGCATGGAGCGAAGGGTAGCGTCTTCGCCTTTGCCCCAACATTTGCCCTCCGAGGGACCAGTTCGACTGAGTCATCTGATGCCGAAGACGTCACTAGATGGTGGAGACACTGCCCTCGCTCGAAGTGGTCCCACGGGGTTTTTTGAGGTGACCTTTGATGGACGTGGCACTGTTGGACTGCACGTTTCCTGAAGCGCTACGCCCTGTCTATAAAAGGGGGCGACACGGCCTAGGCTGTCGCTTATCTTTGCGTGCGCCGGAAAACCCTAACTTTTTGAAACCGCTCGCCCGCTCGCCTGCATCCCTTGTTCTTCTGCTTCGGAGATCTGGCCCGCGTCAAGCAAACTGTGCGCCGCCGTCGACGGTACATAGCAATGTCGTCTCCTTCCTCATCTGCTGCAAATGCGCCATTGGCCGATTCGTCGTCCGGGGATACTCGAAGCAATATGGCAGCTATGGAGTTACAGCCAGGCCACACGGTGGAGTTCGGCGTCTCGAGGATTTCCTCGGGTCGTGTGCAGGACATGCAACAGTTGGGGTACTTTGGTAACGGTGTTGAGCGTGTCCCAAGGGCGAAAGAGATTCCTGAGCCTGAGGGCGAATTAGTTGTGTTCGAGGCGTTCTTCATCGCCGGCCTTCGACTGCCTGCGCATCGTTTCGTGGTGGAGGTCTTACAGAGGTTTGACGTCCAAGTCCACCAGTTGACGCCTAACGCCGTGGTGGCCCTGGCGAAGTATGTCTGGGCAGTGACTTCGTACGGCGGTCAGCCCTCTGTGGAGGTCTTCGCCAAGAACTATTGTCTGCACTGGCAGAAGAGAAAAATTGGAGGTGAGATTGCACAGTTTGGATCGTGCACCTTCACGTCGAGGACCGAAAAGACTTTGGCGGAAGTCGTGGAACTAGTCCCTTGCGCACGAAACAAGTGGGACAACTGGTGGAACTATTGGTTTTATGTTTCGAGAGAGGAAGTTGAAGGCCTCCCAGGGCTCCCCGCGGTCGTGATGTGCTCCCATTGTTATGTGGCATTTCCACCGTTCGAGGTGGCGGAGGACGATGAGGACGAAGGGGCCCTCCGGTGCGCTGCCCGCATGAGTAGTGGGCGTGATTTGGTTGAGGAATTCATCGGTTATGGAGTGTGGCCCTTGGCGCATGGCTGGGCGCTTGGCGAAGTGTGCCCTCGCCAGATGCCTACCCTGGGCGGGCAGCTGGTGCGAAGTCCTACCTTCGCCTTGGATTTGCGTGGCCGGAACCCAGCCGCTTTCGTGCTTGAAGTGGAGGATGGGGCTATAAGGATTGTGGGGTAGTATGTGCCTAGGACGGAGGCTCTGCGAAGTTGGAATATTCATGGAGCCAATGTTCGCTTGAACCGTGTCTTTGAGTTAAACCATTTGCCATATGGCGGTTACCCTAGAGACACTGCTGCTGCTATTGATCACCGTGGAAAAGAGCCAGCGGCTGCGGCTGAGGAATGCCCTTCACGGGAGGCGGCGCCGGCCGTTAAGAAGAGAAAACTATGTACTACAGCTGAAGGGTTGTGGGTCTCCGATCATTTTGCTGTGGAGTTAATGGGGACTTGTGCGGCCCTCGGGGGAAGGATGTTTTTGCCCGAGCTGCGGGAGTCTTCGGCGCGAATGCTGGAGGTTACCGGGGGTCGATGGCCAAGGAATGTTCCGATCCCCCGGGCGGCCGGCGAGGACATATGTACGTCTCGTTTGGCCCGTGAGATGAAGATTTTTCCTTATGGACGGAATACTGCTGTTGTTGTATCGGCAGTGATGGACAAGGATCGTCAAGATGCGGCGTGGAAGTGTCGGGCGTTCACTAGGGTCCGGGATCCTAGTCGCAAGGTGAAGAGGGCGCGCGGGGGGGGGGGGGGGGCAGGGGCAAAGTCCACCGGCCCAGTCGGTACCATACCACCACGGGTGCAAAGTCGGCCGTCCCTAGGCCCAGCAAGTCTTCGTCGGGTGCAAGGGCTGTCGCTTCTGGGTCGGGCAAGCCGCCCTCGGCTGAGCCCATGAAGGAGCTAAGGCCACCGTCTCCGGTGCGCACCGACGAGGCGGCGGCAGGTGGTGCCGACCTCGACATGGACATCTGTGTGGATGATTACCGCGTAGTGGTGTCATTATGTTCGATGCGCACACGGGTCGAGGACTCGTTGGTGAGATTTTTTTTGCATGGCGACTGGGTCTTGAACAAGATTGTGTTGCAGGGTTGGATGTTGGGCAACTGGCTGTTGTCCCGGCTACGGCTGTGGCGGCTGCCGAGGCGAAGGGCACTTCGTAGGACCCATGGTCCAAAATTTGCACCAGTGGCAAGATTTCGTCGGCCGCCGCTTCTAAAGATGTGGCGGGCTCTATTTCCTAGCAGCTGAAGCATGCGACGTAGCAGCTGAAGCATGTAAGTCGTCTTGGACTTCGTTAGTTCGTTGTGTTTATGCGGTTGCGAATCTGATGGATTTTTCGTGGCAGGCGGCCGCCTTCGCCGACCATGTTGCGTCGGGCGCTCTGACTTCGAAGTTCGCTGCCGAGAGGCAATGGCTCGAGGGCAGGATTGAGCGCCTCTGGGCGCAGCATACGGAAGCTGTTCGAGACAAGTCGGCTATGGAAAACAAGAGCCACAGGCTGATGGAGAAGTTGGTGGCTGCGGAGGTCGAGAAGGAGGATCTCAGGCGCCAGCTGGCGTCGGAGAGGAAGGACGCGAACAGAGCCTGTGCTGAGGCGTAGGCTGCACAAGCCGAGGCCAAGCTTGCCCATGCGGAGGCCAGTCTCGCCTGCCAACACGCCAAGGAGATGGAAGCGAGCCTCAGCGGCCTGCGCGACCGTGTGGACAAGGCGGAGGCCTCTACTCACGTAGAGGTGGACCGGACGCATGCGTAGCTCGTGGAGGCGTATCGGGAGCTTGGTGCACGGACCGCTCCCTTTGAAGCATCCGGGAAGGAGGTGGGCCTCTGCTTCCTCGGGTGGCTGCATGAGAAGCTGGAGGTGCTACCGACGATTGTGACGCGCCTCATGTCCTTCGCCTCCCTCATCACCTGCGAAGGGGCCATGTATGCCCTGTCCCATGAGGGATGCGGGCACTTCGAAGTCTTCGACCGATCGGACGAAGACTTCGAGCGCGGAATCTTCCAGGTTGAGGACCCGGTGCTGAAGCGGTCGGTTGGGGCGCTTTACGATAGGATGTGGGGCCCTCACGGCCGTGAGACTGTCCGGGTGAGGTCCGACCAGGCGATGGAGTAGGTAAAAGTATATGTGGGTGTTTGTATATTTGTGTGATTGTTTAATGAATGTGTTTTTTCTGTAGATGGCGCATGATGAAGAGGTCGAGGACCTCGGGGATCTGGATAGCACACTGCTCGAGGCATTGGGGGTGGAGCTGGCGCCACCATCTAATGCTGGTGAGGGCCCCCTGGTGACCCCCCGCGCCGACTGGTGCCGGCGAGGACCCCGTGCCGGATGCTGCGCCGACTGGTGGGGACACTTCGATGGTGGCGGACGAACCAGCAGCCGAAGACCCTGCAGTGTCGGCCGGCCCTTCGCAGGTGGCGGGATAGGGTTTAGGGCTGTCGGGTGTAATTTTTGTTTTTGTGATACTAAAACTCGGTTGCTGTGTAGGTTCCGACGTATGGGCCTGCGCACGCAACCGCTGCTGACAATACTAATTTTGTGGCGGCCGCAACCGTAGTGCCTGCTAATGATAATTCGTCTGGCTCTGGATCTGAGTGTTTTGAGTCTGATGGTGAGTCTGGGGGTCCATTTTCCTGGACCAAAGAGTCCTCGGATGAAGGCTTGGATTATTTTGCTGCATTAAATGTGGCCGCGGCGGAGTCCCCGCCGCGGGTGGAGGTTGGCAAGGTGGCTGATCTGTCTGATGCAAGGATCGAGTGTCGGAGGCGAAGGGTGGTTTTGAAGCGTAGCGTGGGCGAGGTTTCTCGAAGCGGTAGGCGCCGTCGTATGGGGTTGGAGCAGGATCGTCTTCGAGTAGACCGGTTTGGTAAACGAGAACTATTGTCCTTGCCGGTTGGGACGAGCATTGGTGAGGGGGATCTGCGGAATCTTTTTGAGGGTGAGGAATTGAGAATAATTTTGTTCAATTATAGGGAGTTGGGCATCATCCCGAAGGTTGAACCGATGTAATATGTGGTGCCCTCGCTGAGTGTGTGAAAATACAACTTGTATGTAACTGCAACTTGGGTTGTAATGTGGCCTATTGGCCGTTTTCGCACGCTTGTGCTGATCCGGCTGGGCGACTTTTGCGCGGAGTGTCTTTTCGGTAAAAGACTTCGGTGGCATGCGTATTGTGCTTGCCCGGCTGCACCCTTAGGCGTCTTTTACACGGAGTGTCTTTTCGGTAAAAGACTTTGATTAACGCACTTATTGTGCTATTCTGGCTGCACCCTTAGGCGACTTTTGCATGGAGTGTCTTTTCGATAAAAGACTTCGATTAATGCACTTGTTGTGCTATTTCGGCTGCACCCTTAGGCAACTTTTGCACGGAGTGTCCTTTCGGTAAAAGACTTCAATTAACGCACTTGTTGTGCTATTCCGGCTGCACCCTCAGGCGACTTTTGCGCGGAGTGTCTTTTTGGTAAAAGACTTCGATTAACGCACTTGTTGTGCTATTCCGGCTGCACCCTTAGGCGACTTTTGCGTGGAGTGTCTTTTCGGTAAAAGACTTCGATTAACTCACTTGTTGTGCTATTCCGGCTGCACCCTTAGGCGACTTTTGCTTGGATTGTCGCACGCGAGGGTAGTCTACGCTACCTGTCGCGGTGACTTCAGAGTGGTCGAATACCGAAGACCGTCGAAACGGTCTTTTTCAACACGTTGCGTCTGAGTTTTGTTTTTGCGGGGGCTTTTGCTGGTATATTACATGGCTCCGCCTCGTTAAAAACCTCACCCCCGGGAGGAAAAGAGTGCGGGCCGGAATAACATTATTTGCTGGATTACAAGGGCGCATGGGCCCTGATGATCAAACAAAAAATTTGCGGAGGTTGTCAATGTTCCAGGAGTGCTCTAAGTCTTCGTCGGAAGGCGTTACTAGCCTGTACGCGATGGGGTTGTGCCTTAGCCAACGCGTCGGCCTCTTTGTTGCTGGCATGGTCCACATGCTATAGGTTGAAGCCCTTGAACTATTTCTCGAGACTGCGAACAGCCGTGAGATACTGCATGAGTGCGGGGTCCTTCGCTGAATATTCTTTTTCGACTTGGCCAGCAACTACCTTGGAATCTGTCTTGACTATGCATGTGCTGAAGGCGAGTGCTCGCAGTTTGCAAAGGCCCAGGATGACAGCTTCATATTCTACTATGTTGTTGGTGCATCTGTCAGACTCCAAGGCGAAGCTAAGGCGTGCCGCGTATCTGTACTTGACACCTGTGGGTGACATGATAATTGCCGCTGCGCCTGCCCCCGCATGGCACCATGCGCCGTCGCAGTTGATGGTCCACACCTTCTCTGGAGACCCTTCTTGCTGCCATGCTGGCCCTGTCCAATCAACGATGAAGTCTGCCAGGACCTGTGACTTGATTGCTGTCTTGGGTTCGAAGGTGATGTGGTACTCGGAGAGTTCGGCTGCCCATTTGGCGATTCGGACGGACGCCTTCGGGTTTCTGAACAGCTCTCCTAGGCCCCTGTCCGAGGTGACCCACACCTTGAATGCCTTGAAGTAGTGGCGTAGCTTGTGCGATGCCATGACAATTGCGTATGAGATTTTTTCTAGTTCAGTCATGTTGCACTTGGAGGTAGTGAGGACTTCGGAGACGTAGTATATTGGGCACTGCCGGGTCGTGCCCTCTCTGTCTTGCTCTTGGACTAGCGCTGCACTAACTGCACATGGCAAAGCTGCAATGTAGAGCAGCAGAGGCAGTGAGAGGTCGGGACTGGTAAGAATTGCCAAGTCTGACAGGTGTTGCTTGAGTGACTCGAAGGCTGCCACCTGCTCTGGTCCCCATGCGAAGTCTTTTGCTCCGCACAGTGTCTTGAGAAAGGGTAGACTCCACTCTACGGACTTGGAAATGAATCTGCTCAAGGCGGCCAATCTGCCTGTCAGTCGCTGGACGTCCCTGGTTGACTGCGGGGGTGTCATGTTGATGATTTCTTGAATCTTGGTTGGGTTGGCCTCAATCCTGCGGTGCGACACCAGGTAGCCAAGTATCTTCCCCTGGCGAACTCCGAAGACGCACTTATCAGGTTGAGGCGAAGTCGTGTGTCCCGCATGTTAGCGAACGTCTCCGCGAGGTTAGCTAGGTGATCTTCTTTATTTTTGCTCGCGACAACAATGTCGTCCACGTATGTGAAAACGTTGCGGCCCACTTGGCTTTCTAGCACCGTCTTGGTGAGGCGAGAGAAGGTTGACCCGACGTTCTTGAGTCCCTCTGGCATCCTGATGAAGCAGTACGTGCCGAAGGGTGTGATGAAGCTGGTGCTGGCCTTATCTTCCTCTTTCATGTATATCTGGTGGTAGCCGGAGAAGCAGTCGAGAAGGGACATGACTTCGCAACTGGCTGCGCTATTGACTATTTTGTCGATCCGTGGCAGCGGGAAATTGTCCTTGGGGCAGGCCTTATTGAGGCTGGTGAAGTCGATGCACATGCACCATTTGCCGCTTTTCTTTTGTACCATGACTACGTTGGCGAGTCACTTCGGAGGCTTCGCGTTGTGTTGTAAGGCAGTGTATGTTCCGTTGGCCTGGAACGAAGTCTCTCTCAATGTTGCGCGCAGTTTGCTGGTTGCCGTAGACTATGATCATGCCTTGCAATCCCGGAATTTTCATACAAAGGTACAGTCAGTGGATGGCCGCTTCAAATTTATTGATGGAGCCCCGACCCATTATAGCGTTGTAGGGATAAACCATATCGATGATGTCGAAGGTGACCTGCTCACTCCGCGCATTGGGTGCTATGCCGAATGACAGGGGTAATTCTATCTTGCCCACGGGGAAAGTGCCATTACCGCCGAAGCCATATAGGGGATTGTCCGAAGGCTTGAGTAAGCTGTGGCTGATACCCATGCGATCGAAGGCGTGCAAGAAGATGATGTCCGCTTGGCAGCCGTTATCAACTAGGACTTTGTGCAAGTCCTAGCCTGCTACGCTGCAGTTGATTACCATGGTGTCGACGTGAGGTGCGCTGCGCAGATCAACATCTCTGGCATCAAAGGTTAGTGGCACTTGTGACCACCTCGTTTGTACCACTGAGCCGGTGAGGGTGACATGGTTGACACTTCGGTAATGATCCCTCTTTTGCCGCTTCGTCTCGAAGTCGACACTGGACCCATCGGTGATCATGTGGATGACTCCGCAATACAGCTGTTCGGTGAAGTCTTCCTGCTTTGGTGCTGGGGGGTGATTTTGGTGGTGTGGGTTCGGGTGATGCGGAGGCGGAGGCAGGGGTGGAAGAACTTGTACTTCCTGATGGTTCTGATATGCATGGTTGGGTGGGTGCTGGATGTGGCCGTTGTTGTATGGTTGTTGATGGTGGTGGTGATATGTGTGCGCGACAACTCTCTGGTTGTCGACTGGTTGTGCCCGAGACATCCTGTCCTTGGTGGCCTTTGTTTCCGGGCAATCCCTTGTTGGGTGTGCGCAGTCTTCACCGTGAAACAAGCAGTAAAATCTACGTGGTTGTTGCGCCCATCCCCGGCCCCGGCCTCGCGTGCCATTACCGTGGCCCTGGGGGGGATATTCCTGACAGCGAACAGCTTCGCCGACCGGGTGCTGGTTGGCTATGTTGTGCACCTACTGCTGGTTGCGGCTGTCCCGTCTGGAGTCTGGCTGCGAAGGCCTGGTCCAGGTTCGACTAGACTATAGAGGGTCCTTGGGCTTTCTCTAGGACTCGACCTTTCGCTGATGTAACTCTTCGGATCTGGCGTACTTCTCGAATAGCTAATATAGCTATTGGAGATTTTTGGGTGGGTCCCTGATGCAGTGACTGTATAGGACGCCAGCCCGAAGGCTATTGATGGCATAATGTATCGAGATGTGGTCGTCGACCGATGGCAGTTTTTTCTTGAGAGTCAGGAACTTGCGGTAATACTCCCGTCGGGTTTCCTTCTCTTGCTACTTGTAGAGTGATAGTTCAGCCAAGGCATCGGTATCGGGTCAGTACCCTTGGAAATTGAGCAGAAACTTGTCTCGGAGTCCTTTCCAGGAGTCAATGGACAATAGTGGCAACCTAGTGTACCAGGTCAAGGCCGGACCCTCGAGGGCGATGATAAAAGATTTGGCCTTTGTGGCGTCATCCCCTCCGGCCGATGCGACAGTGACTTGGTAGCTCATAATGTATTGTGCTGGGTCGGTGCTGCCGTTGTACTTGGGGTAGGTCCCTGCCCTGAAGTTGACGGCCATGGTGACACTTGGAGTTGCGGAGCTAGGGGGCTTCGTTCATCAAGGTAGTTGATGCCTTGGAAGGCTGTGGCGTGCAGGATGAAGGGTCCACGCTAGGGTGCAAATAAGTCTCCGGCTGGGACGCGCTGTTGGAGGGGCGGCCCGCTCTGCAGATCATGCTGGACTTCGCTCTACATGAGCGCGATCTCTTGCTCGAGCTCCTGAGCTCTTTGCTCCTCGTCTCGTATCATCTGGCGCACCCTGGCTTGCGTGGTGACACGTTGGCGCTTGGCCTCGAGGATGTCCTTCTGTTTTTGGAGGTTACGGTTCTTGATGCGCAGGGCCCGTAGCTGTAGCTGTTCTTCGGCTGAGATGCCGATGACTTCGCCGTCCTCTGCTGCGTCTTCGCCCTCTGGTGGAGCGAAGACTGGGGGTGGCGCTTGTGGTAGTCCCCCGGAGCTGCAGGTGCGCACGGTGCCTTTGGGAGTGGGGTGTTCTTGGCGCTGTCTCTTGCTGAGAGCTTCGTCTTTGGAGGCTTCTTGGGGGGTGTTATCTACGAGGGCCTTGCCTTTTTTCTTAGCCAGGAGCGCCACCTTCGCTGCTTCATTGATGGATGGGGCCGCCTTCGAAGTAGCCCGCTTGGGTGCCATCGCGGGTGATTTGTTCGTAGCACGAACGGTGGGTGCCAAATGTTGGTACTCGCCTTCCTCTGCGAGTAGATCCAACGGGTGTGAGGAAAGAATGCTTGCAAGGTTCAACAGGGAGTGGTAATATTTCTGTTAATCTGCCCTCTCTAGGGTACTGTACGGGGGTATTTATAGGCACCCGAGTGCCTACCGTCCTCGGGCAAGGACGTTTATGCCCTCGGGTGCCTAGAGCATCCTAAGAATATTCCCCCAAAGGAAGGATACAGACCGTCATTATAGAAAAAACTATTACAGATGAGGCCCATAACATGCTTATCCCTGCGGGGCCCGTTACAGTGGGCCAAATCCCACATGGGCTTCTGGCCACGATGAGGACGTGAGGCCAGCAGCCGCAGAGCGGAGTCTCGCCTTCGTCTTGCAATGGAGAGGAGTGAAGCCGCGGAGTCCGGTCGTGAAGTCCTCATCGAACCGGCGTCCTTGGCATTGTTGGTGAAGCGAGGCGACGAAGGCATGGAGTGAAGGGTAGCGTCTTCGCCTTCGCCCCAACACTGGCTGCACCCTTAGGCGACTTTTTGCTTGGATAGATCGATGTTGCGTCTATTAGATGACTTTTGCACCCTTATGTAACACCCCAGTACTTCTCAAAGTCCCTCTCAGTGCTAACTCAAGAACCATTATTTCATGTAAACCAAATTGGGCAAAAGACACAATGAACTGGAGAATAAAAGTTCCACTAAGTCTTTCATCTTAAGGATCATGCCTAAATCATATGGTGCATTCAAAAAGGGGAAAAATGTTGAAACCCTAGAACAACCCTAATTGAGCCACTTAAGTAGAAAGGAAGAAAAGGGTAAAAAGACCATGAAAAACATGGAATCATGGCTTAGGCCAATTATAAAAGTTGAAACACACTAACTAAGCTACAATAAAGGTTATAAAAGTTTGGCCAAAATAGTTTGTTAAAAACCTCAAACAAGCCATTCAATTGGAGGCTTCCTAGAGAAATCTGAAATTTAGATTTCTGAATTTCAGGCTCTAACTCAAAACCGAGTGCGTTCATCTTAATCCCTATCTCAAATCCCTAAGCTCCCATTAACAAAAATGTGCGAAACTAACCCCTCTACCACATATCTGAAGATGGCATTGGGATTCGGACCCTAGACACGTCAAACTAGGGATTTTCTCTCGGAGTTCAGCAGTGAGACAAACCCAACTTCATCCCTCCATATCTCTTGATCCATTCAGCGAAACCCATAAGCCTCCACACACAAACGATAAAGGAATGTCAGGGGAAGATATCTCTCAATGGGATCATGGCCATAATCGCAAAGATTTGGAGCCAATCCGCGCTTGAACATGACCTCTCTCTGCGCTGCCTCGTGCTCGACACCGAGCCCAGTCGCTAGAGCGCGCACTGGCGCTCGCCCGCGCACACCCCGAGTGCGTGTCAGAGCCACCTCTCGACCATGCTCGCCCGCGCCTTTAAGACCACCCCCAGACATGCCTCACCTCACTTCGCACTCACCCTCGCTGGCCAGACACCACCCTTAGCTCCGACGAGCTCTGCGCCACCCGCCCGAGCCACCCGAACACCGGCCTCCATGGCCAGCCATTTCCAGAGACCTTCAGCCTCAACCGAGCCTTTGGATAGCTTCCACGAAGAGCCGTGAAGCTTCTCCAAGCAAGAATCGAGAACCTGTCTCACCAAAACTGCAAGATCATCGTCGCCGGACTTCGATCGCCCGCAGCCGCGCGTAGATCGAGCAATCCGGTGAGCCATTCTCCAATTCCTCGCACCCATGTCTTCCTTGACCTCTAGTGGAGCTCACTAACCAATTCAATTGAACTTTACCACCCTGGTTAGGCAAGAGCCCTCGCCGCCGATGAGCACCCCCACCTGCGCGTGGACCGACCTACTCCGACCATCCCCGGAGACGATCCGCACATCGGCGTGACCGTCAAGACCTCCCCTACACCCTCGACCACTTCACCAGAGAAAACTCTCCGCCGGTAAGCCTCTCCGCCCTTTCCTCCGCCGTGGACACTATTTAATTGGGAGAAGGACCGTGGGTTTAATTTATAGTCATTCCAGGGAGTTTTCTACGTAGTCAGAGACTCATGTGAATAGTAACCCGAGGACCCGTCTGCAAGGAAACTTAGAAACTTTCGCCAGGGACCCCAATGCAAAACCTTTTTCCTTTAACCATTTCTGTTTATTATTTTTAAATGAGCAGAGAACTTAGGAAATTCATATCTTAAGAAATATTTAACCAAATTTAGTCAAACCAATTTTACTGGATTCAGAATATTATGAACTATTGAACAAAAATACTGAACCCTATGCTTTATATAGTGATTTTTAGAGTTTGGAATTAAATAAGGAAACTACCCAAACCTTATTAAAATAAGGAAAAATAGTTATGCTTCTGTGCTGGACTTAAGAAATTTTGTAGAAGTTTAAACCCAACTTAGGCACTGTTTAAAAATATTAAGCACCTCGGTATACAAGATTAACACAGGTTTATCTATTAAAAACTATATCTGCCCAAAACTTAGAAAAATAAGAAAGACAATAGAAATTAATGAACAATGGATGAACATATTTTTCCTAATCCACTTAAGTAATGAAGAACATAGGAAAAATACAAAGAACCCTAGTCCAGAGCAAATCCAAGGTTAAATATTTTATTACGCACTAATAAATCCAGAGAGGACATAATTAAAAATATAAGGACCATTTCAAAATTGGTAAGAAAAATTCAGTAGACTCCTAACTACTAGAATACCACTACAAAAATAATAAACACCCTAGCCATCATCATAAGTGGGTTGAACAATTAAAACTTGATTTTTAGCCATGTTCCAATTAAATCATAAGAAAGCCAAAAATTGTGCAATAATGGGCAAATAATTTTTTACCAAATTATTGATGAAGTAGACCACCAGAGAAAAATAAAAAACCTATTCAAAACTACAAAATAACACCCATTGCCCCTACCTCATTAAAAAGGCCTTTTAATTCAAGAAATTCCTACCACCCTTTCCCTTAAGCAAAAAGTTGCCAAATTCTAGAATGATTGCTCTTGCGCAAATAAAAAGATAGGAAAATTTAGAAATCTGTTGTTTGATATTTTTCAAGTATAGTGGTAGTAGAAAGCACCCCATTGGCTAGAAACTTTAGAAAATTATAGTGAAATAACTAATAAGTATTAGTGGCTGAAATTTGATACAAAGTCATGTTATTACACCTAAATTCCAGCAAAAATAATCCTTAGAGAATAACCTACTGTTAAAGGAGTGTTGTAGTTCAAAGCACCCCCTCTGCTCTAATATTTGATAATTTTGTATAGAGAGAAACCCTTAGTTTTTAAGCTCCAAATTTTGAGAATTTTTACAGAATTTTTGGAAATTTATAACACTGGCTTGTAGTTCAAACCCACCTGAAGAACCTAAAAGAAAATGGAAAAAGAGGAGATAGATTAGAAAGATTAATAAGTCTCACCTTAATAAATGCACCTAGGAATCTTGTTAAAACAACACTAAGACATAAAAAGGAAAATCAGTGGAACACTAAAAATAGTCTCACCATTCAGTAATCAAATTTGACCCTAATTTACTAAATATACCATAGAAATCTCTAGTAGCAAGGTTTAGCTCTACTTTTTTTATTAATTTTTCACCATACAATTTTAATTGCTAAAATTGCATATCATACCATACATATATCTTATCCCTTGCATTCATTAGATTGCAACCTCGCTGATGGAGAGTACGTGCTCACTCCTGAGCAAGGAGCTATCCACGAGGAAGACCAGGAGCTAGCTCCCAAGCCCGCCATCGAGGATCTCTCCACAGCCCCAACAATTGAAGGCAAGCCCCGATTTTATGCATAACCAATTTATATATGCTACTTTACTACACTTAATGTTTGTAGGATTCTAATGTGCACTTAAGTGTAGGAGTTGCTTGAAATCCTTAGTTGCATAAATTTAGGATTCCTTTTGTTTGAGATGGATACTAGTATGCTAGGTCGAGTAGCTGCTTTGCTAATTAGGATCTCAGTAGAAGTCGAGTGATTTTTCTAGCACTCGCGCGAGGTCAGGAATTGATTGTATTCATCTTGATAACGGGATCTATGATGGACTATGGACTTGGATCCAGGGTGGATGCCTTGTCCATGAGACGTGAAAAGGAATTAAGGATTAATGTGCGAATACCTGAGTCAAGCGTTTGAAAGTACTAAACACATGTCGAGAAATATGGTAACCGGTAAACCTAGTACCTGAGTGAAGCCAGGCGTGGACTTTACCCCTCACGCGTCCTGAGACTGGGTCTCCCATGCTAGCTATGGTGGGTACACGTGCGGTCACTACACGGCGGCAGCTGGGGTCAGTTGAGCATTGTATGCCAAGGCGGTGAGTCCTGGCCGTGAACGGGGAATCGATGGGGACGGTTGATGTGTGTGGGACAGAGTGCCCCTACATGTTGTGTGTTTAGGTTTACCTTGCAAGGTTAAAACTCGATTCGAATCGTCTGCTTCTCGTAGCTAATGAGACTGCTTGATCCCTTGTACTACATCAAGTAAGAAGTGAAATGAGGTTTTACATGAGATAATATGTTGATTGTATTAAATGATTGTTACCATGTATGCTTAGAAGGATCCAACTTAGCTAAAAGTAATGATATTAGAATTGAAAAAGCTAAAATTGATCTCAGACTCAGCTAGTGCTTTGGTAAACCAAACCCCTCAGCCAAACACCTGCATGGTCTAGAGGTAGAGGAGTAGATTCCTCACACCGGGTAAGTCTAGCTGAGTATTAGTATACTCAGCCTTGCTTGTGGCATAATTTTTGCAGGTACGCTTCAGGATATGGTTGATGGTGTGACTTGGCCTACCACCCTGCCACCGGGTTGGACGGTCAAGTGGGATGCTACTCCAGCAGGAGAGGAGCAAGAGGAGTAATGGGCTAGGCCTTGTCCTATTCCTCACTTTCGACGATATCGATTATCCGCTGCAATTTATCTTTTGAACTTACTTTAGTTACTTGAAAAACTCCAATTTATGTAATAACTCCAGTACTTTAATTTGAGGTTTCCTTTTTATTGTATTTCCTCTATGACTCACCTTCGAGCCAGTTAGTGGTATTTGATCCTGGATAAGTGGCTTTATCAGACTAGATCTGAGGGACTGACGGGTTATTCCGATTTAAGTGCGTTGAGGCCTTTAAGGCGTGACTTGGGCACTTAAGCTGGAATAATTCGGGCAGTTCTGCCACAGCTGGTATCGGAGCAAATACCACCACAGAGAAAGCAATAAACCATGAATACCAACTTTCAAAAATCTAAAACTTGCCTAGAAACCAGTAATTGAATCGTCAGGACTAGAACGCTAGACCTAGGACGAAAGGCCTTAGGAATAGTGGGAGAAATAGGTGGCTAATTAAGTAGGCCCTATGGGTCAGTCTTAGGATTCCTTTTTTAAGGATACCCTAAAAAGCACCCTTTTGATTCGGAGAGGAGACGTTATTTTTAGCATGCATGCATTATAAAACTAAAAGGATTAGGAATTAAAAGAGTAAAAATTTGATCTAACCCGCTTCCTTTTAAACCACCTAGGCTCTTTTATTTTTCTTTCTTCCGCCATAATCTTTACATCTGATACTCTTCCATAGATGACTTCACCTACCCCTGCCAATGGAGGAGACACTCATTTTAGTTCTGATTTCCTTTCTCACGATGGTTTTCCTTCCATCTTGTGGGAAGTGCTCAACTCCACCGGTTACCCTACGCCCCCTTTGTGCACGGTGCAGCTTTACGAGGAGCATCGGGTACCACATTGCCGAGTCTAGCTGACCCTGGAGGCACATCCCCTTTAGCCGGGTTGGCGTTCCCTTGACTCCGAGACTGTTGGATTTAGGACGGACGACACCACTGAGGTGGCAACTATGAAGACCCTGATGACTTTCTGTGGCTACCATCCCTTGGAGATGGTGATGCACCCCTTGGGACTCTTCCCCGCTGAGAAGAGGGAGGACCCCATGTGGTGCAACCGTGTGAGCCATGTGAAGGACGTATGGGCTATGTATCCTGACTTGGTTGGGAGGATCACTGTTCAGTGCATGAGCGCACTGTACCACCTATAGGCCCTACAGAGCGACGCTATGGCACATCTTGCTAACCTCGCTCAAACCACCAAGCTCACCCTCGACAGCCGAGAAGACTTCGTGGTCGACTTGTCCTCAGAGTTGGTGGAGAAGGACCTATAGGTGGAGCGGTTGAGACAGCGCATCACCACCCTAGAGCAGCAGGTGGAGATCCGGGACAACACCGTTGATGTCCTGGAAAACCAGCTCCATGATGTGCAGCATGAGCTTGAGGAAGCTAATGACCACCTGGACATGCACCACCTGGAGATGGAGGCCAATGAGGCCGGAAGCGAGGGAGAAGAGGCTCCCGAGGAGTTAGGACCAGCCCCTGGTACCAATGCGACTGCCTCCGAGATGCTTTAGGAAGATAGAAACCCACGCGAGCTTAGTTGACGTCAGGTTTTGGACTAGTCTTACGGGTACTGTTCCCTAAAATTGATGTAACCCATGAGAACATTTGAGATCAGTGAAGTGTTTGTAACCATGTTATCCTCGTTCGAATTAATGTTATGTTATGACATTTTCTTTCCATATGAGATAAAAGCATGTTGTTCGAAATTGTGAATTGGGATAACAATGATGACAATCTCTGTTTTTAGATGGCAGCTAGGCAGCGTCGTGGGCATAACGAGCAAGTTCCCCCGCCACCTCCTCCAGCTCCCACGGTGCAGGAGCTGATGGCTTAGCAGAACGAAATTCTATGATAGCTCTTGCAGCGCCAGCCCCACCCTCAGCAGCATGGTGGAGGCCAGCCACAACGACCTCCGGCCGTGACGACCTACCAGGAGTTCCTGAGTACACAACCACCCTTGTTCACCAAGGCAGAGGATCCGTTGGATGCTGACGTGTAGTTACGCGTCATGGAGTCCAAGTTTCCCCTCCTCACGGGAGACTGCCCTGATGACACCAAGGCTCGCTTCGCCGCGCAGCAGCTTCGCGGGCCTGCTCGGACATGGTGGGACCATTTCCGCGCCATGCTACCTGCTGGTCATGAAGTTTCTTGGGAGGAATTCAAGATTGCCTTCAGAGGACACCACATCCTAGCTGGAATTCTTGACCGCAAGCTGAATGAATTCCTAGCACTCAATCAAGGAATCCGCACGGTGTTGCAGTATGCTTAGGCCTTCAACAACCTCTACCAGTACGCAGGGTATCATGCTGATTCTGATGAGAAGAAGAGACACCGTTTCCGCAGGGGGTCTCAACACCAAGTTGTGTGAGCGTCTCAACACTATTCGGGCTGATAGCTTCAATGAATTGGTTAACCTGGCCATCTCACAGGAAGATTGTATTATAGCTCACCGGGCAGAGAAGAGGAAGGCGCCAATGTCAGCACCCTCCGCAGCAGCAGTAGTTCCGCCAGGGAAATGGGAGCAAGTGCTTCACTTGTGGCAATGTGGGCCACTACGCCAAGAATTGCCCAAGGAATCAGTAGAGGCAGATGCCAGCACCGAATCAAGACAGGGGAAGAAAGCAGAAGGTGCAAGTCAGGCAAGGGAAGGTCAACTTCACTACTCTGGAGGAGTTACCTAAAGGAGCCCCCATCATGACTGGTATCTTTTTAGTTTTAAATCAATCTGCATTAATTCTGTTTGATTCTGGTGCATCTCATAGCTTCATTAGCCAGAAGTTACATGCTAAATGTCAATTGCCTTTCTGTCATACTCGAGGGTCTTTTATGATCGCAACGCCAGGAGGTAAGGTTGCATCAAACCAAGTAAATCAAAGCGTGCCTATTCAGCTGGGAAGCCACATTGTCAAAACCACCCTCCTTATTCTAGGATTGGAAAATGTGGACATTATTTTGGGAGCTAATTGGATGACCCGGCACCAAGTGGTGCTAGATATAGCCAGCCACATCGTTGAAATTAAATCCCCAATCTGTGGGAGTTTCACCTTATTTATACCCAGCCAAGATTCTACTCGATTATGTGCTTTTGCTATGATAGAGTTACCCTTGGAGAAGATTCCAGTGGTCTGTGAGTATGCAGATGTTTTTTCTGATGAATTACCAGGAATGCCACCAGACCGGGATATTGAATTCACCATCGAGTTGCAACCGAGAACGACACCTATTTCCAAGAGGCCTTATCGGATGCCACCTACGGAATTGGCAGAATTGAAGAAGCAACTGCAAGAATTGTTAGACAAGGGTTTCATCCGCCCAAGTACTTTGCCTTGGGGATGTCCAACCTTGTTTGTGAAGAAGAAGGATGAAAGCTTGAGGCTGTGCATAGATTACCACCCACTTAATGCGGTGACTATGAAGAACAAGTATCCTTTGCCTTGTATTGATGTTCTTTTCGATCAATTGGTCGGAGCCAAAGTGTTTTCCAAGATAGACCTTCGCTCTGGCTATTATCAGATCAAGATACGAGCAAGTGATATTCCGAAGACTGCTTTCTCAACCAGATATGGGCTGTATGAATATTTGGTAATGTCATTTGGGCTAACTAATGCGCCAGCATACTTCATGTATCTGATGAACTCTGTCTTCATGCCTGAATTGGACAAGTTCGTGGTGGTTTTCATCGATGATATCTTGGTGTACTCAAAGAACAAAGAAGAGTATGTCGGTCATTTACACATAGTGCTTCAACGTCTGCGAGAGCACCGTCTTTATGCCAAATTGTCAAAATGTGATTTTTGGCTAAAGGAAATCAAATTCTTGGGTCACACTATCTCTTAGGCAGGCATAGCTGTTGATCCTGATAAGGTACAAGAGGTGATGAACTGGAAGCTGCCAACAACTGTCCGTAAGATTCGAAGTTTTCTAGGATTGGCTGGTTATTATCAAAGATTCATTCCGGATTTCTCTCGAATTGCGAAGCCCATGACTGAATTGTTGAAGAAAGGAGATAAGTTTGTTTGGGGTTCAGAAGTGCGAAGATGCCTTCCACACGTTGAGGCAACATCTGACCACAACACCGGTGTTAGCGCAACCCGACAGCGGCAAGCCATTTTATGTGTACTATGATGCCTCTGGCACTGGACTGGGTTGTGTTTTGATGTAAGACAACCGAGTCATTGCTTACGCATCAAGAGCACATAGGCCTCATGAGCAAAATTATCCCACCCATGAATTGGAGTTAGCAGCCGTGGTTCATGCATTAAAGATGTGGAGACACTATTTGATGGGAACCCACTGCAACATCTTCACCAATCATAAGAGCCTCAAGTATATCTTTACTCAGGCTGATCTCAACATGAGGCAGAGAAGATGGCTATAACTGATCAAGGACTATGACCTGGAGGTACACTATCACCTAGGGAAAGCCAGTGTGGTAGCTGGTGCCTTGAGTCGGAAATCGCAATGCAACTGTGTTATAATGGATTCTCGCATCAACACCCTATGTGATGAGTTGAACAAAATGAAGATCGAAGTGATTCCTTCTGGTGCTTTGTCTCACATTTCCGTTGAGCCAACTTTGCAAGACCAGGTAATCATGGCCCAACTCAGTGACAAGGGAATGCAAATCATTAAACATAACCTCCATCAGAAGACAAAGAAGTATAAGTGTTTCTGTAAAGATGGGAAGGGTATATTGTGGTTTGAAAGCAGATTGGTGGTTCCTAAAAATAAGGATCTCAAGAAGAAAATCTTGGATGAAGCTTATCTCTCCAAATTCTCCATGCATCTAGGAAGCACCAAAATGTACCATGATCTGAAGCCCTTGTATTGGTGGACCAGAATGAAGAGGGAGATAGCCCAATATGTATCAGAATATGACACATGTCAGAGGATAAAGGCAAGCCACTTGAAATCAGCTGGTGCCTTGCAACCCCTATCAATACCTTCATGGAAATGGGATGACATCAACATGGATTTTATTATGGGTCTGCCCAACACCTCTCGACATCATGATTCGATTTGGGTCATTGTGGACCGACTGACAAAAGTGGCACATTTTCTTCCAGTGCACACCACTGATAAGGCTCAGAAGTACGCAGAACTGTACATTGACCAAATCGTGTGTTTGCATGGATTACCCCGGATCATTGTCTCTGACCGAGGAGCCTAATTTGTTGGCAGATTTTGGGAACAACTGCAAGATTCTTTGGGAACCAAGCTAATAAGAAGTTCAGCTTACCACCCGCAGACTGATGGTCAGACTGAAAGGGTAAATCAAATTCTTGAAGATATGTTAAGGGCTTGTGCAATCGATTGTGGCAAGAACTGGGATAAGTACCTCTCTTTAGCAGAGTTTGCTTATAACAACAATTATCAATCCAGCCTAAAGATGGCACTTTCAAAGCCCTGTATGGAAGAAGGTGTCGAACACCCCTCAATTGGTCTCAGCCTGGAGAAAGAGAAATTTTTGGACCTGACCTAGTGACTAAAGCCGAAAGGAAAGTCAAGCTAATTAGGAAAAATCTAGAAGCTGCTCAGGCCAAGCAGAAGAGTTACCATGATAAGAGAAGGAAACCTCTCCAGTTTGAAGTGGGAGATTTCGTATATTTGAAGGTATCACCCACCAAAGGAGTGCAGAGGTTTGGGATCAAAGGCAAGTTAGCCCCTCGTTACATTGGACCTTATGAGATCATAGAAGCATGTGGACCCATGGCATACAAATTGAAGTTACCTCCAAAAATGTCTACCATCCACAATGTTTTCCACGTATCCGAACTAAAGAGATGTGTTCAATTGCTGACCAAGATCATAGCAGAACCTGAAGTGGAGATAGAGCCAGATCTATCATACCAAGAGTACCCTTCCAAGGTTCTGGATTGCAAAGAAAGATCAACTCGGGCTAAATTGATCAAAATGTATAAGATCCAATGGAGTAATCACTCAGAGGAAGAGGCTACTTGGGAGACTGAGGAATTTCTACGTTCGAACTTCCCTGATTGTCTACCTAAGGGAATCAGTACGTAACCATGCCCAACCCCTCCCCTTGCCCTTTGAATCTAAATATAAGGAAAATGACCTTAACATAAAAGGAGTTGATTATAAGACTAAAATTGAGGACTTCCTTCTGAAGTTGCAAAGAAGATGACATTCAAAGAGCAGTTTACTAAAAAGAACCTTGATAAACAAACCACCAAATTCAAGCGAGCCTTAACCTTCGCTTCACCCCGGGAGGACTTCGACCCGAATCTCGGGACGAGATTCCTTTAAGGGGGAAGGCTGTAACACCCCAATACTTCTCAAAGTCCCTCTCAGTGCTAACTCAAGAACCATTATTTCATGTAAACCAAATTGGGCAAAAGACACAATCAACTGGATAATAAAAGTTCCACTAAGTCTTCATCTTAAGGATCATGCCTAAATCATATGGTGCATTCAAAAAGGGGAAAAATGTTGAAATCCTAGAACAACCGTAATTGAGCCACTTAAGTAGAAAGGAAGAAAAGGGTAAAAAGACCATGAAAACATGGAATCATGGCTTAGGCCAATTATAAAAGTTGAAACACACTAACTAAGCTACAATAAAGGTTATAAAAGTTTGGCCAAATAGTTTGTTAAAAACCTCAAACAAGCCATTCAATTGGAGGCTTCCTAGAGAAATCTGAAATTCAGATTTCTGAATTTCAGCCTCTAACTCAAAACTGAGCGCGTTCATCTTAATCCCTATCTCAAAACCCTAAGCTCCCATTAATAAAAATGTGCTAAACTAACCCCTCTACCACATATCTGAAGATGGCATTGGTATTCGAACCCTAGACACGTCAAACTAGGGATTTTCTCTCGGAGTTCAGTAGTGAGACAAACCCAACTTCATCCCTCCATATCTCTTGATCCATTCAGCGAAACCCATAAGCCTCCACACACCAACGACAAAGGAATGTCAGGGGAAGAGATCTCTCAATGTGATCATGGCCATAATCGCAAAGATTTGGAACCAATCCGCGCTTGAACATGACCTCTCTCTGCGCTGCCTCGTGCTCGACGCCGTGCCCAGGCGCCAGAGCGCGCACTGGCGCTCGCCCGCGCACACCCCGAGCGCGTGTCAGAGCCACCTCTCGGCCATGCTCGCCCGCGCCTTTAAGACCACCCCCAGATGCGCCTCACCTCACTCCGCACTCACCCTCGCTGGCTAGACACCACCCTTAGCTCCAGCGAGCTCTGCGCCACCCGCCCGAGCCACCCGAACGCCGGCCACCATGGCCAACCATTTCTAGAGACGTTCAGCCTCAACCGATCCTTTGGATAGCTTCCCTGAAGAGCGGTGAAGCTTCTCCAAGCAAGAATCGAGGCCCTGTCTCACCGAAACTGCAAGATCATCGTCGCCGGACTTCGGTCGCCCGCAGCTGCGCGTAGACCGAGTAATCCAGTGAGCCATTCTCCAATTCCTTGCATCCATGTCTTCCTTGACCTCTAGTGGAGCTCACTGACCAATTCAATTGAACTTTACAACCCTGGTTAGGCCGGAGCCCTCGCCGCCGACGAGCTCCCCCGCCGCGCGCATGGACCGACCTACTCCGACCATCCCCGGAGACAATCCGCACATTGGCGTGACCGTCAAGACCTCCCCTACACCCTCGACCACTTCACCGGAGAAAACTCGCCGCCGGTATGCCCCTTCGCCCTTTCCTCCACCGCGGACACTATTTAATTGGGAGAAGGACCGCGGGTTTAATTTAGAGTCATTCCAGGGGGTTTTTTGCGTAGTCAGAGACTCATGTGAATAGTAACCCAAGGACCCGTCTGCAAGGAAACTTAGAAACTTTCGCTAGGGACCCCAATGCAAAACCTTTTTCCTTTAACCATTTCTATTTATTCTTTTTAAATGAGCAGAGAACTTAGGAAATTCATATCTTGAGAAATATTTAACCAAATTTAGTCAAACCAATTTTACTGAATTCAGAATATTATGAACTATTGAACAAAAATACTGAACCTTATGCTTTCTGTAGTGATTTTTAGAGTTTGGAATTAAATAAGGAAACTATCCAAACCTTATTAAAATAAGGAAAAATAGTTATGCTTCTGTGCTGGACTTAAGAAAATTTGTAGAAGTCCAAACCCAACTTAGGCACTGTTTAAAAATATTAAGCACCCCGGTATACAAGATTAACATAGGGTTATCTATTAAAAACTATATCTGCCCAAAACTTAGGAAAATAAGAAAGACAATAGAAATTAATGAACAGTGGATGAACATATTTTTCCTAGTCCATTTAAGTAATGAAGAACATAGGAAAAATACAAAGAACCCTAGTCCAGAGCAAATCCAAGGTTAAATATTTTATTAGGCACTAATAAATCTAGAGAGGACATAATTAAAAATATAAGGACCATTTCAAAATTGGTAAGAAAAATTCAGTAGACTCCTAACTACTAGAACACCACTACAAAAATAATAAACATCCCAGCCGATCATCATAAGTGGGTTGAATAATTAAAACTTGATTTTTAGCCATGTTCCAATTAAATCATAAGAAAGCCAAAAATTGTGCAATAATGGGCAAATGAATTTTTACCAAATTATTGATGAAGTAGACCACCAGAGAAAAATAAAAAACCTATTCAAAACTACAAAATAACACCCATTGCCCCTACCTCATTAAAAAGGCCCTTTAATTCAAGAAATTCCTACCACCCTTTTCCTTAAGCAAAAAGTTGCCAAATTCTAGATGATTTCTCTTGCGCAAAGAAGAAGATAGGAAAATTTAGAAATCTATTATTTGATATATTTCAGGTATAGTGGTAGTAGAAAGCACCCCATTGGCTAGAAACTTTAGAAAATTATAGTAAAATAACTAATAAGTATTAGTGGCTGAAATTTGATACAAAGGCATGTTATTACACCTAAATTCCAGAAAAAATAATCCTTAGAGAATAACCTACTGTTAAAGGAGAGTTGTAGTTCAAAGCACCCCCTCTGCCCTAATATTTGATAATTTTGTACAGAGAGAAACCCTCACTTTTTAAGATCCAAATTTTGAGACAGAGAGTTATACACCATTGAGGAGCCACTGTAATTTAGAATTTGTGGAAATTTATAACACTAGCTTGTAGTTCAAACCCACCTGAAGAACCTAAAAGAAAATGGAAAAAGACGAGATAGATTAGAAAGATTAATAAGTCTCACCCCAATAAATGCAGCTAGGAATCTTGTTAAAATAACACTAAGACATAAAAAGGAAAATCAGTGGAACACTAAAAATAATCTCACCATTCAGTAATCAAACTTGACCCTAATTTACTAAATATATCACAGAAATCTCTAGTAGCAAGGTTTAGCTCTACTTTTTTTTATTAACTTTTCACCATACAATTTTAATTGCTAAAATTGGATATCATACCATACATATATCTTATCCCTTGCATTCATTAGATTGCAACCTCGCTGACGGAGAGTATGTGCTCACTCTTGAGCAAGGAGCTGTCCACGAGGAAGACCAGGAGCCAGCTCCCGAGCCTACCATCGAGGATCTTCCCGCAGCCCTAGCAATTGAAGACAAGCCTCGGTTTTATGCATAGCCAATTTATATATGCTACTTTACTACACTTAATGTTTGTAGGCTTGTAATGTGCACTTAAGTGTAGGAGTTGCTTGAAACCCTTAGTTGCATGAACTCAGGATTCCTTTTGTTTGAGATGGATACTAGTATGCTAGGTCGAGTAGCTGCTTTGCTAATTAGGATCTCGGTAGAAGTTGAGTGATTTTTCTAGCACTCGCGCGAGGTTAGGAATTGATTGTACTCATCTTGATAACGAGATCTATGATGGTCTATGGACTTGGATCTAGGGTGGATGCCTTGTCCACGAGATGGGAAAAGGAATTAAGGATCAATGTGTGGATACCTGAGTCAAGCATTTGAAAGTACTAAACACATGTCGGGAAATATGGTAACTGGTAAACCTAGTACCTGAGTGAAGTCGGGCGCGGACTTTACCCCTCACGCGTCCTGAGACTGGGTCTCCCATGCTAGCTATGGTGGGTACAAGTGCTGTCACTGCACAGCGGCAACTAGGGTCAGTGGAGCATTGTATGCCAAGGCGGTGAGTCCTGGCCGCGAACGGGGAATCGATGGGGACGGTTGATGTGTGTGGGACAGAGTGCCCCTACATGTCGTGTGTTTAGGTTTACCTTGCAAGGTTAAAACTCGATTTGAATCGTCTGCTTCTCGCAGCTAATGAGACTGCTTGACCCTTTGTACTACATCGAGTAAGAAGTGAAATGAGATTTTACATGAGATAATATGTTGATTGTATTAAATGATTGTTACCATGTATGCTTAGAAGGAGCCAACTTAGCTAAAAGTAATGATATTAGAATTGGTAAAGCTAAAATTGATCTTAGACTCAGCTAGTGCTTTGGCAAACCAAACCGCGCAGCCAAACAGCTGCATGGCCTAGAGGTAGAGGAGTAGATTCCTCACACCAGGTAAGTCTAGCTGAGTATTAGTATACTCAGCCTTGCTTGTGGCATAATTTTTGCAGGTACGCTTCAAGATATGGTTGATGGTGTGACTTGGCCTACCACCCTGCCACCACGTTGGACAGTCGAGTGGGATGCTGCTCCAGCATGAGAGGAGCAAGAGGAGTAATGGGCTAGGCCTTGCCCTATTCCTCACTTTCGACGATATCGATTATCCGCTGCAATTTATCTTATGAACTTACTCTAGTTACTTGAAAAACTCCGATTTATGTAATAACTCCAGTACTTTAATTTGAGGTTTGCTGTTTTATTGTATTTCCTCTGTGACTCACCTTCGAGTGGGTTAGTGGTATTTGATCCTGGATAAGTTGCTTTATCAGACTAGATCTGAGGGACTGACGGGTTATTCCGATTTAAGTGCGTTGCGGCATTTAAGGCATGACTTGGGCACTTAAGCTAGAATAATTCGGGCGGTTCTGCCATAGCTTAGGTGTCTTCGTGCAATTTTTGTGCTAATCTGGCTGCACCCTTAAGCGACTTTTTGCTCGGATAGATGTGATTATCGCACACGATGGCTATAACACCTGAATTTGGGGTATACAATTTCTTTCCTAATATCCACCAAATTCAGGTGTTACTCTCTCATTTCTTTGGTTTCCTTCTCTTTTTCCTAAAAATGGAGAATTATGTTGTTTTATATTGACATAAACCTAGTGGAATAAGCTCCATAGGCGCTTTGGTTGTTGCATTCATGCCATTGCACGGTGTTTCTAAGTGAAAAATGTGTTTGAAACATGTTAGTGTATCCTATAGAAGCTCTCGGTAGATTTTCATATTTTCGGAGTGTTTTTCTATTTTTCGGAAAACCAAAATCTATTTATTTGAGGAGCTTAAAAATGTTTTTAGAAACTCTAAGTATGTTTTTGAGTCCATTAGGTGCCAAAATATTTCTAGGAATTTTTGGAAGCATCTATAATATTTTGAGCACAAAATAAGGATTTATAGGCTTTTCCGAATTTTATAAATGGTAAAATCCGAATTTGAACCGAATTTTTATCTCGTCTGAACCCCAACTATATATACATGTCCGGCTTCTCCTTGTTGAGCCCATTCCATAGCATGAAACGGTTTCCTCATATTCAAATCCCAGCTCCCGGAATTGCTCGCCGAAGTTCAGACGCGGTTCCAACTCCGACGACAACTCTGGCGAGCAATTACTCCCAATCCGTGCATCATCCACGGAATCCAAGGATATCGTTGCGTTCTTCTCGTCGAGGACTTCATCTCGACACATTCGGTTCGTCGATCTGACCCCCTGAATCTTCTTCAGTCGACGGTTTCCTCCTCGGCTCCAGCGAGGTAGTTTCCCCGGTGAGCTTTCTCCATTGTTTTCAACACTTGTTCCTCGTTTTCTTCGAGTCGATGTCCAGCCCACTCCTCCCGGACGCCCTCCACCTTGCGACCCTCCCCTGGCCACCCCTACCTCGCGCCCTCCCTCTCTCCCTTCTCCCCCATCCCTCCCCCTCGGCGTGGTGGTCAGTCAGCCACCCGTCCCGCGCGCCCCTGGCCTAGGCGCCGGCGGCAGCATCGCGCGTGGGCAGGGCTGCCCAGCCATGCCTACCCCCCTGGCCGAGCCTTCTTTCCCCCATGACCCCCATGGCCGGCCTCCTCGCTCTTCCTTCCCCATGGTAGTTGCTGTGTGGGAGAAGAACGTGAGGCACTACTGGAATCCGAGGCTTTGCCGAGTGTTGGCCTCTTTGCCGAGTGCCTTTTGTCGGGCACTCGGCAAAGACGGCTTTGCCGAGAGCCGCACTCGGTAAAGTTAGGCTCTCGGCAAAGAGCCTCTTTACCGAGTGCTGGACACTCGGCATAGGACCCCACTCGGCAAAGACAAGTTTGCCGAGCGTTAAACCCTCGGCAAAGAGGGCGCTCGGCAAAGGGCCATCAGCGACTGTCCCAAAGCTGACGGCCGTCAGTCTTTGCCGAGTGCCCACTATTAGGCACTCGACAAAGTTGTCTTTGCCGAGTGTCTTCTTTAGACACTCGGCAAAGTATATTTTTATTTTTTTTATTTTGTCTCCCAAACTTTTTGTGGTATGTTCCTACACTATGTAGACCTACATGTATCATTTGCGGACAGTTATAACAGAGTTTCAATCGTTAGTAGATTTAGTTCGTTTATTTGAAATTCTTCGGAAAATTCAAATTTGAACTGCAGGTCACTCGAAACTTGGAAAACCGTGCATAAAACAATGATATTCATGTTACTTAGCATAAGTTACGACCGATTCCAGAAGCGTACCGGAAACTTCGAGCAACATGCTCACTAAACATGGCCGTGAACTTGCCATCCACATGTTTAAAAATTGTATAAAACACAAACAAAGTCAGAAAATCATGAAATTTGTCCACGTGTCATGATATCATATGTACAGGCTGTGATAAAAATTTTAGAATGTTTGGAGAAAGTTGTGAGACACTATGTGTAGAAACCTAAGAGATCCACATTGAAACTCTATGATTTCATGTGTAGTCCTCTTAGGTTTCTACACATAGTGTCTCACAACTTTCTCCAAACATTCTAAAATTTTTATCACATCCTGTACATATGATATCATGACACGTGGACAAGTTTCATGATTTTCTGACTTTGTTTGTGTTTTATACAATTTTTAAACATGTGGATGGCAAGTTCACAGCCATGTTTAGTGAGCATGTTGCTCGAAGTTTCCGGTACGCTTCTGAAATCGGTCGTAACTTATGCTAAGTAACATGAATATCATTATTTCATGCACGGTTTTCCAAGTTTCGAGTGACCTGCAGTTCAAATCTGAATTTTCCGAAGAATTTCAAATAAATGAACTAAATCTACTAACGATTGAAAACTCTGTTATAATTCTCCACAAATGATACATGTAGGTCTACATAGTGTAGGAACATACCACAAAAAGTTTGGGAGATAAAATAAAAAAAATAAAAATATACTTTGCCGAGTGTCTAATGAAGACACTCGGCAAAGACAGCTTTGCCGAGTGCCAACTGGGTGGCACTCGGCAAAGAATAGGGAAAGAGTCTTTACCGAGTGTCGCCCAGGGGACACTCGACAAAGACAACTTTGCCGAGTGCCAGCGATCTTGCACTCGGCAAAGTGTATTTTAAAATTTAAAAAAACTTTGCCGAGTGCCAGATCACGGGCACTCGGCAAAGCACGCGTACATACCAACGACAGCGCTTTCTTCCTCACTCTCTCACTCACTCTCAACCGCCGCCGCCGCGCCCTCACCGTCGCCACGCCCTCGCCGCCGCCACCGTGCCCTCCCTCGCGCCCGCGCCGCGCTGCCGCCGTGCGCTTGCGCCTGCGCCGCCATGCCCTCGCGCTCGCGCCGTGCCGCCGCAGCCACGCCCGCCGTCGCCACCGTGCCCGTAGCCGCGCCCGCGCCCGCCGTGCCCCTCGCTCGCCGTGCCCCTCGCTCGCCATGACTCTCGCCCGCCGTTGTGCCCGCGCACGCCGTGCCCCTCGCCCACTGCACCCGCGCTGCCGTGCCCGCAGCTCGCCGTGCCCGTGCCCGCAGCCCGCCGTTGTGCCCACGCTTGCCGTGCCCTCGCCCGCGCCCGCCGTGCCCCTCACCCTCGCCCGTGCCCCTCGACGTGCCCCCGCCGCGCTCCTCGCCGTGCCCCTGCCCACCGCCCCCGCCGTTCCCCCGCCGTGCCCCCGCCCACCGCCCCCGCCGCGCTCCTCGCCGTGCCCCCGCCGTTTCCCCGCCGTGCCCTCGCCCGCCCGGCGCCTCGCCCGCGACCCGTCGTCTAGCCCGCGACCCGTCGTCTCGCCTACGCCCCGTCGCCTCGCCCGCGACCAAACCTCCAAGGTGATTGCTTGATTTATGTTCTACGTGTATGATTTATATGAAATGATTAGTTTTAATATTGAGTTAATTATATACGTGTATGATTAGGTTAATATGTAGTATTGTTGATCGCCGGCCATCGTGCCGTTGAATTATGCGTGGATGTCAGCCATCGTGCTGATAGTTTTATTTGCAGGATTTTGAAACCTCCCCGTGCAGGGGAGGTGCTGCCGAAATTTTCTGTTGCTAGGCTTCTGTTAGAGGATGGAGGACCGTGAGTGGATGTACACGGGCCGTAGAGGAAGGAACGATGTCACCACTGAATGGATTAGAAAGACCGATGATTTCGTGGAACGGGCATATGGCGAAGCTACTAAAGGAGCGAGTCTAGTCCCATGCCCGTGCAGCAAATGTGACAACCGGAAAAGAAAACCAAAGAAGGCCATGGTAGAACATATTTGGAAGAATGGATTTACGCCGGGCTATACTCGGTGGATATTTCATGATGAAGCGCATCGTACGAGAGAGGAAGTGTTGAGACAACGTGTCGAGGATTATGACGCGGATATGTTGAACGACTATCAGGAGGCACAGTACACGGGAGGATGTATGGATGACGAGCCAGAGCCGACTACAAAGGCATTCTACGACATGTTCGACGCGGCACAGAAGCCCCTTCACGGCCAGACAAAGGTTTCTCAACTGGATGCCATTGGTCGTGTAATGGCGTTCAAGTCGCAGTACAGCATGAGTAGAGACGCATTCGATGGCTTGTTGACGGTTATTGGGAGTCTGCTTCCGGATGATCACGTTTTGCCAAAGAGCATGTACGAGGCACAGAAACTCCTTCGTGCACTCAAGATGACGTATGAGTAGATTCATGCTTGTCTGAAGGGCTGCGTGCTATTTAGGAAAGAATACGAGGAGGCAAAGTACTGTCCCAAGTGTAATTCATCTAGGTTCATGGAGGTAGACTCTGGTGATGGACAGAAGAGGCAGCTCGACATCCCCTTGACAATCCTACGGCACCTTCCGTTCATACCGAGGATCCAGCATCTTTACATGACAGAGGAATCCGCGAAATAGATGACATGGCACAAAAATGGAAAACGATACAATCCTGACAAGATGGTGCACGCATCCGTTGATGAAGCATGGAAACACTTTGATGACATTCACCGTGAGAAAGCCGAAGAGGCTCGTAATGTACGTGTTGCGTTGGCCACAGATGGGTTCAATCCCTATGGAATGAGCGCTGCCCCGTACACATGTTGGCCCGTGTTTGTTATCCCAATCAATCTCCCCCCTGGTGTGTGCTTTCAAAGGCAGAATATATTCGTGTCGTTGATAATTCCCGGACACCCGGGGAACAAAATGGGCGTGTACATTGAGCCTTTGATCGATGAATTGGTACGTGCCTGGGAGGAAGGGGTATGGACGTATGACCGAGCTACGAAGACAAACTTCAGAATGCATGTTTGGTACCAGTACTCCATGCATGACTTACCGGCGTATGGGCTATTCTGTGCCTAGTGTGTTCACGGTAAGTTCCCATGCCCAGTTTGCAAGGAAGCTCTCAGGTTCATTTGGTTGAAAAAGGGTGGCAATTATTCATCCTTCGATAAACATCGACAATTTCTTCCTGCTGACCATCCATTCCGCCTAGACATCAAGAACTTTACGAAATGTGTCGTAGTGATAGACTGCCCACCTGCAACGATGACTGGTGCCGAAATTCGTCAACAGATAGATGGGCTCGTGGCCAATACAGAAGGTGGTTTTGTGGGATATGGTGAGCAGCATATGTGGACACATAAGTCTGGCTTGACTCGGCTCCCCTATTATGACGACCTGCTCCTTCCACACAACATTGACGTGATGCACACTGAAAAGAATGTTGCCGAGGCACTGTGGGCAACAATTATGGACATTCCTGATAAGTCAAAGGATAATGTGAAGGCAAGAGTGGATCTGGCAGCGTTATGTGATAGACCAAAACTCAAGATGAAGCCGACAAGTGGCGGAAAGACGTGGAGAAGGCCTAAGGCCGATTTCGTCCTAAGCAGGGCCCAGAGGAAGGAAGTACTTCAGTGGATCAAGATGTTGATGTTCCCTGATGGGTATGCAGCTAACCTGAGTAGGGGGGTGAACTTATCTACTATGCGAGTCTTAGGGATGAAGAGTCATGACTTCCACATATGGATTGAACGGATTTTTCCTACGATGGTTCGAGGCTATGTCCCTGAGCATGTCTGGCTAGCGCTTTCAGAGTTGAGTTATTTCTTCCGTCAGCTTTGTGCAAAAGAGTTATCTCGGACCGTGGTTGCAGACTTGGAAAGATTGGCCCCGTGTTACTGTGTAAGCTTGAGAAGATATTTCCACCCGGCTTCTTCAATCCAATGCAGCATTTGATTCTTCATCTCCCCTATGAGGCACAAATGGGGGGGCCCGTGCAGGGACGTTGGTGCTATCCAATCGAGAGATGTCTAAAGACTATTCGAAAGAAATGTAGAAATAAATGCAAAATCGAGGCTTCCATTGCAGAGGCATACATTCTAGAGGAAGTCTCAAACTTCACAACAACTTATTATGGCGACAAACTGCCGAGCGCGCATAATCCACCCCCTCGTTACACTGATGGCGATAATGAATTGAACCTAAGCATATTTCGAGGCCAACTCGGAAGCGCAAGTGGCTCGACCACCAAGACCCTGACACATGAAGAGTGGCAGCATATCATGCTATACGTATTGACCAACCTTGAAGAGGTGACGCCATACATGGAACAATTTCTTCATGAATTCTGACATCGATCAAGGGACCCCACTCCACAGGAATATGACGCTCTTCTTAGAAAGGGTGCGAGAAATGGGTTGCCTGATTTCATTTCCTAGTTCAAACGTAAGGTACGTGCTTAGTTTGTAAAAGAGATACGTCTTTGAACTCAATTTAGCGTCTTTTAACTTGCGAATACTTGCAGGGCCAAAGAGATCCGTCCATGAGTGCCGAGTTGAGACAAGTAGCCAACGACTTTGCTTATAGGGTCAAGAAATATTCTGGGTATGACGTCAATGGATGCCGTTTTCGCACAACACACTACGACAAAAGTCGGCCCAATCGGAAAACAACGTGTTCTGGAGTCTTTACGCCGGGCCTTGACAATGTCGATTATTTTGGACGAATCGAAGAAATATATGAGCTCAATTTTTATGGTTCCAAACCTCTTACTCCAGTGATATTCAAATGTCATTGGTTTGACCTTCAAGTGACGAGACGGACACATTCTAATCTTGGGATAGTCGAAATTCGACAAGATTCCACCTTAGCAGGAGACGATGTCTATATCGTGGCCCAACAGGCCACACAAGTGTATTATCTCCCATATGCGTGTCAAACTAAAGAACATCTTAAGGGTTGGGATGTTGTGTATAAGGTATCGCCGCACGGGAGGTTACCTGTTCCTAACGATGAAGATTACAACTTAGACCCGGACACATATGATGGAGAGTTCTTCCAAGAAAATGGGCTAGAAGGGCGATTTGAGATAGACTTAACTGAAGCATTCGGAATGGACGTAGATATTGAAATGGTTGTTGATGAGGAGGATGATGAGGTGCAAAATGATAATGACTTAGTAATCCTTGAAGGCAATGACATTAATGACAAGGTTGCGTCTTCCGATGGTGTTGAGATTGAAATGCTTGATAGTGATGATGAGAGTTATGATCCGGCTAACCCCGACACATATGAAGATTATTTTTAATCGATGTAATGCTATATGACTTTTTATTTCGCACCTATTTTTAAATACATCTTTTTATATGTGCTTATTTGTTTACTCTTAATTGCAGGTTGTTAGACAAATATGGTGGGCGGTTGGCTGAGTAGGAGGAGGGGGAGGAGGCGTAGGACGGCGGACGAGGCAGAGCAGGCAGCGCAGCAGGACGAGGCAGAGCAGGCAGCACAGCAGCAGGCGGCGCCTCAGGACGACGACGACCAGCAGCAGGACGACGATGACCAGCAGCAGGACGCCTCAGGTTCAGGCGGCTCTAGTTCGAGGAGCATCTACCTGCGAGGCCCCGCGAGTCTCCCTCAACGTCCCATACTTCGGGACAGGCGGCCGCTGATTCGGCCAGAAGGGGAGAGGTATGTAACTTTATGTTCTTCATTCTTGTTCATATTATGTGTTCAAAATCATAATATAAACTAATACTTTTTATTTATCACTTGGACAGGTCTTGGACGATTTTGGATTATGCTGGGGGTCATCGTCGCCCCCAATGGCATCCTCGGCCTGCTGTGCAGGAAACACTTCCCTGGACTTGTGGAGTACCCCGGAGTGACGGGCCCAGCCTTCACCTTCGACCACTACGCCGTCGCCTCCGATGCAGTAGACCGGGACGGCAGGGAATTCAATAACAAGGCGGAGCGGGTGAAGCAAGAGCTGTGGGTAAGTCTTAGTATAATGTAAAATATGTCGCATTCGTTGCAAATTCTTGAAATAATGTATGGATACATCGTTTTTGTATGCAGGATTTCTTCAGATGCGATGCTGGATACGAGGCTAGGGCGGATGTGGTGGCCACCACGAGCTGTAAGAAGCTCGTCGTGGACATGCACTATGTGGCCCGCATCCAGGCCATCATCACCTACCACGGCTCCGTCCTTGGGGAGAGGGTGACCAAACCTCAAGCCCGAACCATGTCGTTGACCAGGGAGCAGTACCTACAGGTAAAGTCATGCATGTTTGGTACCAGTACTCCATGCATGAATTTTATTTTATCTTCTGATATGCACTTTACATGTTTACTTTGTAGATGATTCCACATTGGTGCGCCGCACATCCTCTATGCTGGGAGCAGATGGTGGATAGGTGGTGTTCGGCTGAGTGGGACGAGGCGCACACCGCTAGCCGGGAACGGCGTTTGATGATGCAAGGCCCCTCCCACCACCAAGGCAGCCGGAGCCTGGGCCAATATGCCGAAGCATGGGTACGCCACCTTTTTTATTTAGATATATAGCACTAAGTTAGATATTATTTCTAACTATCTCGTTGGTTTTCGTTGCAGTCGGCGTCACATGGTGGCAGACCTTGCTCCACCTTCTCAGCCTATGCTATGGCCCATAAGGGTAAGGCGACGTCCGACGTTACCTACAACCCGGATGACGGGCCCGAGGCCTACACCAACCCCGCCGTCTACAGCCGCCTCCATGACTACACCGCCATGGTGCAGGAGGTCCATGGCCCAGACTATGATCCGAGCACCGAGCCGATCGACCCTGATGTGCTCATGAGGGTCGGAGGAGGCAAGAGACATGGGCGGTACTGGATTGCCGACGGGGCAATCGACTCATCCTCCACTCCCACTCTATCTCAGGTGAGAGCAAGGAGCACGGGCTCGAGTCCAGCCATACGACCTCGGCACGATAGCTCACAGCATCGCATACAGCAACTCGAGGTTAGTGCTTCTGTAACTCGTCCTTCCTTGAGTTATATACCTACTCTTTGAGTTACTATAATGTTGGCTTGTATTATTACAGACCCAACTAGAAGAAGAGAGGAGGGAACGTCAAGAGATGGAGGTGAGGATAATGGCGGAGCGGGCGGCGGCTGATCAGAGGATGGCGAAGATGTTCCAGTACATGCAGAGCCTTGGTGCCGCACAGGGCATCGCTCCGCCACCTCCATTGTTCCCTCCAGTTGACCCTGCTCTCTTCCACACTCCTATGAGTATCAAAATTGTAGTTAGATGTTTGTAACGCATCTGGTATAACACATGCAATCTCTTCTCTGTGTAGGGCCAATCTCGGGCGGCATCCAACAACCCTCCGGAAGGGTTCAGCCCAACGCAGCCCCGGTCAAACCGCCCACCTCCATGAGTGTTGTGTTTTCATTGTTTTAGACTTCAGAACTTATGTATAATACTTATGTCTGTGTTTGATACTTATGTGAGAGCTTGCGACGTTTGAGACTTATGTTTGTGTTTGATACTTGTGTTGAACACTTATGTTTGTGATGGATATTTATGTTTGTGGTGACGGTTTTATGTTTGTGTTGGCTATTTATGTCTGTGATGATATCTGTGATGTATATATGTGATATCTTCTGTTTGTGTGGATGGAATACAAAAAACAAATAAAAAAGGTATATACTGGTCACTTTGCCGAGTGTAACACTCGGCAAAGAGGCGCTTTGCCGAGTGTCAGGGTCATAACACTCGGCAAAGAGCACAGACCTGGGCACCGGTTTAGGTTCTTTGCCGAGTGTTATGTCGCTGGCACTCGGCAAAGAGGGCGGCTTTGCCGAGTGCCGCACAGAACACTCGGCAAAGAGCCTGACATGGGGACCCTCCCTGGCGGGCTCTTTGCCGAGTGTCCCAAGTGGCACTCGGTAAAGATGGATTCTTTGCCGAGTGCTGTCGGGCAGACACTCGGCAAAGATAACTCCTTTGCCGAGTGTCACCAGGGACACTCGGCAAAGCCGTCGTCTCCGTCACCCAGCGCCGTAACGGTTGCTTTTCTTTGCCGAGTGCTCTCTGGCACTCGGCAAACCTCTTTGCCGAGTGCCCGAGAAAAAGTACTCGGTAAAGAAGGCTTTGCCGATGCACTGTTTGCCGAGCCTTCTTTGCCGAGTGTCACACTCGGCAAAGCCTTTGCCGAGTGTTTTTAGGGCTTCGCCGAGTGCTTCAGGCACTCGGCAAAGCGATTGATTCCGGTAGTGAGGAAGAAGAAGATGCAAATTTGCGAAAAACCCATGTGCGAAATTAAAACCGTACGTAGAAATTCACTCTAGTTTAAAACAGTGATAACTTTTGTGTTTTCAATCCGATTCAATCTGTTCAAGTTGCGTTATATTCTTATTAAAATTATCTGCATGTTAGAAGTATTTTTGCCTACTATTGTATATTTTATTTAATTTATTTAAACGTTTGTTTAACCGGAGGTTAATAGAACGTCGTTTTATTTAAATCCAATTTATAATTTCGAATTGCACATTTATAAATCAACATCAGCGTAATTAATGTAAATGAAGCTATTCTTATTAAATAATTAGTTAGTTTAATCATGTTATTTATTTATTAGTTTCATGTATCGTGTCGGTCTGTGTGCCGTGCGCGAACCGTGCGCATGCCACAGTGCTGTTTCGCGCGCGTATCTCACGTGTCGATCACGTGGGTCGCATCGCGTCTACGCGTGATAATAAATTGTTTTCGCTTAATCGCTCATGTTAATAACATTAATTCATCGAGTCACATATTTCAAATAATTTATTTAATGTTTACTCGACTAATGTTGATTAAATTAATATTCTAATTAGATTAAATGTATAGTTTTCAACTTGTGCTTTGATAATAAACATTAGCATGGCTAATATTAACTTAAATACTTTTTTATTTATTTAATATTTGTTTAGTATAAACGCGTCACCTATTTAGTTTTTCCCGCCAGTCGCGCGTGTTGTTCCGCGCGCGGTGGCGTGCTGCTTCGCGTGTCGTCCGCGCGCTAAGTCGCGTGTGTCACACCCGCATTTAAGGAACAAAGCCGGGTACATCTCATATATGCGCCAGAAAAGACAACACATATAATAACAGAGTGCATAGAGATAAATGTCATAAATATCATAAATGTACTTATTACATAGCGGAAGTCTTACAAAAATAAATGATAAAATAAAGCGAACTATATCTTATTCCCTGGCGCCACAAAGCTGACTGTGAGACGCCACCTAGATCAAGTCGAAAGCCTCAGTGTTAGGCGGCTCCTCTTCGACCACCTGTTCTTCTCCTGTGGGGGGTGTGAGACAGCAAGAGTGAGCTCACACATGTTCATCGCTCAACAAGTTATGGGGAATAATGTGGCATGAACTCACCAAAGGTGAGAGTTCATGAAGTGCAAGGCTGATCAATGAAGTAAAGGTTGAAGCCGAGCATTGCTTTTATAAGTTGGTCAAAATTTTATTAGCAGTTACTAAGTGTAAGTAAATACCAAACCTTAGAAATAATAAATAAAAGTAATAATAAAATAATCCAATGCAATGAAATGACCATGAGTGGGGTAGTTCAACTCATGTTTCCGCAACTCACGAGACGCATAGGCAATCACGTGTCCTTCCTGCATAAGCACACATCCCAGGCCTTGGCCACATGCATCACAATAAATGTCAAATCCCTTCTGTAGATCTGGCATAACCAACACTGGTGGTGACATCAATCTTTCCTTTAATTGATCAAAGCTTTCTTGGCACTTCTCATCCCACTTAAATTCTCTTCCTTTCTCTAGAAGCAAGGTCATAGGCTTGGCAATCTTAGAGAATCCTTCAATAAATCTCCGATAGTATCCTGCAAGTCCCAAGAAACTCTGAATCTCAGTGATGGTAGTGGGCACGCTCCATTCCATTATCTCCTTCACTTTAGCAGGATCCACTGCTATTCTTCGATTAGAAATAATATGTCCCAGGAATGGCACCTTATCAATCCAAAACTCGCACTTGCTAAACTTGGCGTAGAGTTGATTATCTCGTAGCTTCTGTAGCACCAATCTCAGATGTTCTTCATGATCACTTTCACTCTTAGAATAGATAAGAATATCGTCGATGAACACCATGACGAATCTGTCCAAATACTCCATAAACACCTTATTCATCAAATTCATAAAATAAGCTGGTGCATTAGTTAATCCAAACGACATAACAGTAAACTTATATAATCCATATCGAGTCGAGAAAGATGTCATAGGAATATCCGATGGTCTAATCTTCATTTGATGGTAACCCGATTGGAGATCAATCTTCGAGAATACCCTAGCACCTCTCATCTGATCAAATAAATCCTCAATGCAGGGTAACAGATACTTGTTCTTCACAGTAACATCATTAAGTGATTTATAATCCACACACATCCGTTGTGATCCATCCTTCTTCTGTACAAACAATACCGGTGCTCCCCAAGGTGAGGAATTCGGACGAATGTACCCAACCTCTTATAACTCAGTTAACTGTTTCTTTAGTTCCTTTAACTCTTCTACAGACATCTTATATGGTCGCTTAGAAATAGGAGCAGTCCCAGGTAAGAGATCAATGACAAACTCAACTTCCCTCTCTGGTGGCATCCCTGACAACTCCTCTGGAAATACATCCGAAAATCTCTAACCACACGGATGTTGTCTCCAACAAACTCCTCAGCTATAAAGTATATCACCCATTTGGAAGAGGTGGTTACTGCAATTTGAACTTGAAATCTTTCTCCTTTAGGGCTGGTGAGTTCTACAGTACCCCTACCACATGCTATAATGGCCTTTGCCTTTCTTAACCATGACATACCAAGGATCAGATCTATACTGCGTGCCTCTAATATTATAGCAGTAGCTCCAAATTCTCTTCCCATAATTGTTATTGTCAATCTACGTGTCATTTGATTTGCCTCAATAGGCCCTTTAGGTGTGATTACTATCATTGGTTTTCTCATATTTAGCAGTGGTATCTCATTTGTGTTGGCATATCGAGCAGACATGAATGAATGTGTAGCACCAGAATCAAACAATATGGTTGCAGGAATGGCATTAATGTAAAACATACCAAGTACGATGTCAGCACCATCAGGAGTAGCATCAACGCTGACTTGATTGACCCTAGCTATAGAATATCCCTTGCCAGGAGTCTGTTGCTTGTTCTTAGCTGGTGTACCAGAATTCCCCACCAAACAAGCATTAGCATAGTGCCCAATCTGACTGCACTTGAAGCATGTAGGGCTGGTCTTCTGTCCTGTAGGCCTCGTCGGGGTGCCAGTGGGAGTAGCCTGACGAGTAGGAGGTGTCCGTGGAGACCCCTGTGGAGCGTACTGAGCTGGGCGTGGTCCTCCTCCTGGACGAGTAGGTGTACCCTGTGGTGAAACGTAGCGGGGACGAACACTGCTGCTACCCTGTCCCTGTGAGATAGCCTTCCTCTTCAAGTCTCCTAGTTGAACACGCTTGTGTTCAATAGCAAGAGCCTTATCCAACAGCCTCTGAAATGATGGAAATGTGTGTGCCACCAGTGCATACTGTAGGGGTCCATTAAGTCCTTCAATAAAGTGCTCCTGTTTTCTCTCATCCTCAACAACTTCATCCGAAGCATATCTTGACAGCTAGATAAATTTGTCACGGTACTCGCTGACAGACATGTTGCCTTGCTTCAATGACAGAAACTCCTTCTTCTTGATCTTCATCAATCTAGCTGGAATGTGGTAGTTTCTGAACTGTGTACTGAATTCCGCCCAAGTAATAGTGTCGGCAGCATCATGGGTAGCAACATAAGAATCCCACCAGTCAGCAGCAGGACCAGTCAGACGACCAGAAGCATAAAGAACTTTCTCCCAGTCAGAGCATTGGGCGATGTTGAGCATCTTCTCAATTGACTTCAACCAATCATCTGCATCTAGTGGATCTAGCGAACTGGCGAAGGTCGGTGGCTTGTGACTCATGAATTCCTGATGCTTGTCCTGGGGTGGAACTGGTGGTGGTGGAGGCAATGGTACTTGTTGCTGCTGCTGCTGTTGTTGTTGTTGTTGCAGTTGCAGTTGCGCCCTTCTCTCCTGGCATATCTCTTCTCGCTCCTAGTGCAACTCCTGGTGTATCTCTTCTCGTTCCTGGCATTCTTGCTGCATCTGAGCACGCATATCTGCCATAGTGTCCGCCATTTGTTGCATCATCCTCATCTGAGCTGCAACTAGTGGGTCAACTCCGCCTGGTGGAGGATTAGGAGGATTCATCTCTGCTGGTTGTGGATGGGGTTGTCTAAATATCCTCCGAGTGTGTCATCTAGGAGATAAATCAATTCCACCACCCCTCCTGGTATTGACCATCTGAGTTAGATACATATGGTAAGAGAGAATAGTAGACAAGGCAGGTAATTACGAAGCATGTTACTTTGTGGGATTTATTAGTTAAGCAGGTTGGTGTTTTACATACTAAGCTAATTCATTACCTTATGGTGGTACATGCTTAGATGTCCATAAATAATATTTCAATCAATCAAAGAAGCAAATCAGACATTTATCATCAGAACAATCAAACAACATTTTTAAATAGAGAAAATAGTTTTGATTTTGTCTTAGGCCTCCTATCTCCTAAAAAGGTCATACATGTAGGATTCCAAGGTGTGAAATCCATCTTGTCTCAGAGTAGAAAAGGTAAGAATGATCAGAGTAGAACAGTAGAAGGTGAGATAGGATCAAGATAAGTATAGACAGAATCAGAATAAGGTAAGTAGGTAAGGGTTTTGTCCATTTCTATCTAGGTTTCGTCCTACAGTCAACATTTCCTCTTATACCACTTCTGTCACACTCAGATTTAAGGAACAAAGCCGGGTGCATCTCATATATGCGCTAGAGAAGACAACACATATAATACCAGATTGCATAGAGATAAATGTCATAAATATCATAAATGTACTTATTACATAGCAGAAGTCTTACAAAAATAAATGATAAAATAAAGCGAACTATATCTTATTCCCTGGCGCCACAAAGCTGACTGGGAGACGCCACCTAGATCAAGTCGGAAGCCTCAGTGTTAGGCGGCTCCTCTTCGACCACCTGTTCTTCTCCCGTGGGGGGGTGTGAGACAGCAAGAGTGAGCTCACACATGTTCATCGCTCAACAAGTTGTGGGGAATAATGTGGCATGAACTCACCAAAGATGGGAGTTCATGAAGTGCAAGGCTGATCAATGAAGTAAAGGTTGAAGCTGAGCATTGCTTTTATAAGTTGGTCAAAATTTTATTAGCAGTTACTAAGTGTAAGTTAATACCAAACCTTAGAAATAATAAATAAAAGTAGTAATAAAATAATACCAATGCAATGAAATGACAATTGAGTTTAAGTTCCATAAATTAATCATGTGAGTGTTCGAGCCGCTCATGACCGTGAGCACGGCTAGTATACCAGTTTTACACTCTGCAAAGGTTGCGCATCTTTACCCACAAGTCGTGTTACCCATTTGCCACAGAGTTGATCAGACCCCATACACTTCTACCAAGGAAGCGAGGCAGGGTACCACTACGAGGCCTTTACAAAGTGCCACTAGCTTCAGAAAACCCGCTACAGATTATAGGGAGCTCTAGTGCAGGAATCCCTCGCCTGACCGCCATCGCAGCAAAATCAACCCAAGGACCTCCCTACACTGACCACTCCCCTACTGCCCTTGCCCCTTTCGGGTAAGGTAGTCATCCACTAGCTTTCCTAGTTAATGAGCCAAGGGCGTCCCATTAAACCCTTGTGGTAGCACTGTTTTCCCGGGTGGTTCTCCATGTTCCCATTAACATAATGATCTTATCATGAACAGTAATAATAAACAGATAATAAAAGTATAACAATGAGTGATGAATATCTCTATACCCAAAGCCACATAAAGTAATAGCATGTACTACCCAAAAAATTAGTAGTAAAACTAGTGGTAAAACAAGGTATAAAGATAGTCAAAATCTAGGGTATCCTATTGGGTGCCATCAAAATTAACCTATACAGATCATTATGATTAATAAGAACATGAATGGGTAAAAGAAGTGATCAAGGGCACAACTTGCCTTCAATGAGCTCCTGCTCAACAGTCTCTACCAGCTGAACCTCAGGATCCTCTATAGCTTGCTTGTCTACTCGCATAAACACAATACATACATAGTATAGCAAAAATTAACATTACACCAAACATGTAAATAAAATACACAATAATAATCTAGACATTAAAATAAGATCATAGGGACTGGAATTATTAAATTTGGAGTTACAGATTTTAAGTTATGAATTTTCCAAGGTTTTATGTATTTAGTACAAGATTAAGTACTAGATAAATTTTAATGTGTCTTCCATGCTAAAACAGTGGCACAAATGGATAGACAATAATATTACAAAAATTTAGGAACTAGAATGGACAAATTTGGAGTTCATATGAATTTTCTACAATTTAAACAAGTTCTAGCATTTATTTTTACACTAGAAAGTATTTTCCTAATGAATTTATTTGATTTTCTAATTATCTGGACCGAGCGCACCATTACCAGAAAGTCCAGGGGCCCTGGTGCAATAAATCTCCAGACTCAGAGCCAGTCCATGTGGACGGCGGGTTTATTCTATCAAAACAGAGGCCATATGAAATTATGCACTCACGAAAAAGGCTATGAAGCACCCTAGACCGTCCGATCTACTCCATGCGGTCCAGATTAGACTGCCACTTGCTTGAACTGGTACGCCATTAGGGCCCTTGGATTCAAATCCTACGGTTACGGTTTTAAGAAGCGAGATCGCCTGGGAACCATCCAATCGAAGATCTGCGGTCATGATTTAATGCCGCGAATGGTTATCCTCTCCTCTAATCGCATCCGTTCGTTAAGATCAGACAACCCAACGGCCTTCTACCCCGAGCTACCGGGTCGCAGCGGCGCCGCCCACTCCCTACGACAGAGGTGACGCCGGAGTAGCCCGTCCAGGCGCTCCGGTATGAGAATTCACGCGAAATGAAGTGCAATACGAAGAGGGCACCAAGGCGAAAACGATAGAGGTACCCTCACCTCGAGCTATGCAGCGTAGGGGCATGGCGTCGTTGAGAGGCACCCTAGCGGTGAAGATGCTACTCCGGCGAGGAATTCACCGCGCACCGAAGATGCCAGAGCCAGCACGAGGTCGCCCACAGCTTCACGGCGCCCCAACGATTTTGATTGGTGGTACGCCGAGGGTGGGTCGCTAGCCTAGAGGCAGCCCACTGGTGGCAGATCTCTACTGCAATTGGAGTACGATGGCGGTAGGATTTGGCTCGGCGAAATTAGGGCTGTTGGAGAGGGGAAACAAGAGCCCTACGAGCTTCCGCGCCCTACTTATGGTCCCAATCGAAGGTTTGTTACGGCAGTCCGAAGAAAGTGTGCGCCAGCCGGCGTGGTCTGAGTCTTGCGCTCGCGGGGAAGAAGCACAGTACAGGTGTGGCAGAACCTCCAAGTTATTGGGCCCACATGCACCTGTCCTTGTCCCAAAGACCTCAGACGGCTATGCATGTGCACTAGATAACTTAACAGGATCTGTCCGATTGCCCCAAGGACATCGGATAAACCACTTACAACCAAAACCGCGGGATTAAGTAACACAAATCACACACACCAATATTTTTGCAGCGGAAATACTATTACCAAATTTTACAAGTTAAAAAAATTTTATATTATTTTATCGGAGTCGTTACAAAAGTATAAGTTTGAAATATATGCTAGCTCAAATGACCATCCTCAATAAGAAGTATAGAAGGGTTACTTAGACTTATAAGAAGGCCGAGCCCACCGGCACTTAACACCATCACAGTAGCACAAGGTTAGAACCTGAAAAACAACAGGGAATAAAACCCTGAGTATGGAATTACTCAGCAAGACTTACCCGACTAAAGAAAAGACTCTCAAGGGTATGCTGGCTAGAGGGATTCAAGGTATGGCTTATCAAGAATCAAAGACTCTGTTTTGCAGAAAAGCTTACTAGGAGTGGATCCTTAAAATCCAGTTTTATTGTCAAGTTAAGTGAAATTACCTGCAACTAGAGTTCTTTCTACCCTAGTTCAAGCACTTGACCTGCACTAGCCAATTTCTTAACAAGTCCTTCATCTTTACTGGAGTTCTACGTATAGGTCAGTGGCCAAGTCTCCATAACCGCGGAGGTACGGCGATCCGAATCGATTGTACTCAGCTGAGGATCTCCGATCACACGACATATGTAGCACTTAACCCTTGCATATGTCAACCCGCCACCGGGGTTCTTAAGACCAGATCAGGTTCACGCGAATCGAGAGCACAGATACACCACCGTCCAGCCTCTTGCCATGGAGGGTACACGCTACTCTCGCCACCGCTCCACGCCCATTCCGTGTTATCTTATTCTGGCCTTAGTCTGTCCGAGGCAAGGCTTACCCATGACGAGCCATGTGACCAGTTAAAGGGTCCTCGGTCAGCAGGCCTATATCGACACGGTCCTTAATCGACTCAGACGGAGACACTACACCGAGACTCTCTTCTTGTGCAAGTCACCCGCCCAGTCTCAGCTTAATCATTTAAAACACAGAGTTTGGTACCTGGCAGAGGTACATCTTTTCTGATGTTGAACCCATCACGGCCATGATGGATCCACCATCAAGTTTTATTTTCAAAAACATCCTTCCCACTTTGCCAATCATCTTTTGTAAAACAAACCTTTTGTTTTGCTAGAGCAATACTAAGCATAGTAAAAACCTTTTGTAAAGACAGGGTTTCAAGGAAGGTAATCAAGTTCAAGGAAGGTAATGCAGGAATTGTTTAAGCATTCAACTCCTATCACCTAATGCATTAATCAAGTGAAAAAGATTTTAAAAACATCAAGGAAGGTGGCAAATGCACCGGGGCTTGCCTGAGTAACACTAGGTTAGTGTTGTTAAGTGACGTCCGCTTGACGAGTATTCTTCGACCGAGCACTTGCTTGATTTAACCATCTTCAGGTTGATTCATCAGCTTCAGCTTGCAGATTAGCCCGCGCTTGGGGTCGACTTGGCTTGTCTTCCGCATCACGCGATTATTTAACGTGCTTGAATGAAATGCATTATGCACATGAATGCATATAAGGAACAATAACACCAGACTTTACGATGCTACGCAAAGAGAAATAACCTACTTAATGACGAGACATTGCGGACACTAGTTATCGATATATTGTTACTTACGACAATCATGCTCTTAGAACCTAGCTAAACAGTCGAGGTAGCAATCAACATCTATTCCAAGCATGAAATCGACCAACACATAAAATATCATACCAAGTCTAGAGAACACACTAACGACTTATAATTTTAACTTTACGATTCTGGGACACCTAATGTTTATAAAATTATAGAAGAACCTTTATTAACCTTCTAAGCTATTTTCCAGATTAATTTATATAACACATTAGTTGGTTACGACATTTACCGCTCATAAAATCAATAATAAAAATAGTGATTTGGCTCACCATTATTAACTCGGTTCAATATTTGCGAGAACGACGACAGTCTTCGATCAAACAGCTGACGAGTGTAGAATGGAGCTTCACTTTCTCTTCCATCCACAACTCTTGAAATCTCTCCACGACTGAATAATTTGGATGAACCAAACTTGAGTCGCGCAGAATGTTCACTTGGCTTGGGTATTTCAGACGAGCAGCACAGGAGGCACGACTATAATAGCGGGGTAAACAACAACTTCATGAGGGAGGACGACCATGGCGTTGCCGAGGCTGCACTCTGCGGGTCCGAGAGTCACAATAGCATTCTCATGGTGGCGTGTGGCCAAGTTCAAGATGCGAGCTTAAAACAAGGATGAACGGCGAGCTAAGCTGCAACAAGCGATGTCTCGATGCAAATGAACAACGATGACAGGCGAAGTCGGAACGATCGGGTGAGGTGGATGGCTAGCTAGCAAAGATGAGCGCCCGCGGCACGGAAGCGAAAGCAGAAGTCGATAGCCGGCTTGAAGACCCGACACGCGTGACGACAAGCTGAGGTTGATGTCGAATGACAGGAGCTGGGAGAAAACTGTTGGCTTCCCATTTTAGCGAGCAGGTGGCGCACAAGGTTGACGATCGACGACATCGACGTGCCGGCTTGGTGGGATGAGACCTCAAGGCGAGCACGCGCACCAAGGCAGGGAGCAAGCGCAGCCAAGCTTACACCCTAGGCAAGGACCTGAGGACCGGCGAGCTCGCCATGGGAGGGTCTTTGAGCTGTGGCCGGCTCGCAGGAAGTAGGACGCGGCAAAGGAAGAGCGCCAGCGTCATAAGATCCGAGCTGCGGCATCACGTCCTGCCATCGCCCGAACACGATCCTGACGTTCTTCTTCTCGCCCCATCCGAGCTTTAGCATCCGCTCGTACACCTCCGGGTGGGCCTCGACAATGGTGTGCTCCACAGGCCCGTACCTCTGTATCGCTTCGTCCACGAGCCCCATGCCGAACCCCACGTTGAGCACCCTGCAACCGCCCTAGCACACCGCAGCACGCACGCCTCCAACAGCGGTCGCTCCCACGCCATCATCATCGCCTTACTCTCCGCGTCCATCACCCTCTCCTCGCTGAACGAGACCCTAGATTCGAGGTAGCTCTTGGCCAGGGGACCATTCACGGGACCGCTTGCCACCGCACGACGGTGCCCAGGACGAGCTCGGAGCGGATGGCATGGTCAAGGAGGAGGTCGTAGGTGTCGGGGTCAGAGGCTATGTCCCCTGCCGAGAGGCCTGAGGGGGAGAGCGCGTTCCAGGGCGCACCACAGTCGAAGAGGAGGCGTGCAGAGGAGATTCTGGGGAGGAGCGCCGGCGAGCTCGAGAAATGGAGATGGCGAGCGTGGAGCTCCAGCCGTGCGTAGGAAGACGAGAGAGGGAGAGGAGCTAGACCAGGGAGAGGGGCGCCGTGATGGAGGGACTCGGCCGGCTCTGGGAACAACGGAGCAGAGGACGCGGCCAGGAAGAAGATAGGGGAGAGGAACACCGACGAATGGGAAGCAGGGAAACTGCGCGGAGAAGATAAGACCCGCAGCTGAAAAATCTGAAGGGGAGAAGACTAGAAGAGCGGCGAGGAAAAACATCTACGAAAACCAGATAACGCCAGGAGAGGATACTGAAGCCAGAGATATTTTCTTTTAGAGGCTTGGCGTGTACAGGATGCACTGCGCAGGAGAAAATCAAGGACCTATGGACGGCGGTGGATAAGGCCAATGAAAATATCAGGGAGAGAACGGTAAGATAAGAAAGGGTAACGACAGCTGTGGAGAAGATTTTTTAGCACAAGAATTATTCCAAGTTTGAATCTCATGGCTATGATTTGTCTTGATTGGAATTTATACTGCAATCTTTTGAACAATTCGTGCTTGACTTAGGTTTACTCTCGGATTTTAAATCCAACACACGTCAGTCCGAATTTAGCGAACCAAATCATTTACCAGAGAGTCGAAGCTCAATTATAAATCCTCGGACACGAGTTCTCGATTGATGAGAAGGGACTAAATTATTTTCACCTAAATACTTTAGTCGCCGAGTGCTATTTAATTTGTTCGGGATAAAATCATCCGAATGGATTGGGCTTCCGATTTCGTATTCGCGCGAGCGATGAATTTTAAATAATCACCGGACGCACCGATTTTTAGAACAAATATGTTTCGAATAACACGAAAATTTCGGAAGAGTCTGGACAAATAGAAATAAAAACGATGTCGCGCTCGCGACAAACAAAACAGATGCGATATAGAAATCGCGATAGGCAAAGATATTTAATATTTAACATTTGTTTTATCCACTGATTACGTGCTTAAATCCGTACTCGTTGTCGAGCGGAATATAAACACTAGGGGTGTTACAACAGGGGTCCCACCGGTCAGTCGGTGTGAGGCAGGCGCGGATACCGCTCGACGAAGCGAGGTTGACAAAGCGGGTCCGCGCGGTAGTGGCGAGTGTATACGTGAGTGCGTGCCAGAACTGACCCTGGCCACTAGGCCCCAGCTGTCAGCGCATGCCACCGCAGGCGGGTTTTGCGCGATGTGAGACTGGTAGGTGGGGACAAGTTGTCAGAGCCTTCACTCGGGTCGTGCGCAGAGTGGAACTGGGCCGGTTTGGAGGTTCTGGCCCATGAAGCATTTCTGATTTTCCTTTCCTTTTTCTTTTCTTTTCTATTTTCTTTCCTTCTTTTTTTTATTTTTGAATCACAGATTTGAATTTAAATCTTTGTTATGAATTTGTACTTTAGATTAAATATTCAAACCAAAGATGCCAGTATGAAAAAGGTGCATTTATTTATATATTTTTCTTTATATCTTATATACTCTCCTTTTCTTTTCTTCCTTTTTTCTCAAATCCTCTTCTCATTAATATTTTATCTTTATTCATATTATTATTGTTTTAAATGCACAAGCAAAAAATCTAATATGATGCAATGGTTTATTTGTGTCTTAGTAATGATTTACTCATTTTTAAACATGAGTAGCCACATGTAATGATAAATGGAGATACACACATATAATAAAAGAAGCATTCTCCTATCATATGATTTACAAATTTGGGTATTACAGCGTGTGACCGTGCATCATTCATATATTGTTTTGCACATGTCGCACGCGTCATTTTTGCATGTTGTGCGCATTGCCGCGTGTTGTTCGCATATGTCGTGCGTGTCCGCGCGTCGTTCTGTACGCAATCGTGCTGTTTCGTGTGTCGTAAATTCGCCTCGCTTATAATCTCTCGTGTTAATTAAATTACTTATTTAACTGACAACTGTTAGCCTAGTAGATTAATCGAAACTAAATGGTAGATGTGATAGAACCTCCCAAGTCATTAGGCCCACCCACAGTTGTCCTTGTCCATCGGACCTCGGACAACCTTGCAGGTGCACCTGATCACTTGACAAGTTCGGTATCTGAATTCTTTACCTTGCCCAAGAGCGTTTCACCTGTCACGCAGATATTACAACACATCGGAGGTACGAGTATGCGGAAGCAGTTACAGGAACTTATTTTATATTACAGTATTGTCAGGGACCATAATTACGGGTACCCTCAAGACTCCTAATCTCAGCTGGTAACCCCATCAGCACAAAGCTGTAAAGGCCTGATGGGTGCGATTAAGTCAAGGATCGGTCCACTCAAGGGACACGATCTCGCCTCGCCCGAGCCTAGCCTCGGGCAAGGGCAGCCGACCCCGGAGGTTTTACGTCTCGCCCGAGGACCCCCTCCAGCAACGGACGCACCTTCGGCTCGCCCGAGGCCCAGACTTCACCAAGAAGCAACCTTGGCCAAGCCGCCACGCCGACCGACCGTATCGCAGGAGCCTTTAATGCAAAGGTGGCCTGACACCTTATCCTGACGCGCGCCCTTCAGTCGACAGAGCCGAAGTGACCGTAGTCACTTCGCCGCTCCACTGACCGGCCTGACAAGAGGACAGCGCCGCCTGCGCCGCTCCGACTGCTGTGTCGCTCGGCAGAGTGAGGCTGACAGCAACCAAGTCCGGCCTCAGGCGCCATAGGAAGCTCCGCTTCGCCTGACCCTAGGGCTCGGACTCGGGCTCAGCCCCGGAAGACGACGAACTCCGCTTCGCCCGACCCTAGGGCTCGGACTCGGGCTCAGCCCCGGAAGACGACGAACTCCGCTTCGCCTGACCCTAGGGCTCGGACTCGGGCTCAGCCCCGGAAGACGACGAACTTCGCTTCGCCCGACCCGAGGGCTCGGACTCGGGCTTAGCCCCGGAAGACGACGAACTCTGCTTCGTTCGACCCCAGGGCTCGAACTCGGGCTCAGCCCTGGAAGACGACGAACTCCGCTTCGCCCGACCCCAGGGCTCGGACTCGGGCTCAGCCCCGGAAGACGACGAACTCCGCTTCGCCCGACCCCAGGGCTCGGACTCGCGCTCAGCCCCGGAAGACGACGAACTCCGCCTCGCCCGACCCTAGGGCTCAGACTCAGCCCTGGCCTCAGCCGACAGTCTCCGCCTCGCCCAACCCAGGGGCTCGGGCTCAGCCTCGGCCTCGGAAGATAGACTCGACCTCGACCTGGGAGGAGCCTCCGCCTCGCCCAACCCGGGGCTCGGACCGACCACGTCACAGGAGGCGCCATCATTACCCTACCCCAAGCTAACTCAGGCTACGGGGAACAAGACCGGCGTCCCATCTGGCTCGCCCCGATAAACAAGTAATGATGGCGCCCCGCATGCTCCATGACGACGGCGGCTCTCAGCCCCCTTACGGAAGCAAGGAGACGTCAGCAAGGACTCGACAGCCCCAACAGCTGTCCTTCCACCAGGCTCCAGCGCTCCTCCGACGGCCACGACACCACACGAACCGGGTGCCAAAACCTCTCCGGCTGCCACGACGGCATGTACTTAGGGCGCTAGCTCTTCTCCGCTAGACACGTTAGCACACTGCTACACCCCCATTGTACACCTGGATCCTCTCCTTACGCCTATAAAAGGAAGGTTCAGGGCCCTCTTACAGAGGGTTGGCTGCGCGGGGAAGGACGGGATGGCGCTCGTGTAAGCCTCTCGCTCCCTCCCGCGTGGACGCTTGTAACCCCCTACTGCAAGCGCACCCGACCTGGGCGCGTGACAAACACGAAGGCCGCAGGTTTCCCCTTTTACGCCTGTCTCCCTGCGGCTTCTTCCCCCCTTCGCGCTTCGTCTCGCGCCGACCCATCTGGGCTGGGGCACGCGGCGACAATTTACTCGTCGGTCTAGGGACCCCTAGGGTCGAAACACCGACAGTTGGCGCGCCAGGTAGGGGCCTGCTGCGTGTTGACGAACAGCTTCCCGTCAAGCTCCAGATGGGTAGTCTCCAGCAACCTTTCCAGCCCGGGATGGTGCTCCGTTTCGGGAGTCTTGAGTTCATGTCCCTCGACGGCAGCTACGACATGATACTCCTTCCCCCGCCGCGCGACGGCGACAATGGCGGCCGACAATCCGCCAGCCGACGGTGGAATCGACGACGTCTTCCCCACGTGGCGGAAGAACGACATTCGAGCTTGTCCCGTCCCCTCCCCCGCTGATGGAGGAGGAGGCGGGGCAACCAAGGCCAAGCAGAAGGCGGCACCTCATCGACTGTCGAGCGAGTCGACGGCGCCGGCGCCCCAACGGGGGGCACATCGAGCATCGACCTCGCGTCTGAGACGAAGACGAGCACCGTCTCCCCGCAACACGCCAACTCCAAGCAAACGGACGACGCCAACACGCTCGCAAAGGACTTGCTGGGCGTCACCCTCGTACCCGAGACGACGGTGCAGTCTGCCCCTGACGCGACTTCGTCACTGCCCGTCGACCAAGAGGTACCGACCGACTCCCATCTCGTGCCTTTTGGATTCAGCCTCGACCCACCAAGCGACTTCGCTTCGGTGGACGCTCTCATAGAGGCGAGTCCAAACCCTCTGGGTATTGTATGCGGTCACCCTGGGACCGGCTAACGGCCGTCTCGACCTACGGGCCCTCGGGTTCTGAGGAAGATGACGAGCCCGACTTTTGTTGGGATTTCTCCGGACTTGGTAACCCCAGTGCCATGCGGGACTTCATGACCGCATGCGACTACTGCCTTTCTGATTGTTCCGACGATAGCCGCAGCCTCGGCGATAAGGACTGCGGCCCAAGTCGTGAATGTTTCCACGTTGATCTAGGGGGTCCTGGCGAAGGCAACCATCCTGGTTTGCCGGAAAACGGTGATCCCCCTAGGCCTGCGCCTCGCGTTGACATCCTTCGGGAGCTAGCTGTGGTCCCCGTCCCGGCGGGGGGTCATGACCCACAGCTCGAGCAAATCCGCGAGATGCAGGCTAGGCTCGACGAGGGAGCAGGAACACTTGAGCCGTTCCACCGGGACATCAGGCATGAATGGGCAGGCCAACCTCCGGCCGGAGAAGCGCGTCATCTACCCCAGGGCATCCAGCACCGCATCGCCGATGATGTTAGGGCAAGGCCGCCACCGGCTTCCAGTGGGGTCGGCCAGAACCTGGCTGCAGCGGCAATACTTCTCCGCGTGATGCGGGAGCCATCTACCACCGAGGGGCGGCGTATCCAGGGAGAGCTCAAGAATCTCCTGGAGGATGCCGCGGTCCGATGGGCTGAAAGCTCGGCCTCCCGAAGGCAGGGGTACCCCTCGAAACATCGCGCCGCGACTTCCCGATTCATGCGGGAAGCCTCGGTCCACACCGGGCGCACGCGCAACACAGCGCCTGCGGCCCCGGATCGCCTCGGCAACGGACACCCTCACCGCAACCGTCGAACCCACCTCGACGAGAGGGTGCGCTGAGGCTACCACCCTAGGCGTGGGGGACGCTACGACAGCGGGGAGGATCGGAGTCCCTCGCCCGAACCACCCGGTCCGCAGGCTTTCAGCCGAGCCATACGACGGGCGCCGTTCCTGACCCGGTTCTGAACCCCGACTACTATCACAAAGTACTCGGGGGAGACGAGACCGGAACTGTGGCTCGCGGACTATCGGCTAGCCTGCCAACTGGGTGGAACGGACGATGACAACCTCGTCATCCGCAACCTCCCCCTGTTCCTCTCCGACTCCGCTCGGGCCTGGCTAGAGCATCTGCCTCCGGGGCAGATCTCCAAATGGGACGACCTGGTCCAAGCCTTCGCCGGCAACTTCCAGGGCACGTACGTGCGCCCTGGGAACTCCTGGGATCTCCGAAGCTGCCGCCAGCAGCCGGGGGAGTCTCTCCGGGACTACATCCGGCGATTCTCGAAGCAGCGCACCGAGCTGCCCAACGTCACCGACTCGGATGTCATCGGCGCGTTCCTCGCCGGCACCACCTGCCGCGATCTGGTGAGCAAGCTGGGTCGCAAGACCCCCACCAGTGCGAGCGAGCTGATGGACATCGCCACCAAGTTCGCCTCTGGCCAGGAGGCGGTTGAGGCCATCTTCCGGAAGGATAAGCAGCCCCAAGGCCGCCCACCGGGAGATGTCCCCGAGGCGTCAACTCAGCACGGCACCAAGAAGAAAGGCAGGAAGAAGTCGCAAGCGAAACGTGATGCCGCCGACGCGGACCTTGTCGCCGCTGCCGAGTACAAGAACCCTCGGAAACCTCCCGGAGGTGCCAACCTCTTCGACAAGATGCTCAAGGAGCCGTGCCCCTATCATCAGGGGCCCGTCAAGCACACCCTTGAGGAGTGTGCCATGCTTCGGCGCCACTTTCACAAGGCCGGGCCACCTGTGGAAGGTGGCAGGGCCCGCGACGACGATAAGAAGGAGAATCACAAGGCAGGAGAGTTCCCCGAGGTCCGCGATTGCTTCATGATCTACGGTGGGCCAGTGGCGAACGCCTCGGCTCGGCACCGCAAGCAAGAGCGTCAGGAGGTCTGCTCAGTAAAGGTGGTGGCGCCGGTCTACCTAGACTGGTCCGACAAGCCCATCACCTTCGACCAGGGCGATCATCCCGACCGCGCGCCGAGCCCGGGGAAATACCCGCTCGTTGTCGACCCCGTCATCGGCAACGTCAGGCTCACCAAGGTCCTCATGGACGGAGGCACCAGCCTCAACATCATCTACGCCGAGACCCTCGGGCTCCTGCGGATCGATTTGTCCTCGGTCCGGGCAGGCGCTGTGCCATTTCACAGGATCATCCCCGGGAAGCGCGTCCAGCCCCTCGGACAACTCGATCTACCCGTCTGCTTTGGGACACCCTCCAACTTCCGAAGGGAGACCCTCATGTTCGAGGTGGTCGGGTTTCGAGGAACCTACCACGCAGTGCTGGGGAGGCCATGCTACGCCAAGTTCATGGCCGTCCCCAACTACACCTACCTCAAGCTCAAAATGCCAGGCCCCAACAGGGTCATCACCGTCGGCCCCACGTATCGACACGCGTACGAATGCGACATGGAGTGCGTGGAGTACGCCGAGGCCCTCGCTGAATCCGAGGCCCTCATCGCCGACCTGGAGAGCCTCTCTAAGGAGGCGCCAGACGTGAAGCGCCGTGCCGGCCACTTCGAGCCGGCGGAGACGGTTAAGTCCGTCCCTCTCGACCCCAGCAACGACGCCTCCAAGCAGATCCGGATCGGCTTCGAGCTCGACCCCAAATAGGAAGCAGTGCTCGTCGACTTTCTCCGCGCGAACGCCGACGTTTTCGCGTGGAGTCCCTCGGACATGCCCGGCATACCGAGGGATGTCGCCGAGCACTCGCTGGATATCCGAGCTAGAGCTCGACCCGTGAAGCAGCCTCTGCGCCGATTCGATGAAGAAAAGCGCAGAGCCATAGGCGGGGAGATCCACAAGCTAATGGCAGTAGGGTTCATCAAAGAGGTATTCCATCCCGAATGGCTTGCCAACCCTGTGCTTGTGAGAAAGAAAGGAGGGAAATGGCGGATGTGTGTAGACTACACTGGTCTAAACAAAGCATGTCCGAAAGTGCCCTACCCTCTGCCTCGCATCGATCAAATCGTGGATTCCACTACTGGGTGCGAAACCCTGTCTTTCCTTGATGCCTACTCAGGGTATCACCAAATCAGGATGAAAGAGTCCGACTAGCTCGCGACTTCTTTCATCACACCCTTCGGCATGTACTGCTATGTTACCATGCCGTTCGGTTTGAGGAATGCGGGTGCGACATACCAAAGGTGCATGAACCACGTGTTCGGCGAACACATTGGTCGAACGGTCGAGGCCTACGTCGATGACATCGTAGTCAAGACGAGGAAAGCCTCCGACCTCCTTTCCGACCTTGAAGTGACATTCCGATGTCTCAAGGCGAAAGGCGTAAAGCTCAATCCCGAGAAGTGCGTTTTTGGGGTCCCCCGAGGCATGCTCTTGGGGTTCATCGTCTCCGAGCGGGGCATCGAGGCCAACCTGGAAAAAATCGCGGCCATCACCAACATGGGGCCCATCAAGGACTTGAAAGGCATACAGAGGGTCACGGGATGCCTTGCGGCTCTGAGCCGTTTCATCTCACGCCTTGGCGAAAGAGGCCTGCCTCTATACCACCTCTTAAGGAAGGCCAAGTGCTTCACTTGGACCCCTGAGGCTGAGGAAGCCCTCGAGAACCTGAAGGCGCTCCTCACGAACGCGCCCATCTTGGTGCCTCCCGCCGCCGGAGAAGCCCTCTTGATCTACGTCGCCACTACCACTCAGGTGGTTAGCGCCGCGATCGTGGTTGAGAGACAAGAAGAAGGGCATGCATTGCCCATCCAGAGGCCAGTCTACTTCATCAGTGAGGTACTGTCCGAGACCAAGATCTGCTACCCACAAATTCAGAAGCTGCTGTACGCGGTAATCCTGATGCGGTGGAAGTTGCGACACTACTTCGAGTCTCATCCAGTGACTGTGGTGTCATCCTTCCCCCTGGGGGAGATCATCCAGTGCCGAGAGGCCTCGGGTAGAATCGCAAAGTGGGTGGTGGAAATCATGGGCAAGACGATCTCGTTCGCCCCTCGGAAGGCCATCAAGTCCCAGGTCTTGGCGGACTTTGTGGCTGAATGGGTCGACACCCAGCTCCCGACAGTTCCGATCCAACCGGAACTTTGGACCATGTTTTTCGATGGGTCGCTGATGAAGACAGGGGCAGGCGCGGGCCTGCTCTTCATCTCGCCCCTCGGAAAGCACCTACGCTACGTGCTACGCCTCCACTTCCCAGCGTCCAACAATGTGGCTGAGTACGAGGCTCTGGTCAACGGGTTGTGCATCGCCATCGAGCTAGGGGTCCGACGCCTCGACGCTCGCGGTGACTCGCAGCTCGTCATCGACCAAGTCATGAAGAACTCCCACTGCCGCGACCCGAAGATGGAAGCCTACTGCGATGAGGTTCAGCGCCTGGAAGACAAGTTCTATGGGCTCGAGCTCAACCACATCGCCCGACGCTACAACGAGACTGTGGACGAGCTGGCTAAGATAGCCTCCGGGCGAACAACGGTTCCCCCGGACGTCTTCTCCCGAGACCTGCACCAACCCTCCGTCAAGACCGACGACACGCCCGAGCCCGAGAAGGCCTCGGCCCAGCCCGAGGCATCCTCGGCTCGGCCCGAGGCACCCTCGGCTCTACCTGAGACACCCTCGGCTCAGCCCGAGGCAACCTCGGCCCCCAAAGATGAGGCACTGCGCGTCGAGGAAGAGCGAAGCGGGGTCACGCCTGATCAAAACTGGTAGACCCCGTACCTGCAATATCTCCACCGAGGAGAGCTACCCCTCGACTGAGCCGAAGCTCAGCGGTTGGCGCGGCGCGCCAAGTCGTTCATCTTGCTAGGGGACGGGAAGGAGCTCTACCACCGCAGCCCCTCTAGCATCCTCCAGCGATGCATATCCATCGCCGAAGGCCAGGAGCTCTTACAAGAAATACACTCGGGGGCTTGCGGTCATCACGCAGCACCTCGAGCCCTTGTTGGAAACGCCTTCCGACAAGGCTTCTACTGGCCGACCGCGGTGGCTGACGCCACTAGAATTGTGCGCACCTGCAAAGGGTGTCAATTCTACGCAAGGCAGACCCACCTGCCCGCTCAGGCTCTGCAGACCATACCCATCACCTGGCTATTTGCTGTGTGGGGTCTAGACCTCGTCGGTCCCTTAGAGAAGGCACCCGGGGGCTACACGCACCTGCTGGTCGCCATCGACAAATTCTCCAAGTGGATCGAGGTCTGGCCTCTAAACAGCATCAGGTCCGAACAGGCGGTGGCGTTCTTCACCAACATCATCCATCGCTTTGGGGTCCCAAACTCCATCATCACCGACAACGGCACCCAGTTCAGCAGCAGAAAATTCCTGGACTTCTGCGAGGATCACCACATCCGGGTGGACTGGGCCACCATGGCTCACCCCATGACGAATGGGCAAGTAGAGCGTGCCAACGGCATGATCCTGCAAGGACTCAAGCCGCGGATCTACAACGACCTCAACAAGTTCAGCAAGCGATGGATGAAGGAGCTCCCCTCGGTGGTCTGGAGTCTGAGGACAACGCCGAGCCGAGCCACGGGCTTCACACCGTTCTTTCTAGTCTATGGAGCCGAGGCCATCTTGCCCATAGACTTAGAATACGGTTCCCCGAGGGCGAGGGCCTACGACGATCAAAGCAACCGAGCTAACCGAGAAGACTCACTGGACCAGCTGGAGGAGGCTCGGGACATGGCCTTGCTACACTCGGCGCGGTATCAGCAGTCCCTGCGACGCTACCACGTCTGAGGGGTTCGGTCCCGAGACCCCCAGGTGGGCGACCTGGTGCTTCGGCTGCGACAAGACGCCCGAGGGCGGCACAAGCTCACGCCTCCCTGGGAAGGGCCGTTCATCATCGCCAAAGTTCTGAAGCCCGGGACGTACAAGCTGGCCAACAGTCAAGGCGAGGTCTACAGCAACGCTTGGAACATCCGATAGCTACGTCGCTTCTACCCTTAAGATGCTTTCAAGTCGTTCATACACCTCGTTCACACACAAAGTCTAACCATCAAGGAAGGGTCGGCCTTGCCTCGGCAAAAAGCCCGACCCTCCCTCGAGGGCTAGAAGGGGGGAACCCCTCTGCGTCAAAATTTTTCCTCGGAAAAAGATATTTTCTACCAGAATGTCTCTCGTGCTTTTCGACTACTTCGAAAGTGGATCCTGAAAACGATGGAGTACACGTAAGCAGCCAAGGCTGACCGAGCCGAGGGACTCCTACGCCTCTGGGATACGGATACCTCACTCATCACCTTCTGCGATAAGTAACTCACGCTCGGGTAAGCGATTCCGCTGATCGAACAAGTCCCAACGCTCGAAGACCCTTCTGCCGAAACGATTTTTTGGGCCTTCTCGACTACATCGATAGCAGAATCCGGCGGACGAGTAAGAGTACACGTAAGCGGCAAGGCCGACCGAGCCGAGGGATTCCTACGCCTCCGGGATACAGATACCTCACTCATCACCTTTCGTGAAAAGTAACTCTCACTTGGACAAACAACTCTGTTACCGACAAATAAGTCCAGATACTCGAAGCAAGGGGAAAAGACACGCAGCATTACAACTCGACGACAGTATGTTTGGGCCTCGGTGGCCGCAGAAAACATATGCACACTACAAGATAACCCGATCCTGCAGGCTCGGACCTTGACGGTTGAAGGGAGCAGCAGCACCCTCGGCGTCAATTACACCTTCGGTGAGGTCCGACCTAGCCTCGGACGGCGACGCGGTCGGAGGATCTCCACTTTGAAGGACGACATCAGCACCACGCCCGGGCCATCGCCGCCAGGGTCTCTTCCAGGAGTCCGGCTCGAGCAGATGGCTCAGCCGGCCACCCTGAAGCCTCAGCCAGCTGTCCCCTAAGGACATCAGCCCGGCTCGTGGCCTCGGCAACTCAACTCCGACGCTGGTCCTGCCAGTGGACGGCCCGGCCGGGCTTCGGCCGACGAAGTCTTCTTTTCGAGTCAACTCCGCCTCTGTCTGTGCTGACACCGCTACCTCAAGCTTCGGCTCATCGAAGAGCGGCCGAGGGTTTCTTTAACTAAGCAAGAGAAACCTCGGACAGCAAGGCCGACCGAGCCGAGGGACTCCTACGCCTCCGGGATACGGATACCTCACTCGTCACCTTCGCACGAGGCAACTCACACTTGGTGAAGCGGTTCAGATAGCCGACAGGCGAGTCTTAGTGCTCGAAATGAAGAAAAAACATGGCTCCATGCCGAAAATACATACATGTTCAGGCCCCGACAGCCACGATGAACAGACTCTGGCACTCAAGGTGCCATTACAAACGGAACTCCGGTTCCACCTCCGCAGGTACGAACAACCCCACACGATTGGGTGGCCTGCGGAGCAACAGAAGGTCGACAGGTCGCCCACCGCCGCCCACTCTAGCAGCAGCGACAACAACCTCCGCCCCGGGCAGCGAAACAGCTGCAGCAATGGCTTCCGGGCAGATGCTGCGGCTGAAGGGCTCTCGCCCGCGAAGGGCGAGAACCAGCCATTCGAGTCAGGGGACGGAGGTCCAGGGGAGCACGCGGAGTAAGCAATCTCGTCGGCAGAGAAACCTTCTCCGGCTGCCACCACCTCAACACCACACCAGCGGGCGCCGGGCGCCCCAAAGCGCACCGGCAGGTCCTCGCTCCCGCCTTCGCCAAGGCTGCCCCAGAACATGAGCGCCACCCTCGCGGCACACAACATGCTGGGCAACCCTCTGGCGCGGCTGTTGGCGCAAGGAAGACCCGGACATGGCCGGCCCGTACGCGGCGCGACCATCGCCCAGACAGGGGACGGAATGCTGCACCCTGGCTGGGCTGCAGCAGTTCGCCTTCCCCGGCATGGCTGGAGGAAGCCTCCGCAGGGCTGGAGGATGCCTTTTTTCCCCCAAACGCTGGGGGAAGAAAAGGGTTACCGGCCCACATGAAGGCAACCCGCCACTCGGTGCGCCCCTCCGCCTCAGCCCGGATGACGAAAGTCCTTGAAGCTGAGGGCGGGGCGGAGGCCGCAGTCCGGCTCGCTTCCCTCCACCAAACTGCCCATTGGTGGGTGAGTGCAGCCGGGCTGCCTGACGAAAATCCTTGAAGCCGAACGATGGCTGAAAGGTACCAACTTCCGCGAAGTTGCGTTTCCCCAACGACGACAAGGCGGAAGCACCACGGGCGCCCCCCATCTGGGGGCTCGAAAGGTGGAAAGACACGATGCATGAGGGGAGCGTGAAGACATGGTTGCCCTTCAAGGAGTTCGCCCTCCTTTTAAAGGCAACTCTCCCCACTTGCGTCCTCAGCCGTCGCGGGCTGAGTCTTCTCCAACACGCTCCAAGGTCCTCCCCCTACGACACGGGGGCTGGGTCCCACGCGTCATGCAAGCTGGCCCAGGGCAGAAGAAGCCAAACCACCGCGCGCGGCGCGCGCGACTGCCCAGCGGTTACAAGCATTCCCCCACTTTCGCCTAGACCAGCGGGTGAAAGGGCGGACTGCCATGCAGGCAGCATGCAACCGCACCAAAGGGGCACACCCTTTTGGCTTCGACGCGTCCAGCATGGAGGCCCAGGCCCACGCGTCATGCAACCAGCACGCTGGTCGCAACGTGCAAGAAACCGCACCGCCACTCGCGCCACTACCGTGCCTCCTCGACTGCGGAACCAGTACCGCGACTCGAGGCAACCCTGCGCATGACCCAACAGTGCCAACCAGGCACGTCGGTCACGGGCCAGTCAGCTGCAGGAGAAGGCGCGACGATCGATGCGACCAGAAATGGGCTGGCAGTAATGGCGGTGGCAGGCGAGCGAAAGCAGCGGTCAAGTCATCAGCCAAGCTCACGTCCCCTCCTGGGACAGTGGGAGAGCCCTCTCCCACGGCGTGAAGACGGCGTGCCCGTGTCCCGTTCCTCGAATGACTCGCGCACGCGCAACGGCTGCCGCGCGAACCACTCATTCCACCGCATTAACTCCGCCGCAGGACAGGCGGCACCTTTGGCAGGAGAAGCGGGCGACGCTTCACCTTCGCCATAATGACTGCGTCCAAAAAGGTACGCCACGTCATTCGATTTCGTATCCTTTTCCTGTTCCTCTTTCTCTCTCTTACAACGGGGACCGAGAAAGGGGATACCCCGAAAGGGATCCTTCCCCGCGAAGGAAACGGGCCCCGAGCCCCCCTACTGATCAGAGGTTCGAAGGCTGGCCCCTCGAAGGGGTTCAACAGTCGCCTCAGAGCGCTCGAGCTCCGCGCCCACTACTGGTCAGAGGTTCAAAGGCCAGCCCCTCGGAAGGGTTCAACGACCATCTCAGGCCACTCGGGCTCCGCGCCCACTACTGATCAGGGGTTCATAGGCTGGCCCTCGAAGGGTTCACAGCCGCCTCAGACGCAGAGCGAGGGATGACCCTGGGTACGTTCGATACATAACCAAGGCTCGGGCTACGCTCCCGAGGTACCCTAGGACATTTCCGAGACCAGCGGGAACGATCTTGTAATGGAATCCCATCAGAGGGAGGCATCGAGCCCTCGAACCCTGTCAAAAGGGGACCGGGTTCGGCAGATCACCCGCAGGTACTTTTGGAGCATGCCTCCGGCCTCTAGCCGACCCCTAACAAATGGGGCACGGGCGTCCACTCGGATTACCCGTTAGCAGCTCACCGGAGACACCATGTTCGACGCCCTCCAAGGGCAACATGGCGCTTTTTCCCCCCCTCCTCCTTGCGGAAAGGCGACGCAGGGGCGTATGTAAAGAAGTCGAGTCTGTCCTTGACCGTCCTCTCGCCCTGTGCGGAGGCTCGGGGGCTGCTCTCGCAAACCCGGCTCCGGCCAAACCGTTGACAGCGTCAACATACCAGCCCGAGAACATGGGACCCGACTGTGCACCCGGGCTACGGCCAGCTCGCATGAGGGAACAACCAGACCGGCCGAAGCATTGCGAAACGCATTAAGATCTCGAAGGAGTCAAACCACTCCTCCGAGGCCTCGGGGGCTACACCCGGCGGGTGCGCTCGCGCGCACCCACCGAAACAAAATGCAACCGAGAAAGGCCGGTCCCCTTGCAAAAAAGTGCGACAAAAGCCTCCAAGCGAGTATTAACACTCCCTTCGAGGCTCGGGGGCTACTGTCGGGGACCATAATTAGGGGTACCCTCAAGACTCCTAATCTCAGCTGGTAACCCCCATCAGCACAAAGCTGCAAAGGCCTGATGGGTGCGATTAAGTCAAGGATCGGTCCACACAAGGGACACGATCTCGCCTCGCCCGAGCCTAGCCTCGGGCAAGGGCAGCCGACCCCGGAGGATTTACGTCTCGCCCGAGGACCCCCTCCAGCAACGGACACACCTTCGGCTCGCCCGAGGCCCAGACTTCACCAAGAAGCAACCTTGGCCAAGCCGCCACGCCGACCGACAATATCGCAGGAGCCTTTAATGCAAAGGTGGCCTGACACCTTATCCTGACGCGCGCCCTTCAGTCGATAGAGCCGAAGTGACCGCAGTCACTTCGCCGCTCCACTGACCGGCCTAACAAGAGAACAGCGCCGCCTGCGCTGCTCCGTCTGCTGTGCCGCTCGGCAGAGTGAGGCTGACAGCAGCCAAGTACGGCCTCAGGCGCCATAGGAAGCTCCACTTTGCCCGATCCCAGGGCTCGGACTCGGGCTCAGCCCCGGAAGACGATGAACTCCGCTTCGCCCGACCCTAGGGCTCGGACTCGGGCTCAGCCCCAGAAGACGACGAACTCTGCTTCGCCCGACCCCAGGGCTCGGACTCGGGCTCAGCCCCGGAAGACGACGAACTTCGCTTCGCCCGACCCTAGGGCTCGGACTCGGGCTCAGCCCCGGAAGACAACGAACTCCGCTTCGCCCGACCCCAGGGCTCAGACTCGGGCTCAGCCTCGGAAGACGACGAACTCCTCTTCGCCCGACCCCAGGGCTCGGACTCAGGCTCAGCCCCGGAAGACGATGAACTCCGCTTCGCCCGACCCCAGGGCTCGAACTTGGGCTCAGCCCCGAAAGACGACGAACTCCGCCTCGTCCGACCCCACGGCTCGGACTCAGCCCTGGCCTCAGCCGACAGTCTCCGCCTCGCCCAACCCAGGGGCTCGGGCTCGGCCTCGGCCTCGGAAGACAGACTCGACCTCGACCTCGGAGGAGCCTCCGCCTCGCCCAACCCAGGGCTTGGACCGACCACGTCATAGGAGGCGCCATCATTACCCTACCCCAAGCTAACTCAGGCTACGGGGAACAAGACCGACGTCCCATCTGGCTCGCCCCGATAAACAAGTAATGATGGCGCCCCGCATGCTCCATGACGACGGCGGCTCTCAGCCCCCTTACGGAAGCAAGGAGACGTTAGCAAGGACTCGACAGCCCCAATAGCTGTCCTTCCACCAGGCTCCAGCGCTCCTCCGATGGCCACGACACCACACGAACCGGGTGCCAAAACCTCTCCGGCTGCCACGACGACATGTACTTAGGGCGCTAGCTCTTCTCCGCTTGACACGTTAGCACACTGCTACACCCCCCATTGTACACCTGGATCCTCTCCTTACGCCTATAAAAGGAAGGTCCAGGGCACTCTTACAGAGGGTTGGCCGCGCGGGGAAGGACGGGACGACGCTCACGTAAGCCTCTCGCTCCCTCCCGCGTGGACGCTTGTAACCCCCTACTGCAAGCGCACCCGACGTGGGCGTGAGACAAACACTAAGGCCGCGGGTTTCCCCTTTTACGCCTGTCTCCCTCAGGCTTCTTCCCCCCTTCGCGCTCCATCTCGCGCCGACCCATCTGGGCTGGGGCACGCGGCGACAATTTACTCGTCGGTCCAGGGACCCCCCGGGGTCGAAACGCCGACAAGTATAGAAAGAGTATTATTATTATAGACAAGTAAAATATAAGAGTACTGGAGTAGTATTATTACAACCCTAGGAGGCAAAAACCCCTCCCGATTAACAGTAAAAAAGTTTATTAAATACTATAGAAAATTAGGAGCCTAGAAAAATTGGTCTTGATACCATGATTACCACTGAAATATTTTTTGGGTAGTACCTGCTATTGCTTTATTTGGATTTGGGTATGGAGATACACTATTCATAATTATTCTTTTATTATCTTTTTATTATTACTGTTCATGTTAAGATCATTAAGTTAATGGGAACATGGAGCGACCACCCGGGAAAAACAGTGCTACCACAAGGGTTTAATGGGACGCCCTTGGCTGATTAACTAGGAAAGCTAGTGGATGTCTTCCTTACCCGAAAGCGGCAAGGGCAGTAGGGGAGTGGTCAGTGTAGGGAGGTCCTTGGGTTGATTTTGCTGCGATGGCGGTCAGGCGAGGGATTCCTGCACTAGAGCTTCCTATAAACTGTAGCGGGATTTCTAAAGCTAGTGGAACTTTGTAAAGGCCTCGTAGTGTTACCCTGCCTCGCCTCCTCGGTAGAGGTGTATGGGATTGGCCATCTCTTGGCAGATGGGTAACATGACTTGTGGGTAAAGATGCACAACCTCTGTAGAGTGTAAAACTGGTATACTAGCCATGCTCACGGTCATGAGCAGCTCGGACCCTCACATGATTAATTTATGGAACTTAAATTTAATTTGACATTTGCATCGCATTTGGGATTATTTTACTATTACTTTCTTTCTTATTATTAAGGTTTGGTATTTACTTACACTTAGTAATTGCTAATAAAATTTTGACCAACTTATAAAAGCAATGCTCAGCTTCAACCTCTATTTTATTGATCAGCCTTACACTTCACATGAACTCCCACCTTTGGTGAGTTCATGCACATTATTCCCCACGACTTGTTGAGCTATGAACGTATGTGAGCTCACTCTTGCTATCTCACACCCCCCAAAAGGAGAAGAACAGGTGGTCAAAGAGGAGCCGCCTAACACTGAGGCATTCGACTTGATCTAGGTGGCGTCTCCCAGTCAGCTTTGTGGCGCCAGGGAATAATAGTTAGTTCGTTTTATTTTATCATATATTTTTGTAAGACTTCCGCTATGTAATAAGTACATTTATGATATTTATGACATTTATCTCTATGCACTCTGTTATTATATGTGTTGTTCTTCCTTGGCGCACATATGAGATGCACCCGGATTTGTCCCTTAAATCCGGGTGTGACAAAAGTGGTATTAGAGCAAATGTTGACTGTAGGACAAAACCTAGATAGAAATGGATAAAACCCTTACCTACTTATGTTATTCTGATTCATTCTATACATACCTTACTCTGATTCTTTCTATACTTATCTTGATCCTGTCTCACCTTCTACCATTTTACTCTGATCATTCTTACCTTTTCTACTCTGAGACAAGATGAATTTCACACCTTGGAATCCTACACCTATGATATTTTAAGAGATAGGGAACCTAAGACAAAAATAATAAAATTAATTTCTCTATTAAAAATGTTGGTTGAATGTTCTGATGATCAATGCTTGATTCGCTTCTTTGATTGATTGAAATAGTGTATATGGACATCTTAGCATGTACCACCATAAGGTAATGAATTAGCTTTAGTAGGTAAAATATTAATCTTCTTAGCTAATAAATCCCCCAAAGTAACATAATTCGTAATTACTGTCTTGTCTACTATTCTCTCTTACCATATGTATCTAACTCAGATGGTCAATACCAGGAGGGGTGGTAGAATTGATTTACCTCCCAGACGACACACTCGGAGGATATTTAGACAACCCCAGCCACAACCAGCAGAGATGAATCCTCCTAATCCTCCACCAGGCGGAGTTGACCCACTGATTGCAGCTCAGATGAGGATGATGCAGCAAATGGCGGACACTATGGCAGATATGCGGGCTCAGATGCAGCAGGAACGCCAGGAGATGTGCCAGGAAAGAGAAGAGATACACCAGGAGTTACGCCAGGAGCGAGAAGAGATACGCCAGGAGAGAAGGGCGCAACAGCAGTAGCAATTTCAACAACAACAGCAACAGCAACAAGTACCATTGCCTCCACCACCACCAGTTCCACCTCATGATAAGCACCGAGAATTTATGAGTCACAAGCCGCCGACCTTCGCCAGTTCGCCAGATCCAGTTGATGCAGATGATTGGTTGAAGTCAATTGAGAAGATGCTCAACATCGCCTAATGCTTAGACTGGGAGAAAGTTCTTTATGCCTCAGGTCGTCTGACAGGTCCTGCTACTGACTAGTGGGATTCTTATACTGCTGCCCATGATGCTGCCGATACTATTACTTGGGCGGAATTCAGTACACAGTTCAGAAACTACCACATTCCAGCTGGATTGATGAAGATCAAGAAGGAGTTTCTGTCATTGAAGCAAGACAACATGTCTGTCAGCGAGTACCGTGACAAATTTATCCAGCTGTCAAGATATGCTCCGGATGAAGTTGCTGAGGATGAGAGAAAACAGGAGCACTTTATTGAAGGACTTAATGGACCCCCACATTATGCACTGGTGGCACACACATTTCCATCATTTCAGAGGCTGTTGGATAAGGCTCTTGCTATTGAACACAAGCGTGTTCAACTAGGAGACTTGAAGAGGAAGGCTATCTCACAGGGACATGGTAGTAGCAGTGTTCGTCCCCGCTACGTTTCGCCACAGGGTACACCTACTCGTCCAGGAGGAGGACCACGCCCAGCTCAGTACGCTCCACAGGGGTCTCCACGGACACCTCCTACTCGTCAGGCTACTCCCACTGGCACCCCGACAAGGTCTGCAGGACAGAAGACCGGCCCTACATGCTTCAAGTGCAGTCAGATTGGGCACTATGCTAATGCTTGTCCGATGGGGAATTTTGGTACACCAGCTAAGAACAAGCAATAGACTCCTAGCAAGGGATATTCTATAGCCAGAGTTAATCAAGTTAGCATTGATGCTACTCCTGATGGTGCTGACATCGTACTCAGTATGTTTTACATTAATGCAATTCCTGCAACAATATTATTTGATTCTGGTGCTACACATTCATTCATGTCTGCTCGATATGCCAACACCAATGAGATACCCCTGCTAAATATGAGAAAACCAATGATAGTAATCACACCTAAAGGGCCTATTGAGGCAAATCAAATGAGACATAGATTGACATTAACAATTATGGGAAGAGAATTTGGAGCTACTGCTATAATATTAGAGGCCAGCAGTATAGATCTGATCCTTGGTATGTCATGGTTAAGGAAGGCAAAGGCCATTATAGCATGTGGTAGGGGTACTATAGAACTCACTAGCCCTAAAGGAGAAACATTTCGAGTTCAAATTGCAATAACCACCTCTTCCAAATGGGCTATATACTTTATACCTGAGGAGTTTGTTGGTGACAACATCCGTGTTGTTGGGACCATGCTTCGTCGCCGAAGGTCCTACAGAAAGAAACACCTTCGGCAAATCCACTTGTATGTAATACCGAAGCTATCGCTCATGAAGCTTCGACACTAGAACGCATCCAAAGACGAAGGAACAAACCGACTTAAAGATGGAATGACTTTTTAGTCCATAAAGAGTCTAAGTTACAATTGTGATCTTCTGTAAGGGGCATGGTTGTAATTTCTCATAGGCTGCGCCCTGTGCCTATAAATAGGTGAACAGTACTCCTTTACTGTTCACGCAATCTTGTAATTGTTGACGCGGTGCTGCCAAAACGAAAGGTATAAATGTACCTAATTGCCGTGTTTTAATGTCTGAATTCATATTATACAGAAAGAGTAAATATTGTTATTTATTTTTATCATTCTGTAACATTTTTGTATTTTATATTTCTTTTTACATTATTTTATCTCTGACCATGAAGATGTAATCTTCGTGATATATTCATAACCTTCGTCCGAAGCACATTAAATCCACGAAGGAGTAATGTTGCAGCGGACGAAGGGATTTTATATCTAATTCTCTATGTTGCCTTGTTCTTAATTCAAAGCATTTGAGAACAAGTCACCAACATTGGCGCCCACCTCCGGTGAACTCACTTCCACTTTTTAAGCTGATGGCTTCGCTCAAGAACCAAGCTGGAACTACTTCGGCTCCGAAGCTGATTCTCCCAATAACAGGCGGTTCATTCTTAGAGCCGGCTAACAAGAAGCAGAAGAAGGAGGCACAAAGAAGAGTACAACATGTAGGGGTGCAAGGACCCTTCATCAAGTCAAGATGGTCTCACATCCCAATTACCTTCTCTCAAGAGGATCTTCAGCTCAAGGATTACCCACATAATGATGCTATGGTTATCTCTTGTGTGATCAAGGGGTTTCTGGTCCACAATGTCTTGGTTGATACAGGCAGCGCGGCAGATATCATATTTGCTAAGGCCTTCAGACAAATGCAAGAGCCCGAAGACAAGATTCATGATGCTACACACCCTCTTTATGGCTTCGGAGGGCGACAAATTGTAGTGCTTGGTAAGATTACCATGCCAGTGACCTTCGGATTCGTCAACAACACAAGGAATGAGCAAATTGTGTTTGACATTGTTGACATGGAGTATCCTTACAATGCTATCATTGGTCGTGGAACACTCAATGCTTTCGAAGCAATTCTTCATCCAGCATATCTTTGCATGAAGATACCTTCGGATCAGGGACCTATTGCTATTCATGGGAGTCAGGAAGCCGCCAGAAAGGCCGAGGGGAATTAGACTAATTCAAAGGTAATCCACAACATAGATGAAGCCGAAGCTTGTGAGCAGTACAAGCATAGAAGGGAGAAGGCTGCTTCGGCCGATCAGCCGAAACCCATGCTGTTATGCGAAGACATCGCAGAGCAGAAGGTGCTGCTGGGATCTCAACTGTCTGAGGAACAAGAGAAAACCCTGACAAGATTCTTGTTTAACAACAAAGATGTTTTTGCATGGTCCGCTAATGATCTTTGTGGAGTCAACAGGGATGTTATTGAACACTCGCTCAATGTTGATCCATCCTTCAGGCCCAGAAAGCAGAGACTTCGGAAGATGTCTGATGACAAGGCCGAAGGAGCTCGAAATGAAGTAAAAAGACTCCTCAGTGTCGGAGTCATTAGAGAAGTTAAATACCCAGAATGGCTGGCTAACACTATTATGGTAAAAAAGGCCAACGGCAAATGGAGGATGTGTATTGATTTCACTGATCTCAACAAGGCTTGTCCGAAGGATGAGTTTCCATTGCCAAGGATAGACTCCCTAGTTGATGCAGCAGCTTCATCAGAACTTATGAGTCTCTTGGACTGTTATTCAGGCTATCATCAGATTTGGATGAAGAAGGAGGATGAGCCAAAAACCAGCTTCATAACCCCTAGCGGAACATATTGTTACCTTCGGATGCCTAAGGGGCTCAAGAATGCTGGAGGAAGCTTCAGCAGAATGACAGCAAAGGTTCTTCATTCTCAGATAGGCAGAAATGTGCTAACTTATGTCGATGATATTATTGTAAAAAGCACGAAGCAAGAAAATCACATTGTTGATTTGCAGGAGACTTTCGCTAATTTTAGACAGGCCGGTCTAAAACTGAATCCGGAAAAGTGTGTTTTCGGAGTAAAGAAAGGGAAATTCCTTGGTTGCCTAGTTTCGACAAAAGGCATTGAGGCTAATCCAAATAAAATCGAAGCTATTCTTCGAATGGAACCACCAAGCACAAAGAAGGGGGCTCAACGATTGACAGGAAGATTGGCATCTCTTAACAGATTCATATCTAGATCAGAAGAGAGAAATTTAACATTCTTCGAAGTGCTGAAATCAGCCGAAGTTTTTCAATGGGGACCAGTTCAGCAGAGAGCCTTTGAAGAGCTGAAACAATATTTGATAGACTTAACGACATTAACTCCACCAACGCCAGGGGCTCCTCTGTTGTTATATGTGGCAGCTTCGCACTCAGCGGTAAGTGCGGCACTTGTCCAAGAGAAGCTTGAAGGGCAAGTCAAGAAGCAAGCTCCAATAACTTCGTATCTGAAGTTCTTAGTTTATCAAAGAAAAATTATACAGAATTGGAGAAGGTGCTATATGCTGTTTTGATCGCTTCCAGAAAGCTTCGGCATTATTTCCAAGCGTACAATATAATTGTCCCTTCTTCACAACCATTGAAGGACATTATGAGAAATAGAGAAGCTACTGGAAGGATTGGAAAGTGGGCTGTGGAGCTTAATGAATTCTGCATTGATTATGTGCACAGATCTTCGATTCAGTCCCAGGCGTTAGCTGACTTCATTGCTGACTGGACGCCAGGGGCTCAGGTAGAAGAGGCAAGTAAAGATGCCGAAGCATGGACAGTATTCTGCGATGGTTCTTGGGGAACCTTCGGAGCAGGGACAACCATTGTGTTGGTTGCACCCTCCAAAGTTAAAACTTGCTACGCAGCAAGACTTGATTTTAGCTGCACAAATAACATTGCTGAATACGAAGCTTTACTTTTGGGTCTTCGGAAGTTAAAGGCAATGGGAATCAGAAGGGCGGTTCTTAAAACTGATTCCCAGGTTATTTCTGGTCATGTTGACAAGAGTTGTAAGGCAAGAGACCCGAAGTTGGAGAAATATTTAGACACAGTCCGAAGGATTGAAGCTTTCTTTGAAGGGTTTTCTGTAAAAAATATTCCTCGAGGAGAAAATGAGCATGCTGATTTGCTAGCCAAGTCAGCAGCACAGGGGCTGCCCTTACCTTCAGAAGTATTTTTTGAAACAATTAAAGCACCTTCGATTGAACTCCTTGAAAGAGCGGTCCTCAATATATCTCCTGTTTATAGTGAAGAATGGAGAACTGAGATCATCTCCTACCTTCAGGGTAACTTCCTTTCAGATGACGAAGCTTATAACAAGAGAATAGAGGCAAGAGCTCGTCCATATGTAATAATAGAAGGGGAGTTGTACAGGCATGGGGTCTGCTCTCCGTTACTCAAATGTTTATCCAGAGCCGAAGGTATAGAATTGATGAAGGAAATACATGCAGGCCTGTGTGGATCTCACATTGGATCTAGGCCTTTGCGGGGAAAAGTTTTTGGCCAAGGATTTTGTTGGCCAAAGCAGCTTCGGATGCAGCGGAGTTAGTCCAAAAGTGCGAAGTTTGTCAGAAATGTGCAAGGGATCAAAAACAACCTTCGTCCTTAACCCAGTTAATGCAACCCACTTGGCCATTGCAAAGGTGGGGTCTTGATTTGTTAGGTCCGCTACCACCAGCACAAGGCAACTTAAGATATGTTGTAGTGGCAGTGGAATATTTTTCTAAATGGATTGAGGCAAAGCCTTTAGCCACAATAACTTCGGTTACTGTTCAAAAGTTTTTCTGGCAAAACATTGTGTGTCGCTTCGGAGTGCCGAAGGCCATCACTGTGGACAATGGAACGCAGTTTGATTCCGAAGCCTTCAAAGAATTTTGTGAACAAATTGGCACAAAGATCCATTTTGCATCAGTTCGACATCCGGAATCAAATGGACTAGTGGAAAGGGCTAATGGCATCATAATGACAGGAATAATGAAGTTAATCTTCAATCAGCCAAGGGGAAAGTGGCCAGATGAATTAATCAAAGTGGTTTGGAGCCACAATACAACAATATCAAGGTCAACAGGTTTTACACCATTCAAATTGTTGTTTGGTGATGAAGCAATAACCCTAGAAGAAGCTAAGGCAGGATCAATAAGGACAGTGGCTTCGGCAGAAGACGAAGCTCGAAGCTAATTGCTCTGTGGACAAAGATGCTATAGAAGGGATCAGGCTTCAGGCTGTGGAAAACATTAATAAATACCAAGCCGAAACAATAAAATGGCGTGATAGAAAGGTTCGATTGAAGAACATCAAGCCAGGACATTTGGTGCTTCGAAGAGTGGCCAATCCAGACACAGTAGGTAAACTACAGCTGAAGTGGGAAGGCCCCTTTCTGGTAGTATCTTCGTCAAGACCCGGTTCCTACAGGTTAAAGGATATGAACGGCAACAACATTCCTAGATCTTGGAACGCGGATGAGCTTCGGCGGTATTATGTGTAATCTTTTTTATTTTTTATTTTTTATTTTTTCCTATGGCACCCTTTTCCTTTTCAAAGGGGGAGAAAGGTTTTTAATGGGGCCATAGCATGTAATTTCCCTTTTTCATTATTTCAGCTCTATAAGAGCGATATCCCCCAAAAAATGTAAATGTAAAAGCTGAGAATGCACCATCGAGTGCAAACAAAGAAAGAAAAGAAAATAGGGAGAAGCTCAAAGGTCGTTCCTAAGGAAATGCAGAGCTTACAGCGAAAAATAAACGCTGATTCCGCCGAAAGTAAAAGGCGAAGAAGCTCCTAAGGGAGGCTTACAGCGAAAAATAAACGCTGATTCCGCTGAAGTAAAAGGCGAAGAAGCTCTTAAGGGAGGCTTATAGCGAAAAGTCAACGCTGATACATCGCAAGATTTGAGTTATTCCTAAGGGAATGACGGCTATGATTATGGCTCTGAATACGTACTTGGACATTCATTCGCACAATACATCACATCATGACATTTGCATTCATAAACATCCATTTAGATATACATAGGATCATTATCATATCATACAGAAAAGGCAGATGCTTCGGCTATGAGGATAAAGCTTCGGAGAAAAACACAAACAAGAAATTTTTGTGCTTCGTTGTGTACGAAAAGAAGGGAAGGTGTTTTTCGCCTTCGGCTCAAAAAGAAAAATTTCGTCCACAGCAAAGCAGATCGTACGTAAGCAAAGGGGAAAAGATATATTACAAGGTATGTACAAATTGACATAAGTTTCTTTATAATCATGTTACAAAACTTTTTCTAGAATCTTGTGTAGCAAAAGACTTTCAGAGCATTGGTTAAAGCTTTAGTTCGTCATTCTTTAGCTTCATCATCCTGTACATATTAAAACGGAATGAGAAAAGAGCAGAGTTCAAGGAGAAGGTAAAAGTAACGAGTATAAGTCTCTTACTGGCTGAAGGTGACTCCGAGCTTCGTCACCAGCCATTTTTCGCCCGCCATTTATCCAAATCTGTGTCATAAACCTATTTCCTATGCTTCGAGCTAGGCTGGGGATGTCAATTAAATCTGCTGGTGACAGACTGAAATTTGGTCTGTTAACAATTTTCCCATGTGTGCAGCCAGCTTTCAGGAAAGCAGAAGCCGTGCCTCGAGAAGCTAATAGGGCGCAGAAATCGGCATGCCCGGCGATAACTTCATCAAGTGCATCAACTTCGCCCTCAATATATTCAAAAGTGCTCGGCAAGTTTTCGGCTGAAGGTGTAAATTTGTCAGAGCTGGCTCCGATTGAGTGAAACACATCCTTCAGCCGCTGCACACATCGGTTTCCGAAGTCTAAGCACTTTTCTTGAAGCTCTTTTAATGATTTCTGCAAACTTGAATTTTTCTCAATTTCAGTCTTGAGACTTGCTTCAAGATTCTTCTTTTCTTGCTCAGATTTTTCTGATTGTACGATTAATTTGCTGTTTAATTTGTCAATCTCAGCCTGAGCTTCAGCCAGCGAGCCTTCCATAGATTGAATGACGAAGTCTTTCTTATCCAAGGCAGCTTCCTGATCTTTAGCTTTATGTTCAAGATCTTGAATGATGAAATCCTTTTCCTTCAGAGCAGCTTCGTAATTTTCAACTTTGTTTTCTAGATCTTTGATGATAGCTTCGTTTTTATTGTCTTCAAGATCTTGTTGCATCCTTAGCACTTTACTTAGTAATATACTCTGGCAAAACAACCTTTGTCAGAAAACATTTTAATCAGCATAGAACAATAAAAGTTGAGAGTTTCTACCTTGAAATTAGCATAGAACAGGCTACCGGCGATATGTTGTCGCTGGTACCTGCACAGGTCCACTTCAATCTTTGGTAGCCCAACACTCTTTGAGAAGGTTCTAACAACTTTGGCCTCGGTTCGATTCCGAAGGCATCTCAGTTTACCTTCATTGACTCCGTCAAATAGTAGAGCCCCTGGCTTGTATCCGCATGATATAGCGTATTTCTTTAGCTCTTCTTTTTCACTCTCTGATAAATTTTGTCCAAGTATATCTTGAAAAACAAAGTTTTCTTCTTCCAAAGTGTCTTCAATTTGTTCTTTCCCTTTCTCAATCGTCGAGCCCGCCGCGACTGCAGCAGCTTCTTCTTCAGCCATTTTCAAAAGCATGTTGTCAATATCACCAAGTGTGGTCTCTAGATTAGGATCTTCGGTGATCTCAGTTTCGGCTCCGGTGGCTCTGGTGGCTTCAGCTTCGGTAGTAACAGTGCTCTCAATTATTTTTGGCGCCGATGTCGGTGGTGGTGTCTGGTGAATGACATCGGCCACCTGCATAATTCTTCTTTTCTTCTTCGGCTTGGCAGGACTCTCTGTTGCCGAAGGTTCTTTTTCCTTTTGAAAAAACTTCGTCAGTTCTGGCGCCAGCGGACTTAGCTTGATAGACAAAGGATCAGTCATTACCTTTAAAATCTCTTCCACTTCGGCAGCAGAAGGTGTTGTAGGAGCTTCTTCTTCTTGGACTAGCGCCTTCGGTTCTGGGGTTGCAGCTTTTCTTCTCTTTGAAGCAGTTATCTTCGGCTCAGGGCTTAATTTTTCTTTTCTTAGAATATTCTTTGTCCTTTTTAGCCAACTTGGTGCCTTCTTTATCAAGGACGCTGGCAACCCGTTTTCTTTTCTACCCTTCAGCAACTTTGCCCAACTGCTCATAATCAGGATAATCAAAATTCAAAGCATCCATCACCCGATTCATCCTCCGCTTCGGACGAGTGCCGAAAGCCGCAGTCATTAATTGATCTTCTTTTTTAGAATAGTTGCCGAGGATCTCATTGCACATAACCTCAATTGTATCTAGCCACTCTTGGCAAGGCGTCTTAAAATGTTTTTTAAACTTGAAATGATAAGGAAGTCAAACAAGCTCTTTTTTCTTCTTCTCTCCTTTCAGCTTTGGCATGTCCCATTCCCTAAAAGTTGGGAATACTCTGAATGCTAAGAACTCTTGGACTAAATCCCTGGTGCCAATGTGCTCTGCAACAGTCCGAAATTCAATCAGCGCGGTCTGGCATGCGCTATCTGGATCCATGGTGCATTGAGGCCTAGTTTCCCCGAAGGTTAACCTTAAAGGGCTCTGAACCAATTTTTCCTTCTTTTCATCCACTTTGACATAAAACCATTCACCCTTCTAGCCGGCTCGCCATTTTGTACGGTAGCTAATAACTGGGTACTTGGCATCTTTCCGGTATGCAAAATTGTAGCAGCCAAAGTTATCATGTAGCCCGTCTTCTCTAGCTTTTGTCTGATAATGAAGTTCATGCGACCGGCAGAAACCTTCGGCAAGAGGTTCTGCATCCTAGCTTCGGAGTGCCCAGATGTAAACACTGAGCCTGACAATAGCGTTGGGAGTTAATTGATGAAGATAAATTCCAAATCTCTCTAACACATCTGCAATCATCTCATGCAGGGGAAATCTTAGCCCTGCTTTGAAGAAGCTTTTAAAAACCACCACTTCATCTTTTTCGGGCTTTGGGGTAACCTCCTCTCCCCCGAAGCGAATTAGCTCCTTCTTATCTTCGCTGAAATAGCCTAACTTCGATAACTTAGCCATATCACCTTTGTTAATAGTGGATTTCCCAAATTCCAAGTGGCTGGGTTTGGATGGCGTTGCACCGTACTCATCTTCAAGTTCAACTTCTTCAACATCAGCTCCTTTCACTTCGGCAGCAGGTGCATCCCCTGATGTTGCCAGCCCGGACCGCCTCATTGCTTCGGAAATAGGAACAGTTTCAGAAGCTTCGGCCTCGTCTCCCTCACGCTCAATCCTGGCAGTGGAGCGCAACCTAGCCATTTGATTATGAGCACCTAAAGGTTTTTTGAATTTAATAACCTTTTTTCCCGAAGCTCTTCTCGTGACGAAGCAGAATCCGAAATGGTGCTTCGTTTGAGTGCAAGGATCAAGCTTCGGCTATGGTGAAATTTTTGGCAGCAAAACAGTGCAATTGCAATGAATGCTGTGGTAACTTTACACCTACCTGTCTGTTTATATAGTGCTACAGGTAAAAAGGTGAATCGTCAAGCCTTTTACACTGGACGGACAGTCGCCCGCACTCACTGAACAGTGGCCACAAAACCCGAGAAGGTAAATGTGCATGCTGGGACTACTCTGCGCACGGAAGTCATATCGTTTCTCAGCAACAAGCCCAGGGAAGGTGTTTTTCGGACCTTCGACTACCCGAAGCTTAAGGAGACTTTTTCACGGTTCAAGCTCGTTACGAAAAACAATCTAGCGCCACGAAGGGGCTACTGTTGGGACCATGCTTTGTCGCCGAAGGTCCTACAGAAAGAAACACCTTCGGCAAATCCGCTTGTATGTAATACCGAAGCTATCGCTCATGAAGCTTCGACACTAGAACACATCCAAAGACGAAGGAACAAACTGACTAAAAGATGGAATGACTTTTTAGTCCATAAAGAGTCTAAGTTACAATTGTGACCTTTTGTAAGGGGCATGGTTGTAATTTCTCACAGGTTGCGCCTTGTGCCTATAAATTGGTGAACAGTACTCCTTTACTGTTCACGCAATCTTGTAATTGTTGACGCGGTGCTGCCGAAACGAAAGGTATAAATGTACCTAATTGCCGTGTTTTAATATCCGAATTCATATTATATAGAAAGAGTAAATATTGTTATTTATTTTTATCATTCTGTAACATTTTTGTATTTTATATTTATTTTTACATTATTTTATCTCTGATCATGAAGATGTAATCTTCGTGATATATTCATAACCTTCGTCCGAAGCTCATTAAATCCACGAAGGAGTAATGTTGCAGCGGATGAAGGGATTTTATATCTAATTCTCTATGTTGCCTTGTTCTTAATTCGAAGCATTTGAGAACAAGTCACCAACACGTGTGGTTAGAGAATTTCCAGATGTCTTTCCAGAGGAGTTACTAGGGATGCCACCAGATAGGGAAGTTGAGTTTGTCATTGATCTCTTACCTGGGACTGCTCCTATTTCTATGCGACCTTACAGGATGTCTGTAGAAGAATTAAAGGAACTTAAGAAGCAGTTAACTTAGTTATAGGAGGTAGGGTATATTCGTCCGAGTTCCTCACCTTGGGGAGCACCGATACTATTTGTACAAAAGAAGGATGGATCACAGCAGATGTGTGTGGATTATAGATCACTTAATGATGTTACTGTGAAGAACAAGTATCCATTACCCCGTATTGAGGATTTATTTGATCAGATGAGAGGTGCTAGGGTATTCTCGAAGATTGATCTCCGATTCGGTTACCATCAGATGAAGATTAGACCATCGGATATTCCTAAGACGGCTTTCTCAACCCGATATGGATTATATGAGTTCACTGTTATGTCATTTGGATTAACCAATGCACCAGCTTATTTTATGAATTTGATGAATAAGGTGTTTATGGAGTATTTGGACAGATTCGTCGTGGTGTTCATCGACGATATTCTTATCTATTCTAAGAGTGAAAGTGATCATGAAGAACATCTAAGGTTGGTGCTACAGAAGCTACGAGATAATCAACTCTACGCCAAGTTTAGCAAGTGCGAGTTTTGGATTGACAAGGTGCCATTCCTTGGACATATTATTTCTAATGGAGGAATAGCAATGGATCCTGCTAAAGTGAAGGAGATAATGGAATGGAGTGTGCCCACGACCGTTACTGAGATTCGGAGTTTCTTGGGGCTTACAGGCTATTATCGGAGATTTATTGAAGGGTTCTCTAAGATTGCCAAGCCTATGACCTCGCTTTTGGAGAAAGGAAGAGAATTTAAGTGGGATGAGAAATGCCAAGACAACTTTGATCAATTGAAGAAGAGATTGATGTCATCACCAGTGTTGGTTATGCCATATCTGCAGAAGGGATTTGACATTTATTGTGATGCATGTGGCCAAGGATTAGGATGTGTGCTCATGCAAGAAGGACACGTGATCGCCTATGCTTCTCGTCAGTTGCGGAAACATGAGTTGAATTACCCCACTCATGACTTAGAACTGGCAGCCGTTGTGCATGCACTTAAGATTGGAGACACTACATTATGGGAACTAAGTGCCAAGTATACACAGATCATAAGAGTTTAAAGTACATATTCACTCAGAAGGATCTCAACCTTAGGCAACGCCGTTGGTTGGAGCTTATCAAGGATTATGATTTGGAGATTCACTATCACCCAGGCAAGGCAAATTTGGTTGTAGATGCCTTGAGTCGGAAGGAGCACATTCATTCCGCTATTGTTGTCCAGCAACCCGATGAATTGGCAAAAGATTTTGAGAGGCTCAACCTGGGAATTGTTACACATACGGAAGGAGTTACCATTGAATTGGAACCTACCTTGGAGCAAAAAATTCGTAAAGGTCAGGTTGGTGATACTAAAATTCAGGAGATCAAGGATCTGATTACAGAAGGTAGAGGCCTAGATTTCATGGAGGATGAGCAAGGCACGGTATGGTTCAAGAATCGGATTTGTGTTCCTGATATCGATAGTCTTCGGGAAACCATATTGAAGGAGGCACATGACTCAGTTTATTCTACCCACCCTGGGAGTACTAAGATGTATCAGAATTTGAAGCAAAAATATTGGTGGTATGGATTGAAGAGAGATGTGGCTGCACATGTGGCTATGTGCGATGTGTGTCAAAGAGTTAAGGCTGAACACCAGAGGCCAGCCGGACTACTGCATCCACTGATGATACCTGAGTGGAAATGGGAAGAGATTGACATGGACTTCATTGTTGGATTACCCCGCACATATGCTGGGTATGATTCTATATGGGTGATTGTGGACAGGCTAACTAAAGTAGCCCACTTTATTCTAGTGAAGACCACGTATTCAGGAGCCAAGTTAGCAGAGTTGTACATATAACATATTGTATGCCTACATGGTGTGCCAAAGAAGATTGTGTCAGATCGGGGATCACAGTTTACCTCTCGGTATTGGAAGAAGTTGAACGAGTCCTTGGATACAAGATTGAATTTTAGTTCGGCTTACTATCCACAGACTGATGGGCAGACTGAGAGGACCAACCAAGTGCTAGAGGATATGTTAAGAGCTTGTGCTCTTAAACATGGTGGAAGTTGGGATACGAGTTTGCCTTATGCGGTGTTCTCTTATAATAATAGCTATCAGGCCAGTTTGAAGATGTCACCATTTGAGGCTTTGTATGGCAGAAAGTGCAGGACTCCACTGTATTGGGATCAAACTGGTGAAAGGCAGTTGTTTGGGCTTGAGATTATACAAGAAGCGAAAGAGCAAGTCCATCAAATAAGGGAGAATTTGAGAACTGCACAGTCAAGGCAGAAAAGCTATGCTGACACCCGAAGAAGACTGCTAGAGTTTAAGGAGGGTGATCATGTCTATTTGAAGGTGTCACCACTCAGGGGTATGAGAAGATTTAAAGTCAAAGGAAAGTTGTCCCCTCGCTTTATTGGACCCTTCTTAATCTTGAAGCGAGTGGGAGAGGTGGCATATCAATTGGAGTTACCGGATCATCTCGCGGATGTTCATGATGTTTTTCATGTATCTCAGTTGAAGAAGAGCAGCTACCAATGGAAGACCTTAGTGTTCAAGATGACCTAACTTACGCTGAGTACCCCATCAAGATTCTTGATACACTGACTCGTGTCACAAGAAATAAGGTTATAAAGATGTGCAAAGTGCAATGGAGCCACCACGGTGAAGATGAAGCTACTTGGGAAAGAGAAGAAGAGCTTCGCATAGATTTTCCCCATCTTTTCCCTAGATCTTCTTAAATCTCGGGGAAGAGATTATTTTTAAGGGTGTAGGATTTGTAATACTCAAAAGTGTAATAAAGAGGATAGAGATAATCTCAATAGTTTGTGGCCTCTACTACTCATTACATGTGATCAACACTAGTTAAAAGTGGATAAATAGAACAAAGAACACATAATTAACCTGTGCATCATGTTGGATGTTACTTTGTGTGCACTTTGTGATGATATAAAAATATAGTAAATATATAATAATAAGTATGTTAATACCCCAATGGGAAATTAAATCCTAAAAGAAATTCTAGAGTTTGAAAAAGAAGAAAGGGAATACTATGTGACAAAAAATATAGAATATATATAATAAAATATATTATTTATATATTAAGATTTGGATTTGTACATTTACTCAAAGGTGAAACTCACCATAAAATTCGAATTCAAATTTGAAAACTCAAAATATAAGAAAGAAAAGGGAAATCAGAAAAAGAAAAAGATGATGGAAGCTTACTGGGCGGGCTTATCCCAAATCGGCCTGCTTGGGGGAATCACTCGTGTGGCCCGATCGGCTACCACGCGCGTGGCACACTGACATGTCGGGCCCGTGCACCAGATGCCGCAAGTCGTGCCCCCGCGACCCTTAACTCACTGCGCCCGGGGACCCACTATCAGCCGCTCCGTCCCTTCGCTCAGCTCGCACGCGCCTCGCCGACTTGTGGGCCCAAGATGTCGGGCTCGTCCCCTCTACCGATACCGCGCGCAACCACCTCCGCGATTTCCCCGGAGTTGACCAGCTCGCGCCTACTTCTCGGACCTTCTTGCCACGCGTGCCCTTATCTAGCACCCCCTCCTACCCGTCCGCACAACTCGACGCGCATCCCGTGAGCCACCGTCACCGTGAGCAGTGAGAAAGGAAAGGGGCAGGGCGGCCGCACGACCATCTGGGCGTCTGGGCCGCAGGAGAGCTGTAGATAGGGTCGGTGATCGTCTCTGGTGCACGGCGATGCTGTCCGCGGGCGTATCAGGGAGAGCTGGACGAAGAAGCGGCCTGAATTGCTCACCGTATCCACATCGCCACCGCGGATTCGCCTCGCACCGTGTCTGGCCTCGTCGGGTCTCCAACTCTAGGTACGGAAGCCTCAGCCATGTCCGCCTTGCTTAGTGCGATGTGTAGGACTAGTTAATCGGAGTATGGTGCGCCGGGACCGGTCAATGCCGTCGCCGGCGGTGCTTTCCTCCGCCGTGCCACCGCGCGGTTGGGGAGAAGAAAGGCACGCGGCCGTCGGATTCAGTGGACGGTGGAGATTAGTTTGAGCCATACCATTTCACTGTACCCATCTGAGTCGTTGAATCCGATCCGGACCGCCCTGGTGGGAGCTCGGTTCCTTAAAATTCTAAGCCTTCGGATTTAGATCGAACAGGTTGAATTGCGTACCGGTTCGTTGAGGAGAGTATTTAATCGTAGCCGTTGGATGTGAATCGGGCGGGCAGAAGCACCCGATCCCCCTTCACTACGGTAAATTTAGAAAAGAACCCTCGGATTTTTATTGAAATAACCCGCCGTCCTCGGCGACTATAGCCGGAGTCTTAGAAAAATTCGGTTTAGGCCCCTGGCCTTTCTGGAAATCGAGGCTCAGTCCATAGATGATTAAAAACAGAGAAATAACTATAGAAATTCGTTTTTAATACAAAAACAAATCTAGAAACTTGTAACATCCATAGAAAATTCATTTTTAATCCAAATCGATCCATTCCAATTTCTAAATTTTTGTAATAATATTCTCTATCATTTAGTATCTCTCTTTTGATATGAAAACAGTAAGAAAATTAATTTCTCATTTAATCCTATTTCAAGCACATTAAACCTTAGGAAATTCATAACTTGAAATCTATAACTCCAAAATTAATGATTCCTGTTCCTGGGTTCTTATTTTAAATGTAGATTTTTATTGTGTATTTTATTTACATGTTTGGTATGATGTTAATTTTTGCTATACTATGTATGTTGGGGACTTGTTCTCAAATGCTTCGGATTAAGAACAAGGCAACACAGAAAGTGTTAAATGTTAAGCTCCTTCGTCCTTAAAAACATTATATCCCTTCGGATATAATGAATCTTGAACGAAGGTTACAAAGGAAAAGATTTTTATAAGATTAATTAACGGTAAAAAAGAACATGTATGTAAAATACAAATAATGGTTTGGGTATTATCATCAACTTATCTTTATTGCCAAATTCATGAAAACAAATTACAAGTGTACCTTCGGATTGATGGAAAGTAAGGATGCAGACGTAATGTGAAAAAGTGTATGCCAAGTCAACGTGAACAGTACGGGAGTGCTGTTCATCTATTTATAGGCACGGGACGCAGCCCGTGTAAAATTACATTGATGCCCTTTACATTTGATAATAACTTTATGGCAATCCTTCGAGGTTTAACTTGACTTTTCATCCTTAAGTCAGTTCCTCTTTTCCTTCGTCATGCCGAAGCTTTTCTGCACATGGCTTCGTGATCGTCCTGTCTTTCGTCGTGATCGCTTTCCACCCCAGTCAAGCTTCGTCTTAACCATGCTCTTGTACACCCGCAACCTGACTCCGAAGATACCTGTTCACATGTTTCACTCGGAAGACATTGTCAAATCATGTTTTTGAGGAGCTTCGGAAGCCGAAGGCCCCCAACAGTAGCCCCTCGCAATATTAATTTATTGCAATGATAAATTCATATTGTGACATGGACGAAGGCTTTGAGCCGAAGGTCCGAAAAAACACCTTCCTTCTGCTAGAATAGCAGCAGTTATTGACAGACGGGGCCCTCCAGTTTCCGACACGCTGGGTGTATAAATAAGAGCTCACCACAAGTTTATTTGGCACGCTCTCTTGCCATCCGCTTTTACTCACCCAAAAATTTTTTAGCCTGCACGCAACAGCACTTGCTCGGTTTTAGATTTTTAAGCTTCGGTTTTGAGTGTGTTTTGTCAGCATTTTCGGAGATGCCTGAGGATAAGAAAGTCGTTGGTGGTTCGAAGCTAAGCCTTTCTGAGGAAATGCACCTGGGTTTTCTTGAATCAATGTCGAAGACTAATACGGAGAAGATTACCAGAGAGATTTTGGAGGGTTTATCTGAAGATACTGGCGACAGTGATAGTTACAATGTGGATAGTGGTGGTGAAGATTCCGAAGATCGACCCTAGCGACCAAGCCATGCAGTTCTTGGTAAGTCGAGCATTAAGGAAAACCATCTTGTCAATATGAGAGGGAGATACTTTCGGGACTTGTCTGTTGTGAGGGCTGACGAAAGAGAGAAGACTTGTCCAACTCCCGAAGAAAATGAGGTCGTGATATTCCGAAGCTTCTTGAAAGCTGGATTACGATTTCCCTTGAGTAGTTTTGTCGTGGAAGTATTGAAGACATTCGAAATCTATCTTCACCAACTTATCCCTGAAGCAATCATAACGATGAACATCTTTGTGTGGGCCGCGAGAAGCCAAGGTTTGGAACCTAACACAAAAAGCTTCTGTAACATACATGAGCTATTGTATGAGACAAAACCCTGGGGCAAAAAGCAGTATCACAACAACTTTGGCTGCTACAGCTTCGGCGCTCGGTCCGGGTCAAGCTGCCCTGTGCCAACTTTTCGAAAGAGGTGGCCCGGCGACTGGATGACAGAATGGTTTTACGTGAAAAATGACTTGAAATCACGTGAAGATATTAAAGGTATCATTATGCGCCCTATCTGGCAACGCTTCGGCCTTCGAAAGCCGAAGGTGGAAATGGATGAAACAGCCGAAGAATGCCAGAGAGCCTTCAACGTAGTTTGCTCTTTTATTGGTACAAGGGATTTGGTCCAAGAGCATATTGCCTTCAGAGTCTGGCCACTTGTAGAAAAGTGGGAAATGCCGAAGGAGACCGTCAAGGAACCTGACGAAGGCGGGCTAGTTAGGCTAAAATACACATTCAAATACGGAGATAAGTTTGTTGAACCAGATGATGACTGGTTGAAGAGTATTGAGGCCACAAGTGACGAATTGCTTGGGGTATACTCGAAAACCGAAGATACTGCACTATCAGCGGCCTTCGGAGGCCGAAAGAAGAAGAGGCTTAACCGTGTATTTGATGCAATTGGGTTTATCTACCCCGACTACCATTACCCGGTGCGAGGCCAAAAAAGGAAAAATACTTCTCCTGCAAAGGAAACTGCTTCGGCTGCTCCTAGCGAACCGGCGCCGAAGAGGAAAAAGGTAAAGGTACTCACACACCCTCCACGTTATATTGAGCCAGCCACAGTGCCTGAGTTTATTGGTGAGGCCTCTTCGGCCATTGAAGCCAGAGAACCAACTCCGGTGGCAAAAATCGAGGAAATAGCCGAAGTACCAGCAACAGAGAAAACAGAAGAACCAAGGACTGAAAAAGCAAAAACATTAGAAATTTTAAGTCCAACAGCAAAAATCCAGAAGGGGCCAGCAGTGACCCCGAAAAGAAAAAGAATGGTTAATGTGCTGGATGTTTTGGAAACAATTAAATCTTCGAGCATAACTCCGAAGAAAACTGTTGAAGCTTCTGAAGTGTCTACTGAAGCCTTTGTTGCTGAAGGTTTGAAGCAACAATTTGAAACTGAAGCTAGGCCCTCAGAGCCCATCAAGGTAAAACCTTTGAAAGCTGAAGAAAGAAAATTGACAGAGGCAACTTTGGAAACCGAAAAAATAAAAATGACAGAGCCAATTTTGATTGAAGAAATTGACACTGGCGTCCCCGAAGCATCTTCCAAAATACATATTGTGCGACATGTTCGGGGAAGAAACTATCTGAAGAAGAGGTTTTTGAAGCTAATCACTATGCCCGAGAACTGCAGTATCCGAAGGGGGCCGTAGTGTTCAATGGAACATACGAAGATGACTTCCTATACTGTCTCCCAGACAATAAAGAATTGTCCGTCTGCCGAGAGATAGCTAGGAGCATGGGGTTTCCGAAGCTTGAAGCTGGCCTTTGCGCCATGACGAAGGAGGATCTTGCAGATAGCCTTGCATATAATAGTCTGAAGGTACAAAAGATTGTAAATTTTGAAATTTATGAATTTTGAATTAGTCTTTTGATGTTATGTTAATTCATTCATTCTTTTGAATAGGGCTTAATACTCAGCAATGCCTTAAAGGCACAAAAGAATGCTGAAGACGAGAGCTGCACTATTGCTCTTAACAACCTTCAAACAGAGGTTATCAGGCTAAGAAACGAGGCCTTGGAAAAGGACAAAATTCTGCTTACATTGGTGGATAAAATGAAGGAAGACGAAGCTAGCTCTAAAACTCAAGCCGAAGCTCAGAAGCGCGAAATCGAAGATCTTCGGAAGCAATTAGCCCGAGCTAAAGAAGAACGCATTCTTGAAGAAACAAAACGAGAACTAAGTGATCAATGGGCAAATCATTTGGAAATAAATGTTGAAGAGCTTCGTGCTTCAAAGAAAAGATGCTATGATAAATCCATAGAGTGTGTTAAAAAGATAAAATCCAGCTTCGCCAGCGTCGGCGCATTTTCTAGTGAAGAAAATTTCACAAGAGGGAATCCAGAAGGCCCGATTGAATGGATCAGTCACGAAGCTGAGGCCTTCGAGGAAATCTTGAATAGTCACGGGGACATTTGTGCTTTTTCGGGCGCCTGAGGAATTGTTACTATTTTGGAGAAGAAAGGGTGCGAGCATGTGAAATCCTTGGCACAGTCTGAAGCTGCTTTATCTTCTGAAGATATCAAAGACCCTTCAGCCGAAGCAAGCCAGGTCGGTGGAAAATTTTTCACCGACATTTGGGACAATGGCGGCTGAGAAATGGCTCAAGAAATCATTCAGAGAAGCGAAAAAGGCATCCATGACGCTAGAAAGGTAGCGGAGGCTGCTGAAAAAAGGACAGGGCCCGAAGGGCAAATAGGTATTAATTAGTGGTTTTTATTCTGTTGCGATTTTTGATTTTAAACTTTGTTCGCGGTTTTGTAATAGTAATATAGCCGTGTCCTCTCCTCCCTCAGAACCTGCTGAGGCAGCTCCGGACCCCCCCAAAGGGGGACGATGAAATTAGACAAATGGCCGAAGCCATCATGGACAAAGTTGTCAATCAGCTACTAAACGAAGCTGCAGAAGTAGTTCTTAGGGAAGATTAAGTGCTATTGTAAAAATACTTGGAACATGACATGTGTAAAACTTTGTAACTTTGAATGTAATATATAATCTATTTATGGTTCAATTCTTTACGATGCATGAAATTTTGCATACATACCGTTTTTTGAGCCTTCGGCGAAAAAACACCTTCCCTTCTTTTCATGCTTCGTGAAGAAAATCTTTTATGTATCACAAGAATTTCTATACTTCTCTGATGAAGAATATCCAAACTTCGTGAAAACATTCTTCGAAGCTATAAAAAAGTTTTATGTTGCCTCTCTGATGAAGCTATGCTTCTTCTCAATGCTTCAGCACGATTTTCTCTTTTTCCAAAACATTCTTCGAAAATCAATACTGTGTCCCCTTCTTGTTCTACATGTAATATGATGTATGATGCTTATGTTATGCAAAATGATGTGATGATGTTATGCTATGCAAAATGATATTTACGCCGAAGATACACACATCTCTGCAATAGAGCACATAATCTTTTTATCTCAGCGCTGACTTTTCGCTGTAAGCCTCCCTTAGGAGCTTCTTCGCCTTTTACTTTCAGCGGAATCAGCGTTTATTTTTCGCTGTAAGCCTCCCTTAGGAGCTTCTTCGCCTTTTACTTTCAGCGGAATCAGCGTTTATTTTTCGCTGTAAGCTCTGCATTCCCTTCGGAACGACTTTTGAGCAGAAAACTTACACTGCGCTCCTTTAGGAACGACTTTTTACTACTTCGAAGAAGTTATAGTGTGTTCCTTAGAACAAGTTTTTGATAATTCGAAGGTTCTCCGTGCCACCATAAATTCTTGTACTTCAGTAACTCAAGCCTATGGAGAAAATATATTTTCATTATGATGATAAGCTAAACTGTTACAAGAATTTGAAAAAACGATAAAAGACACTTAAACTTTCCCACAATTGTTCTTTACTATAAAGAAAGTAAAACTGAATGCGAAAAGCTGCTGTCGAGGTAGGATATTTTGTCAGTAAATATGCTTCCACTCTTGCACAGTGCTATTGACTGTGCGAGCTTCGAACTCCTCCCTAAGACCCCTCTGGGGGTGAGAGTGCTGGCTCCCTTCTGGCTGCGGACCACGTTGTATTGGTGGTGGTGGTGGAAGCTGTTGCCAGGAAGCTTGGGGTTGGCTTGCCGAAGCAACAGAAGTTGCAGGGTGATTGCCTACATATTCTGGAATGTAAGGCGAATGGTACAAAGCAGTATGCATGACCTGCTTCGACTGGTTCTGTTGTGCTGCAGCCTCTGCTAGCTCCTTTTGCTTCTGGATGGTAACATGACACATCCTGGTGGTATGGCCCTTGCCCTCACCACAGAACAGGCAATAATTTTTTCTTGGTTGATCTCCAAATCTTCCCCCGAAGCCCCTGTTGCCTCTGCCCCTTGGCGCTGGCAGCCGGAAAGAGCTTTGTTGTTGCCCCGAAGCTTGCGAGGAGCACTGTGGCCTTTGTTGTTGACTGCCTTTGTCATCACTTTGGGTAGAATTGTGAATTGACCTGACGTGCCTCGGATAAAATCTTCCTCCGAAGCCCCTGGCCATTTCAGAGAACCTGAAAGCTTCCTCCCTCCTTTGGCGAAAATCATTGTCAGCTCGAATATACTCGTCCATCTTCTGGAGCAGCTTCTCCAAAGTTTGAGGAGGCTTCCTGGCAAAGTACTGAGCTGCAGGTCCTGGCCGAAGCCCCTTGATCATGGCCTCAATGACAATTTCATTGGGCACTGTTGGTGCCTGTGCCCTCAGACGTAGAAACCTTCGGACATATGCCTGTAGGTATTCTTCGTGATCCTGGGTGCACTGGAATAAAGCTTGAGCAGTGACTGGCTTCGTCTGAAACCCTTGGAAGCTGGTTATCAACATATCCTTCAACTTCTGCCATGAGGTGATTGTCCCTGGCCTAAGGGAGGAGTACCAGGTTTGTGCAACGCTCCTGACAGCCATGACAAAGGACTTTGCCATGACCGCCGTGTTGCCACCGTACGAAGATATAGTTACCTCATAACTCATCAAGAATTGTTTCGGGTTTGAATGACCGTCGTACATGGGGAGCTGGGGCGGCTTGTAAGACTGTGGCCAAGGAATAGCCTGCAGTTCTGTTGACAAGGGAGAAGCATCATCAAAAGCAAAATTTCCATGATGGAAATCTTCATACCAGTCGCCCTCGTTGTAGAAGCCCTCTTGATGAAGCTCTCTGCGCGGGGGGCTTTGGTTCTGGTCATCTTGAGCAAGATGTCAAAGCTCTTCGGAGGCTTCGTCTATCTGCCTTTGAAGATCAGCTAGACGAGCCATCTTCTCCTTCTTCCGTTGGACCTGTTGATTGATCATCTCTAAATTTTGGATTTCTTGATCCAAGTCGTCCTCCGGAGGCGTTGGACTGGTGACCTTCCTCTTCTGGCTTCGGGCCTCCCTAAGAGAAACGACATCTTGATTGGGGTCCAGCGGCTGCAGAGTGGCAGCCCCTGTTGCTGAAGCTTTTTTAGGTGGCATGACGAAGGTGACGCTTGCCGAAGGTGTTCAAAACTTCAGAAAATGGGTGTGAGTTCACCGGAGGTGGGCGCCAATGTTAGGGACTTGTTCTCAAATGCTTCGGATTAAGAACAAGGCAACACAGAAAGTGTTAAATGTTAAGCTCCTTCGTCCTTAAAAACATTATATCCCTTCGGATATAATGAATCTTGAACGAAGGTTACAAAGGAAAAGATTTTTATAAGAATAATTAACGGTAAAAAATAACATGTATGTAAAATACAAATAATGGTTTGGGTATTATCATCAACTTATCTTTATTGCCAAATTCATGAAAACAAATTACAAGTGTACCTTCGGATTGATGGAAAGTAAGGATGCAGACGTAATGTGAAAAAGCGTATGCCAAGTCAACGTGAACAGTACGGGAGTGCTATTCATCTATTTATAGGCACGGGACGCAGCCCGTGTAAAATTACATTGATGCCCTTTACATTTGATAATAACTTTATGGCAATCCTTCGAGGTTTAACTTGACTTTTCATCCTTAAGTCGGTTCCTCTTTTCCTTCGTCATGCCGAAGCTTTTCTGCACATGGCTTCGTGATCGTCCTGTCTTTCGTCGTGATCGCTTTCCACCCCAGTCAAGCTTCGTCTTAACCATGCTCTTGTACACCCGCAACCTGACTCCGAAGATACCTGTTCACATGTTTCACTCGGAAGACATTGTCAAATCATGTTTTTGAGGAGCTTCGAAAGCCGAAGGCCCCCAACAATGTATGTATTGTGTTGATGCGAGTAGCCAAGCAACCATTGTGGATTCTGAGGTTCAGCAAGTAGAAGTAGCTGAGCAGGAGCTCATTGAAGGCAAGTTGTGCCCTTGTTCACTTACTTTTTCCTAGCCATGTTCTTATTAATTATAATGATCTGCATAGGTTAATTTTGATGGGATCCAATAGGTTACCCCAGTTTTGGTTATCTTTATACCTTGATTACCACTGAAATATTTTTTGGGTAGTACCTGCTATTGCTTTATGTAGATTTGGGTATGGAGATACACTATTCATAATTATTCTTTTATCATCTTTTTATTATTACTGTTCATGTTAAGATCATTAAGTTAATGGGAACATGGAGCGACCACCCGAGAAAACAGTGCTACCACAAGGGTTTAATGGGACGCCCTTGGCTGATTAACTAGGAAAGCTAGTGGATGTCTTCCTTACCCGAAAGGGGCAAGGGCAGTAGGGGAGTGGTCAGTGTAGAGAGGTCCTTGGGTTGATTTTGCTGCGATGGCGGTCAGGCGAGGGATTCCTGCACTGGAGCTTCCTATAAACTGTAGCGGGATTTCTGAAGCTAGTGGAACTTTGTAAAGGCCTCGTAGTGTTACCCTGCTTCGCCTCCTTGGTAGAGGTGTATGGGATTAGCCATCTCTTGGCAGATGGGTAACATGACTTGTGGGTAAAGATGTGCAACCTCTACAGAGTGTAAAACTGGTATACTAGCCGCACTCACGGTCATGAGCAGCTCGGACCCTCACATGATTAATTTATGGAATTTAAATTTAATTTGACATTTGCATCGCATTTGGGATTATTTTACTATTACTTTCTTTCTTATTATTAAGGTTTGGTATTTACTTACACTTAGTAATTTCTTATAAAATTTTGACCAACTTATAAAAGCAATGCTCAGCTTCAGCCTCTATTTTGTTGATCAGCCTTACACTTCACATGAACTCCCACCTTTGGTGAGTTCATGCACATTATTCCCCACGACTTGTTGAGCTATGAACGTATGTGAGCTCACTCTTGCTGTCTCACACCCCCCATAGGAGAAGAACAGGTGGTCGAAGAGGAGCCGCCTAACACTGAGGCATTCGACTTGATCTAGGTGGCGTCTCCCAGTCAGCTTTGTGCCGCCAGAGAATAATAGTTAGTCTGTTTTATTTTATCATATATTTTTATAAGACTTCCGCTATGTAATAAGTACATTTATGATATTTATGATATTTATCTCTATGCACTCTGTTATTATGTGTGTTGTTCTTCCTTGGTGCACATATGAGATGCACCCGGATTTGTCCCTTAAATCCGGGTGTGACAAAAATGCTTTTCAGTGTCAGGTTGAGCTAATACCGGAGCAGTGGTCAATAACACCTTCAGTTGTTCTAAGGCTTCATTGCATCTTGAAGACCAGTTAAATTTCGTATCTTTCTTCAATAAACTTGTGATTGGCTTCACAAGCTTGGAAAAATCTAGAATAAATCGGCGGTAATAACCAGCCAATCCAAGGAAACTTCGGACTTGATGTACAGTGGTTGGTGGTTTCCACTCTAAAATATCCTTGACCTTACTAGGATCAACCGCAATCCCCTTGGCAGACAATGTGTGTCCCAAAAATTGGATTTCCTCCTGCCAAAATGCGCACTTGCTGAATTTAGCATACAGTTGATGCTCCCTTAAGCGTGTCAATACGATCCGCAGATGCTGAGCATGCTCCTCTTCATTCTTAGAATAAATCAAGATATCATCAATGAAGACCACTACAAATTTGTCCAACTCAGGCATAAATACCGAGTTCAGCAGATATGTGAAGTGGACAGGAGCATTCGTTAATCCGAAAGGCATAACCAGATATTCGAATAATCCGTACCGCGTAGTAAATGCGATCTTGGGTATATCTTTGGGTCGGATACGGATCTGATGATAGCCCGACCTGAGGTCAATTTTGGAAAATACCCGAGCTCTGGTTATCTGATCAAATAAGATATCAATCGGGGAAGAGTGTACTTATTCTTGATTATGACCTCATTAAGGGGTCTGTAGTCCACGCACATCCGAAGTGTTTGATCCTTCTTCTTGATGAAGATTGCTGGACAACCCCAAGGTGGCGAGCTAGGTCGGATGAATCCCTTCTCTAGTAAATCTTGTAATTGTGTCTTAAGCTCTGCCAACTCATTCGGAGGCATTCGGTACGACCTTCTAGAGATAGGAGCCGTACCGGGCTTCAATTCAATCACAAATTCTACATCTCTTTCTGGAGGTAATCCAGACAGATCTTTCGGAAATACGTCCGAGAATTCACATACTACTAGAATATCTTGGATTTCCGGTATAATGGCTTCATAAGCTCTACCAAATGGTTTAGCTGGAATAGTTACAGGGATGGACAAGAGAACCTCTTCCTGGCCATAGCTCAACCTGATGGTTCTCAGATCAGTGTTGAGGATAGCTTTGTGCTGGGCTAACCAATTCATGCCTAGAATTACATCTATATCTTGGCCTTTCAGAACAATCATGTTTGTGGAAAAGTCCCGTTCAGCCAATGTTACAGGCACATGGAAAGCCACTTCTTTAGTGAATATTTGTCCCCCAGGCGAATGAATAATAAACCCTTCCCTTGATTCAATGCAAGGAATGCAATATTTATCCACAAACTTCTTGCTTATGAATGTATGTGAAGCACCAGAATCAAAGAGAATGACTACAGGGTGATTGGCCACGAGAAACGTACCCATCATAACCAGCTCTCCCTCTGGTGTAGTGGCCACTTGTATATAGTAGATTCGCCTAGTTTTCTTCATATTCTTGCCTGCTGCATTATTTGTCGTGTTTCCCTTGCCTTGACTTGAATTTCCCGGGTTCTGCTGATTATTGGACTTGTTCTGCCTCAGATATGGGCAGTCTTTGATGAAATGTCCAGACTTCCCACAATTGAAGCAGCCAGTTGATGAGCTCGGGAGTGCAGGGAAACGAGCACCAGGGGCACTCGGCTGAGTTGTTGAGGTGGGGGTAGTGGCGGGGCAGATGAATACATGTTGTTTGAAGGGGTAGGAGGGTGGACGAGGCAAAGAATGGTTTTGATTGAAAGGTCGGATTACCAACCTTTGTCGCTTTTCAGGCCCCTGGTTGGACCTGTCACCTCCAATTCCCTTTGATTTGCTTGGGCCTGCATACTTAGCTTCAACTGCTAGCGCTGTGCTGACAACCCTGCTATAGGAGAGATCAAGACAGGTGGCCATCTTTCTTTGTAGCTGGTCATTAAGGCCTCGCATGAAGCAGTTCTTCTTTTTTAGGTCAGTATTGACCTGATCAATTGCGTATTGGGACAAATGATTGAATTTGTTGAGATACTGCATAATAGTATCTCATATGGAGCACTCCTTGCTTGAGTCTCATGAATTCCTCTTGCTTCATATGGAGCACTCCTTCTGGAATGTAGTGCTCACGAAATGCCAATTTAAAATTGTCCCATGTGACCTGATGCCCGGCAGGTTGAATGGCCACATAATTTCCCCACCAGGTGCTGGCAGGGCCTCATAACTGTTGAGCCGCAAACAATGGCTTCTGGGTATCCGTACATCTGATGAGTCCAAATTTCTGCTCAATGACCCGAACCCATTCGACAGCTTCGAGAGGATCTTCGGCTTTGACGAAAAGTGGGGGACGGGTTTCCGAGAAATCCAAGTACAAAGTTTCGCGGGGTCCCTGTGGATAAGCCCTCCCGCTTTGTTGCTGAAGTTGATGTCCCGCCATTTCACGGAGGAAGCGGGTGTTGTCAGCGGTCGCGGTGACCAAGGTAGCGATAGCCTCAGCTAACGTGGGCGGTACCAGCGGTGGATTGGGTGTATCTTCTTGACCACGGGATGTTCCCACGCCGTCATGTGCACGAGTTCTAGATGGCATCTGAAGCAAAGAAATATTTGGGATAAATATATCATGCTGACATATACCATCATTTTACATTACCAAGATGTAATGATACAGACTCAATGTACAACATGACTTCATTACCTATTTTACATTAACATTATTTCTAAACTATACTACTCTAATATTTATCATCTTTAGTAGCTTCGATGTCGGTTGTAGGGGACCGTTCATCAGCCAGGTTCATAGAAGGAGGGGGCTCGAAAAGATCCAGTTCCCCACCAAGTGCTTCACCTTCTGTTCTAGAAGGTCCAGCTCCCATTCCGACAGGGTCGACAGGTACGTCGGGGTGCAGTCGCGAATACAATTCATGAACTTCATGTAATGTATTGCAGTACACCTGCAAGTTGTCAACGGCCGTGCTAAGCTCCTCCACATGGGCTCGAGTTTTGGCTTCCCAGTCCCAAGCAATGGAATGTGAGTTGGCAGCCCAATCGAGTGCCAAATCCCGTTCGGCAAGCTCGTCTTGCAGATGTCGGATGTTAGTTCTTAACTCATTTATACGCTGACCATCCTCAACCCACACACTGTTTCTATGACGTAGCTCCGTTTGAAGCTGCTCCACCTGGGCTTCTAGATCTCCAATGGGGTCATTGCTGCCGCTGTTGCTCTCCTCATGCCTTGGAGCCAGCTGATGGCGAGGCACGCCAATCGGTCCAGTGGACTTATGCGTGGTTTTCCTCGTGCGCGGCGACATATCTCCATAAGGGGGAAAACTTTATTAGTATAGTTTTTAACATGATGCATGCATAATTATAGAATCAACCTTAGTTGATTCACAACCTTCTATACATTGCACTCTACTATCTGGTCTTAAAATAAGTACTTCAGAAGGTAGTTAGATAAGAAGGAAAGAAATTTTCTTAGATAAGTTTTTGAAAATTCTTTTTGAAATGTCTCATAATATCTACAGAGATGGGCTTCGCTCCAATACCAGTTGTGATAGAACCTCCCAAGTCATTAGGCCCACCTACAGTTGTCCTTGTCCATCGGACCTCGGACAACCCTACAGGTGCACCTGATCACTTGACAAGTTCGGTATCCGAATTCTTTACCTTGCCCAAGAGCGTTTCACCCATCACACAGATATTACAACACATCGAAGGTATGAGTATGCGGAAGCAGTTACAGCAACTTATTTTATATTACACTATAGAAAGAGTATTATTATTACAGACCAGTAAAATATAAGAATGCTGGAGTAGTATTATTACAACCCTGGGAGGCAAAAAACCCTCCCGATTAACAGTAAAAAGTTTTTAAAGGAGGAACCTTCCTCCCGAGGCTTCAATCCTGGTTTTCTTCCTTAGGCACCACCTTGGAACAAAAGCAACAAAAATTTTCTGCCTCCTCACATACAACAACATGGGTTCAAAAACCCTGAGTATGAAGTGTACTTTCGCAAGTCTTACCCATCAAAATAAAAGACTCTCAAGGATATGCTGGCTTTTGGGAATCAAGGTATCACTTATCAAGAATCAAAGACTCTGTTTGCAGAAATGCTTACTAATAGTGGATCCTTAAAAATCCAGTTTTACTTGTCAGGTTAAGTAAAGTTACCTGCATCTAGAGTTCTTTCTACCCTATTTCAAGCACTTGGCCTATACTAGCCGTCTTTTCATCATCCCTTTAGTTCACTGGATTGCTACGTGTAGGTCAGTGACTAAGTCTTCATGTTCGAGAAGTAACGGTGATCTGAATCGATTAATACCTAGCTGGGGATCTCCGATCACACGACATATGTAGCACTTAACCCTTGCATATGTCAACTCGCCATCAGGGTTCTTAAGACCAGATCAGGTTCACGCCAATCGAGAGCACAGATACACCACCATCTAGCCTCTTGCCACGGAGGGTACACGCTACTCTCGCCATCTCTCCACTCCCATTGTGTGTTATCTTATTCTGGTATTAGTCTGCCCGAGGCAAAGCTTACCCATGATGAGGCATGTGACTAGTTAAAAGGTCCTCGATCATCAAGCCTACATCGATAAGGTCCTTAATCGACTCAGATGGAGACACTACACCGAGACTCCCTTCTCGTGCAAGTCAACCGCCCAGTCTCAGCTTTATTATTTTCAACCCAAAGTTTGGTACCTGGTAGAGGTACATCTTTTCCAATGTTGAACCCATCACGGCCATGATGGCTCCACCATCAAGTTTTATTTTGAAAACATCCCACCCACTTGAAGCATCATCTTTTGGCAAAAACAAAACATTTTGTTTGTCTAGAGCAAGGCTAAGCATAAGAAAAACCTTTTTATAAAACAGGGGATCAAGGAAAGGTAATCAAATTCTCAAGGAAGGAAATGCAGCAATTTGTTTAGCACACAACTCCTATCACCTAATGCATCAAGCAAGTGAGAACGATTTTAAAATAGCAAGGAGGTGGCAAATGCACCAGGGCTTGCCTTGTGTTATAGGGGAGTCGGGCTCTGCTCCACAGATGTCAAAATAAAAGCAGTTCCTGGCCGGTGGGTCTTCAGGTGGTGGTGGTGTAGCTCTTACTTCTTCAACTTCTACTTCTTCGTTTTCTGTATATATATCACATAGATAACCATGAATGCTCATGTAATGCTTATGAAAATGCAAAGATAATAAAAGTATATTATCTTAGGTCTTGAATACAATTTTCCTTCACGGGACTCCAGGAAACTAAGGTTTTTGGAGTCAGAACTGAAGTTCCTAGGGCAGGAATCACTAGAAGGTTAGGGTTTTTGGGGTTTGGGTACCAAACATTGTTCAAATCATGCCAAACTTTACCCAAGGCTTCTAAATAATATTTAAAGCTTATCTACAAAGTTTAGGTTTGTATTCACTGTGCGTCGTAAATATATTGTGATCTGTTACCAAGCTTCGAGGAATCGACGATCAAGCCTTGGCAACCAAGTGATCAGGTTCTTCGAGTTCTACAAGGTTGAAGAACCTAAGCATCTGTATGGTGAAGGCAAGTGTCCTCTGACCCATTATGTCCTACTTATTAATTCCCTTTCCAGCACTACTTAATTGAAACCTAAGAATTGACTAGCTTTGTATTTATCTTGTCCTTGATTAACTTTTGGGTATTATGGTTAGCTTCATGCTATTGCTTTACTTTAATCAAGAACATGATTAGAACATTTATGATATGATGATGTTATCTTGATTATGATGATGAACTTGTGATACTTTAGTGGACTTAGGCTGATTCCTGAGTACCTCTCTGTAAGGACCTATTCATTGAGAGACCACTCGGGATAACAGTACAACCATGAGGGTGGAATGGGACGCCCTTAGCTGATTAATTAGATGAAGTTTGGGGTGTAGTTGGCTTTGCCGGAGGGCCGTCAATGGGAGCCGGGGCATAGTGCTTGCTCTTCTAAGGGTGGGTGCCGAGGTTCATTTGATTTGGTTTTGTTAGTCACCCACCTTAGGAAGGAGTACTGTGTTTGTATGACTGGCGAAACCTAACGAGCAACTACACATCAGGGGAATCATTGTAAATGCTACGTAATGATACCCTGCCAGGCCACCTAGGTAGTGGTCAATAGGGAGTAGCGCTCTCCGGGCAGAAAGGGAATCACGACTCATGGATAAAGTGTGCAACCTCTGCAGGGGTAAGAAACTGATATATCAGTCGTTCTCACAGTTATGAGAGGCCTTGGAATCCTCTTTGATTGGAGATACAGATGATCTGAGACACAATGGATCTATTAATGATTTTAGTTCGATGATGATGATAATGATATTCCTCGATGAGGAAATGATTCACAGGTTGGTTATTGCTAAAACTTGGCTTCTACAAATAATAAATACATGACAAACTAAAAGAAACTGCTATGACCCTAACCCCACATAAAGCTAGTCCACCTCAGCCAAACGGGACATTTGCTGAGTATGTTGATGTGTACTCACCCTTGCTTTCACAAAACACCAGGTTGTCTTTGGTGCAATCTATGCTCAGGTAATAAAGGAGAAGGAAGTGTCGAGGCGGACCTCCAAGAGTTCCAGGACTTCGACGAGTTCGAGGCTTAGGCTAGTGACCTTCCACAGTCAGCTGCCTGTGGTGGGTTAATTTACATTGGCTACGTTTCGATTCTGTGTACTTTGATTTATATTATGTAAATGACTCTAGTCTTTAATATTATTACTTATTCTTTATTTTTATTCGAAGCATTGTGCTATGATGGGTGTTGGGATCATGCTTCATCGCCGAAGGTCCTGCAGGAAGAATACACCTTCAGCAAATCTGTTTATATGTGATACCGAAGCTACTGCTCATAAAGCTTCGATACTATAGCGTATCCGAAGACGAAGGATCGAACCGACTTAAAGATGGAATTACTTTTAAGTCCATAAGAGTCTGAGTTATGATTGTGATCTTCTGTAAGGGGCATGATTGTAATTTCTTACAGGCTGCGTCCTGAGCCTATAAATAGGTGAACAGTACTTCTTTGTTGTTCACACAATCTTGTAATTGCTGACGTGTTACTCTGGAATTATCGTTTTCTGCCAAGGCGAAGGTACAAATGCGCCTAAACATTATGTTTTGATATTTAAGTTCACATTACAAAATAATAAAATAATGTTATTTATTCTTGCTATTCTATAATGTTTTATATTTTATTTTACATTATTTTATCTTTGATCACGAAGGTGCAACCTTCGTGATATATTATTCATGACCTTCGTCCGAAGTTCATTAAATCCTTGGGGAAATAATGCTTCAGCGGACGAAGGGCTTTAACATCTGACATTCTATGTTGCCTTGTTCCTAATTCATAGCACTTGAGAACAAGTCCCCAACATTGGCGCCCACCTCCGGTGAACTCACTTCCACTTTTTGAGCTGATGGCTTCGTTCAAGAACCAAGCTGGAACTGCTTCGACTCCGAAGCTGATTCTCCCGATAACAGGCGGTTCATGCTCAGAGCCGGCTAACAAGAAGCAGAAGAAGGAGGCGCAAAGAAGAGTACAACATGTAGGGGTGCAAGGGCCCTTCATCAAGTCAAGATGGTCTCACATCCCAATTACCTTCTCTCAAGAGGATCTTCAGCTCAAGGATTACCCACATAATGATGCTATGGTTATCTCTTGTGTGATCAAAGGATTTCTGGTCCACAATGTCTTGGTTGATACAGGCAGTGCAGCGGATATCATATTTGCTAAGGCCTTCATACAAATGCAAGAGCCCGAAGACAAGATTCATGATGCTACGCACCCTCTTTGTGGCTTCGAAGGGCGACAGATTGTAGCGCTTGGTAAAATTACCATGCCAGTGACCTTCGGATTCGTCAACAACACAAGGACCGAGCAAGTTGTGTTTGACATTGTTGACATGGAGTATCCTTACAATGCTATCATTGGTCGCGGAACACTCAATGCTTTCGAAGCAATTCTTCATCCAGCATATCTTTACATGAAGATACCTTCGGATCAGGGACCTATTGCTATTCATGGGAGTCAGGAAGCTGCCAGAAAGGTCGAGGGGAATTGGACTGATTCAAAGGCAATCCACAATATAGATGAAGCCGAAGCTTGTGAGCAGTACAAGCACAGAAGGGAGAAGGCTGCTTCGGCCAATCAGCCGAAATCCATGCTTTTATGCGAAGATATCGCAAAGCAGAAGGTGCTGCTGGGATCTCAATTGTCTGAGGAACAAGAGAAAACCCTGATAAGATTCTTGTTCAATAACAAAGATATCTTTGCATGGTCGGCTAACGATCTTTGTGGCGTCAATAGGGATGTTATTGAACACTCGCTCAATGTTGATCCATCCTTCAGGCCCAGAAAGCAGAGGCTTCGGAAGATGTCTGATGACAAGGCCGAAGGTGCTCGAAATGAAGTAAAAAGACTCCTCAGTGCTGGAGTCATCAGGGAAGTGAAATATCCAGAATGGCTGGCTAACACTGTTATGGTAAAAAAGGCTAACGACAAATGGAGGATGTGTATTGATTTCACTGATCTCAACAAGGCTTGTCCGAAGGATGAGTTCCCATTGCCAAGGATAGACTCCCTAGTTGATGCAGCAGCTTCATCAGAACTTATGAGTCTCTTGGACTGTTATTCAGGCTATCATCAGATTTGGATGAAGAAGGAGGATGAGCCAAAAACCAGCTTCATAACCCCTAGCGGGACATATTGTTACCTTTCGATGCCTGAGGGGCTCAAAAATGCTGGAGGAAGCTTCAGCAGAATGACAGCAAAGGTTCTTCATTCTCAGATAGGCAGAAATGTGCTAACTTATGTCGATGATATCATTGTAAAAAGCACGAAGCAAGAAAATCACATTGCTGATTTGCAGGAGACTTTCGCTAATTTTAGACAGACCGGTCTAAAACTGAATCCAGAAAAGTGTGTTTTCGGAGTAAAGAAAGGGAAATTCCTTGGTTGCCTAGTTTCAACAAAAGGGATTGAGGCTAATCCAAATAAAATCGAAGCTATTCTTCGAATGGAACCACCAAGCACAAAGAAGGGGGCTCAACGATTGACATGAAGATTGGCATCTCTCAACAGATTTATATCTAGATCAGCAGAGAGAAATTTACCATTCTTCGAAGTGCTGAAATCAGCCGAAGTTTTTCAATGGGGACCAGTTCAGCAGAGAGCCTTCGAAGAGCTGAAGCAATATTTGATAGACTTAACGACGTTAACTCCACCAACGCCAGGGGCTCCTCTGTTGTTATATGTGGCAGCCTCGCACTCAGCGGTAAGTGCGGCACTTGTCCAAGTGAAGCTTGAAGGGCAAGTCAAAAAGCAAGCTCCAATATACTTTGTATCTGAAGTTCTTAGTTTATCAAAGAAAAATTATACAGAACTGGAGAAGGTGCTGTATGCTGTTTTGATGGCTTCCAGAAAGCTTCGGCATTATTTTCAAGCATACATTATAATTGTCCCTTCTTCACAACCATTGAAGGACATTATGAGAAATAGAGAAGCTACTGGAAGGGTTGAAAAGTGGGCTGCGGAACTAAATGAATTTTGCATTGATTATGTGCACAGATCTTCGATTCAGTCCCAGGCGTTAGCTGACTTCATTGCTGACTGGACGCCAGGGGCTCAGGAAGAAGAAGTGAGTAAAGATGCCGAAGCATGGACAGTATTCTGCAATGGTTCTTGGGGAACCTTCGGGGCAGGAGCAGCCGCTGTGTTGATCGCACCTTCCAAAGTTAAAACTTGCTATGCAGCAAGACTCGATTTTAGCTGCATAAATAACATTGCTGAGTACGAAGCTTTACTTTTGGGTCTTCGGAAGTTAAAAGCAATGGGAATCAGAAGGGTGGTTCTTAAAACTGATTCCCAGGTTATCTCTGGTCATATTGACAAGAGTTGTAAGGCAAGAGACCCGAAGCTTGAGAAGTATTTAGATACGGTCCGAAGGATTGAAGCTTCCTTTGAAGGGTTTTCTGTAAAAAATATTCCTCGAGGAGAAAATGAACATGCTGATTTGCTAGCCAAGTCAGCAGCACAGGGGCTGCCCTTACCTTCGGAATTATTTTTTGAAACAATAAAAGCACCCTCGGTTGAACTCCTTGAAAGAGCGGTCCTCAATATATCTCCTGTTTATAGTGAAGACTGGAGAACTGAGATCATCTCTTACCTTCAGGGTAACTTCCTTTCAGATGACGAAGCTTATAACAAGAGAATAGAGGCAAGAGCTCGTCCATATGTAATAATAGAAGGGGAGTTGTACAAGCATGGGGTCTGCTCTCCGTTACTCAAATGTTTATCCAGAGCCGAAGGTATAGAATTGATGAAGGAAATATATGTGGGCCTGTGTGGATCTCACATTGGATCTAGGCCTTTGCTGGGAAAAGTTTTCCGTCAAGGATTTTATTGGCCAAAGGCAGCTTCAGATGCAGCAGAGTTAGTCCAAAAGTGCGAAGGTTGTCAGAAATGTGCAAGAGATCAAAAACAACCTTCGTCTCTAACCCAGTTAATACAACCCACTTGGCCATTGCAAAGATGGGGCCTTGATTTGTTAGGTCCGCTACCACCAGCACAAGGGAACTTAAGATATGTTGTAGTGGAAGTGGAATATTTTTCTAAATGGATTGAGGCAAAGCCTTTAGCCACAATAACTTTGGTTACTATTCAAAAGTTTTTCTGGCAAAACATTGTCTGTCGCTTCGGAGTGCCGAAGGCCATCACTGTGGACAATGGAACGCAGTTTGATTCCGAAGCTTTCAAAGAATTTTGTGACCAAATTAGCACAAAGATCCATTTTGCATCAGTACGACATCCGGAATCAAATGGACTAGTTGAAAGGGCTAATGGCATCATAATGATAGGAATAATGAAGTTAATATTCAATCAGCCAAGGGGAAAGTGGCCAGATGAATTAATCAAAGTGGTGTGGAGCCACAACACAACAGTATCAAGGTCAACAGGTTTTACACCATTCAAATTGCTGTTTGGTGATGAAGCAATAACCCCAGAAGAAGCCAAGGCAGGATCAATAAGAACAGTGGCTTCGACAAAAGACGAAGCTGATTGCTCTGTGGACAAAGATGCTATAGAAGGGATCAGGCTTCAGGCTGTGGAAAACATCAATAAATACCAAGCCGAAACAATAAAATGGCGTGATAGAAAGGTTCGGTTGAAGAACATTAAGCCAGGACATTTGGTGCTTCGAAGTGTGGCCAACCCAGACACAGTGGGCAAACTACAGCTGAAGTGGGAAGGCCCCTTTCTGGTAGTATCTTCGTCAAGACCCGGATCCTACAGATTAAAGGATATGGACGGCAACGACATTCCTAGGTCTTGGAATGCGGATGAGCTTCGGCGGTATTATGTGTAACCTGATGTAATCTTTTTTATTTTTTATTATTTTTTAGTTTTTTCTTATGGCACCCTTTTCCTTTCCAAAGGGAGAGAAAGGTTTTTAATGGGGCCATAGCATGTAATTTCTCTTTTTCTTTATTTCAGCTCTATAAGAGCAATATCCCCCAAAGATGTAAATGTAAAAGCTGAGAATGCACCATCGGGTGCAAACAAAAAAGAAAAGAAAACAGGGAGAAGCTCAAAAGTCGTTCCTAAGGGAATGCAGAGCTTACAGTGAAAAATAAACGCTGATTCCGCTGAAGTAAAAGGCGAAGAAGCTCCTAAGGGAGGCTTACAGCAAAAAATAAATGCTGATTCTGCTGAAGTAAAAGGCGAAGAAGCTCCTAAGGGAGGCTTACAGCGAAAAGTCAACGCTGATACACCGAAAAATAAATGGTGAAGCCAAAAAATAAGCACCATTCCATTTAGTGCGAGACAGAATGGGCGGGCACAAGCGGTCTGGTGTCCGAGCTGATTGGTCAGACGACGACTACTGCACATATTATATTATATTAGCCGCCTATCCCGGAAAGTAGAGAAAAGGATGCAAGCCCAAAGTCTAGGAAAAGCATCTCATTTCCTGGCAAAAAAGCAATCCACTGTGTCGAGGAAGGGAAGAAAGGCTCTGCTTTTGGTATTTATTTATCAAAGAAAGACACATTTAAGCGAGCGTGGCAAGGGACTAAGTTTTTGTTGTCGCGGGCGGCATTGGCGGGCGAACGGGTGAGTAACGCGTAAGAACCTGCCCTTGGGAGGGGAACAACAACTGGAAACGGTTGCTAATACCCCGTAGGGCTATATCCAACCCTTTTTTTATTTAGCAGGCAGAAAAAAATGAAAGAAAAGCATAGCCTATCCCCCTTTCAAAACCGTTTGTCTCTTGTTTGTCTCGGCGAATCCCTGGTTTAGGGAACTTTCTTAGAAAGTTGGATTTGCACCCTCGAAGCACTTTAGAATATTTTTAGTATTTTTTTGATAAATAAGAAAAGGTGCACGATCTCGACGAATTACTTCTGAATAACTTCAGAAATCATTAGTTATCCCTTTAGGATATCGTTTTGTTTTAGCTGATCTTAGTATTGGTGTTTTTTTATGGATTGCAATTTCAAGTATTGCTCCTATTGGTCTTCTCATGGCAGGATATAGCTCAAATAATAAATATTCTTTTTCAGGCGGTCTACGAGCGGCTGCTCAATCTATTATAGAAAGTAAATCCTTCTTTTTCCGATATGCCGCTCCGCAAGCAAGGAGTGCCACGCACGAGCGGAGCGAAAACTAAGCAAGGGGAATTCCGGCGAAGAGTTGGAGACTTCCTGCCACTATAGAAAAAAGCCGTTGATGGATCAATTTCTGTAGGTGGGTCTCAACTCGGATCGAGACATTCTTGGTCTCTATTTCATTCTATTTCACTTCTTAGCACTTCCTATCATTTAATATCCATTCCTTTGGTCTTATTGACATAAGAGATGTCATTTATAGTCTATCTCTTTCTATATATGGAAAGTCAAGAAATTCTCATCGAAACATCGAGAAATTGTGCATATAGAAAACTCTAAAGAAAGAAAAAAGGAGACCCATGCCATGATTTTCAAATCTTTTTTTGTCTTTTGACGACAAAGAAATGGCTCTGCTCGCTTGCTCCGCGCTCTATCAGCTATCAGTTAGTTGGCGCTACGCGCGACTTCAGTTGACAAAAGCGAACAAGATAGCGCTAGCGCCCGCGGAGAACTTTCGTTTGTTCGCCTTCTAAAAGGCCTGGGCCATCCTGGACTTGAACCAGAGACCTCGTCCGTGAAGTAAATCATCGCCCCTACGATCCAACCAATTGGGAGAATATTCGACCACCTCTTTATCTTATCTTACGGCTAGTTCCTTTAGATTCGGGAAAGTTTTCCATTAGATCGAATTTTGGAAAGAAAAAACCAGAATTTTCGTCTTTTTTTTATTAACATTAAGAAAAAAGAATATAATTAAAATGGAATTGGCAATATAATTTTTATGCACTTTTGAAATGAAAGAAAAAGGAAGGATTTTTGACAATCGTTATTTCTTGCCGAAGCTGTGGGATGTCAAAATGCATCGGTAGGGGAGCGTTCCGCCTTAGAGGGAAGCAAACGCGAAAGTAGAAAGTTCATATTCTTCAGTCATTGATAAACAATTTGTGGGACAGTATTCAACACAGTTACCGCAAAATATACAAACTCTGAAATCAATACTATAATTAAGGTTCGAATTACTTCGAGATCTCGTTTTTAGTTTCTAATCATTAGAGGTTTGTGTAAATCCATATGATTCTCATTATTCTATTTCTCTTTCTTTTCAACCAATCACTCTTTTATTCCATCCTTTTTTTTACTCTTCGATATCTTTGAGTTCCCATTTTTCCCCCTTCATCTAACATAATAAAAGACGAAATACAGGAAGAACCCCTATTGAAATCGAACTAATCCAAATCCAATAGGTTGTCTCACTTTCTCTAGAATCTCTAGAAAAAAGAATTGCTCTACCCTTTATTTAATGATAGTCAGAGACTATTAAATAAAAAAGAAAATACTTACTACTAATTGGATTAGAACCTAATTAAAATAGGATGATTAATATATATTAAAATAGGATGATTAATATATACATCCTAATGAGGAGTAATACTAAAAAAAGAACTCTATTTCAGAATTATGAAACAGAATATCCTGTTTTATTATTTACTCTTTCTTTTTTTTCTTTCGATTTTTTCTATTTTATTTAAAGTGGATCGATTTAGATAATGTATATGATAGTAATATACTTCAAATAAAATATTCAAAAGAAAAATGGATTTCATTGAAGTAATAAAACTATTCCAATTCGAATAATAGTGGAGAAAGAATCGCAATAAATGCAAAGAGGGAACATCTTGAATCCGTTTAGGGATAATCAGGCTCGAACTGATGACTTCCACCACGTCAAGGTGACACTCTACCGCTGAGTTATATCCCTTCCCCGTCCCATCGAGAAAGAGAATTAACGAATCCTAAGGCAAAGGGGCGAGAAACGCAAGGCCACTCTTTCTCCGGGCTTTCTTTCCGCACTATTATGGACAGTCAAAGGGCTAGATAAAATAGAAACTGCATACTTTGAATGAGAAGTTGGCTATTCTCGAGGCAGCCCCGCACTTAAAGTAGTTTGTGTTTGTTCTACGGAATTCAATAAAGCATGAGTTCGGAGTTCCTAAGTTCGTAGAACCTAGTGGAATGAATCAAAGATAAAATAAACTATATATGAGAAGAGAAGGCTGTGCTTATTTGATTCCCTCCTATTCTTTGATACCGCTTCTCACATAGCGGCGCCTAAGTAGTCACCATTGCCATTGGAGCTTCCTTGCTTGCATTCTCATTTCAGAGTTTGGGACTACCACTAGAACTCTGTGCGCCAGATCAATATTCAAGTCTGAAAAAAACACAACTCGAAATGCTATTGCCAATCGAGACACCTGCCTTTTATTCATTCATCGACCACATATCCTCCAAGGCAGAGAAGTAGGACACATGGAATCTCAGATCCTGGCCTATGAACACATTCCCAGAGACTAATAAATAGTATAGTATAGTATATATAGTATAGTACAGTACGCTTGATGGATCGCATGGACTTGAAGCTGTTTTGGCTGGGACTCCTATTGCTAGTGCGGTTGAAGGCGTTGTTGATGGTAAGGTGATTGGTGATATGAAGACGGATTGCCCGAAACAGAATAAGGGTGAAAGAATGGCGGATAAGGGTAAATCTATTGATGAGAAAACTGCCTCTGAACAGTATGCGATTGGGAGCGGTCTATTAACATGGCTGCACAACAATCAATTGATTGAGATCCACAATCCTCTTGTAGAGGTCGATCTCTCCGAGCATAAATTCCAAAAGTACCTTACCGGATTCCCGGAGATGAAGAAGCGACTTGGGTTGACTTATACAATGTTATGTATCGAGAAAGGACACTTTTTTTAGGTCAAGAGATTCGTTGCGAGATCACAAATCATATTACAGGTCTGATGGTATATCTCAGTATAGAAGATGGAAATAGCGATATTTTTTTGTTTATAAACTCCCCTGGCGGGTGGCTAATCTCAGGAACCTTCGGTTTTTTCCTTTTTAGTTTGATTTGAGAACCCTTTGAAAAGACGTTCAAGGGGTTCTCAAAAATTCGAGATAGATCTAATTAGACTTTTTTACTTTTTTCTGAATTTTTTATTTTTCCACTCTGGAATATGGAGCGGACTGGTTAAAAAAAGAAAATACCAAGAATCCAAAAGAAAGATTCTTCTATTCATTCAATTCATTTCAAATAAGACGGAGCCGAGGTCCGAGTACCAAGCGCTGCAGCGCTGAAGTATGAGCCCCGTGGACTAGCCATTGCTTCTCCACGAGGCTCATACCAGGCGCTACGGCACATTCATCCTAGTAAGTTTAACGGATTGGAGGTAGTTCCCTTTCTTTTTTCCTTTTTATTTGTTTCGAAAAAGATATCGTCCGATTCTCCTTCTATTGATTCTTTTCCGATCGAGATGTATGGATCCATGTGTCTACATACCTAGATTCTGTTCATGGATTAACGAAAATGTGCAAGAGTGGTCCCAAATCTTTGGTGTTGCTTTTTCCAATAAATGTTGGTTACATTTCTTTATGCTATTTGAGCAAAAAGATTTGAGTCATTCCTAAGAGAATGAAGTCTATGATTATGGCTTCGAATATATATTCGGACATTCATTTGCACGATACATCACATCATGACATTTGCATTCATAAACATTCATTTAGACATACATAGGATCATTATCATTATAACATTCAGAAAAGACAGATGCTTCGGCTATGAGGATAAAGCTTCGGAGAAAAACAGAAAGAAGAAATTTTCATGCTTCGTTGTGTACGAAAAGAAGGGAAGATGTTTTTCGCCTTCGGCTCAAAAAGAAAATTTCGTCCACAGCAAAGCAGATTGTACATGGACAAAGGGGAAAGATATATTACAAGGTACGCACAAATTTACATAAGATTCTTTACAATTATATTACAAAATTTTCTCTAAAATCTTGTGCAGCAGTCTTTTGGGATATCTGTTAAAGCTTCAGCTCTTCATTCTTTAGCTTCATCATCCTGTACATATTAAAACGGAATGAGAAAACCGCAGAGTTCAAGGAGAAGGTAAAAGTAACAAGTATGAGTTTCTCACTGGCTTAAGGTGGCTCCGAGCTTCGTCACCAGCCATTTTTCGCCCGACGTTTATCCAAATCTGGGTCATAAACCTATTTCCTATGCTTCGAGCTAGGCTGGGGATGTCAATTAAATCTGCTGGTGACAAACTGAAGTTTGGCCTATTCACAATTTTCCCATGCGTGCAATCGGCCTTTAGGAAAGCAGCAGCCGTGCCTCGAGAAGCTAACAGGGCGCAGAAATCGGCATGCCCAGCGATAACTTCATCAAGTGCATCAACTTCGCCCTCAATGTATTCGAAGGTGCTTGGCAGGTTTTCAGCTGAAGGTGTAAATTTATCAGAGCTGGCTCCAATTGAGTGAAACACATCCTTCAGCCGCTGCACGCATCGGTTGCCGAAATCTAAACATTTTTCCTGAAGCTCTTTCAGTAATTTTTGCAAATTTGAATTCTTCTCAATTTCGGTCTTGAGACTTGTTTCAAGATTCTTCTTTTCCTGATCAGATTTTTCTAATTTTATGAGCAATTCATTGTTTAATTTGTTAATTTCAGCTTGAGCTTCAGCCAGCGAGCCTTCCATAGAGTGAATTATGAAGTCCTTTTTCTCCAAGGCAGCCTCGTGATCTTTAGCTTTATGTTCAAGTTCTTGAATGTCGAAGTCCTTTTTCTTCAAAGTAGCTTCATAACTTTCGACTTTATTTTCTAGATCTCTGATAGTAGCTTCGTTTTTCTCGTCTTCAAGATCTTGTTGCATCCTCAGCACTTTACTTAATAATATACTCTGGCAAAACAACCTTCGTCAGAAATCATCTTAATTCAAAAAACGATAAAAGTTGAGAGTTTTTACCTTGAAATTAGCATAGAGCAAGCTACTAGCGATATGCTGTCGCTGGTATCTGCACAAGTCCGCTTCAATCTTCGGCAGCCCAACATTCTTTGAGAAAGTTCTAACAACTTTAGCCTCGGTTCGATTACGAAGGCATCTTAGTTTTCCTTCATTGACTCCGCCAAACAGCAGAGCCCCTGGTTTGTATCCACAGGATATAGCATATTTCTTTAGTTCTTCTTTTTCAGCTTCTGATAGCTCTTGTCCAAGTATATCTTGAAAATTAAAGTTTTCTTCTTCCAAAGTGTCTTCAATCTGCCCTTTTCCTTTCCCAATCGTCGTGTCCACCGCGACCGCAGCAGCTTCTTCTTCAGCCATTTTCAGAAGTATGTTATCAATATCACCAAGTGTGGTTTCTAGATTAGGATCTTCGGTGACCTCAGTTTTGGCTCTGGTGGCTTCAGCTTCGGCGGTTGCTCCGGTGGCTTCGGCTCCGGTAGTTTCGGCTCTGGTGGCTGTGGTTTCGGCAGTAATAGAGCTTTCAATTATTTTTGACGCCGATGTTGGTGGTGGTGTCTGATGAATGACATCGGCCACTTGCATAATTCTTCTTTTCTTCTTCGGCATGGCAGGACTTTCTGTTGCTGAAGGTTCTTTTCCCTTTTGAAAAAACTTCGTCAGTTCTGGCGCCAGCGGACTTAGCTTGATAGGCAAAGGTTCAGTCATTACCTTTAGAATCTCTTCCACTTCGGCAGCAGAAGGTGTTGCAGGAGCTTCCTCCTCTTGGGTTGGCGTCTTTGGTTTTGGGGATGCAGCTTTTCTTCTCTTTGGAGCAGTTATCTTCGGCTCAGGGCTCAATTTTCTTTTCTCAGAATTTTCTTTGTCCTTTTTAGCCAACTTGGTGCCTTCTTTATCAAGGACGCTGGCAATCCTTTTTCTTTTCTAGCCTTCGGCATCTCCGCTCAGTTGCTCATAATCAGGATAATCAAAATTCAAAGCATCCAGCACCCGATTCAATCTTCGTTTCGGACGAGTGCTGAAGGCCGCAGTCATTAACTGATCTTCTTTCTTAGAATAGCAGCCGAGAATCTCATTGCACATAACCTCAATTGTGTCCAACCATTCTTGGCATGGTGCTTTAAAATGTTTCTTAAATTTGTAGTGATAAGGCAATCGAACAAGTTCTCCCTTTTTCTTTTCTCCCTTTAGCTTTGGCATCTCCCAGTCCCTCAGTGTTGGGAACACTTTAAAAGCCAAGAATTCCTGCACTAAGTCCCTAGTGCCAATATGATCTGAAATCACTCGAAATTCAGCCAAGGCAATCTGACTCGGGCTCCCCATTATCATGTTGCATTGGGGCCTCGTCTCTCCGAAGGTCAGTTCTAGCGGACTCTGACCAATTTATCCTCATCTTTGTCAACTTTAACATAAAACCATTCAGACTTCCATCCGGCTGGCCATTTGCTTCGATAGCTTATCACTGGAAACTTTGTAGTCTTGTGATAAGCAAAGTTGTAGCAGCCAAAATTCTCGTGCAGACCGTCTCCTCTAGCTTTAGTCTGGTAGTGTAATTCATGAACTCGGCAGAAACCCTCACCAAACGGTTCCACTCCCTGGCTACGAAGGGCCCAAATATAAACGCTTAACCTAACGATAGCATTAGGTGTCAGCTGATGAAGGTAAATCTCAAACTTCTTCAGTACAATAGCAATCATCTTGTTAAGAGGGAACCTTAAACCAGCTTTCAGAAAACTTTTGAAGACTACTACTGTTGGGGACTTGTTCTCAAATGCTTCGGATTAAGAACAAGGCAACATAAAAAGTGTTAAATGATAAAATCCTTCGTCCTTTCTAACATTATTTCCCTTCGGGATATAATGTGTTCCGGACGAAGGTCATAAACAACATATCTTCGTAAGCACAATAAACTATGACGAAGAACTTACGTGCAACATAAAAAGTAATATAAACATTTAAATATTATCACAACGTCATTTCTATTTTATCATCATATAAAAATAGAAATGATTTCAGATTACAAGTGTACCTTCGGATTGCAGGAAGGCAAAAGTACAAGGATGACGGAAAGCAAATGCCAAGTCCGCGTGAACAGTACGGGAGTACTGTTCATCTATTTATAGGCGTGGGACGTAGCCCATGCAAAATTACATTCATGTCCATTACATTTGCTAATGACTTATGGGAATCTATTAAGGCCTAAGTAGTCTTTTCATCTTTAAGTCGGTTCCCCTTTCTGTTATCGCGACGAAGCTTTCTGCGCATAGCTTCGGCTGTGCACCATCCTTCGTACAGCTTGGTAATCAGCCCGTCCTTCATCTTAATCCCCCTTCGTCTGGCTTGGGCTTCGTTCTGACCGTACTCCATGTTTATGATCTGAGTCCGAAGATACCTGTTCATACAATTCACTTGGAAAATATTGTCAAATCATGTTTTTGAGGACCTTCGGAGGACGAAGGCCCCCAACAGTAGCCCCTCGCAATATTAATTTGTTAGTGATAAATTCAGATTGCGATATGGACGAAGGCCTTAAGCCGAAGGTCCGAAAAAACACCTTCTCTTTGCTAGAATAGCAAAAGTCACTGACACCTGGGACCACACAGTTTCCGTCATATCGAGTGTATAAATAGGAGCCCGCCACATTTGATTTGGCACGCTCTCTTTGCCATCTGTTTTGCCTGCTTATAAAGCTTTCTGCCCAAAAAATTATTTGTTTTCTTTCCTGGTTTTGAGCTTCGGAAGCGAGAAGTAAGATTTCCGAAGGGATGTCTGAGGAGAAGAAGGCTGCTGTCGAAATGAAGCTAAGTCTCTCTGAAGAGAAGAACCTGGGGTTTCTTGAAGCAATGTCGAAGACTAATACAGAAAAGATCACCAAAGAGATTTTAGAAGGTTTATCTGAAGATACTGGTGACAGCGACAGTTATGATGTAGAAAGCGGCGGGGGAGAGTCCGAAGATCGACCATGGCGGCCAAGTCACTCGGTTTTCGGGAAAACCACTATTAAGCAGAGTCATATTGACAATATGAGGGGGAGATATTTTCAAGATATATCTATTGTGAGGGCTGATGCTGGAGAAAAAACTTCTCCTACCCCCGAAGAAGATGAGGTCGTGATCTTCCGAAGCTTTCTCAAGGCTGGGCTTCGGTTCCCCCTAAGCAGCTTTGTTGTCGAAGTCCTGAAGACATTTCAAATCTACCTTCATCAAATTACTCCCGAAGCTATCATAAGAATGGGAATCTTTGTCTGGGCTGTGAGAAGCCAAGGTTTAGAACCAAATGCTAAAAGCTTTTGCTAAATTCATGAGTTGGTATATGAGACGAAGCCCTGGGGGAAGAACAATATCACAACAACTTTGGTTGTTATAGCTTCGGTGCCCGCTCCGGGTCGAGCTGCCCCATGCCAACCTTTCGGAAGAGGTGGCCCGGCGCCTGGATGACAGAATGGTTTTATGTAAAGAATGACTTGACAGCGCAGGAAGATGTTAAGAGTATCATTATGCGCCCTATCTGGCAACGCTTCGGACTTCGAAAGCCGAAGGTTGAAATGGATGAAGCGGCCGAAGAATGCCAAAGAGCCTTCGGTGTAATCTGCTCTTTTATTGGGACAAGGGATCTGGTCCAAGAGCATATTGCCTTCAGAGTTTGGCCACTTGCAGGAAAGTGGGAAATGCCGAAGGAGACCATCAAAGAGTCTGACGAAGGTGGACTGGTCAGACTAAAATACACATTCAAATACGGTGATAAGTTTGTTGAACCGGACGACGACTGGTTAAAAAGCATTGAAACCTTAAGTGACGAACTGCTCGGGGTATACTCGAAGGCCGAGAATACTGCATTATCAGCAGCCTTCGGAGGCCGAAAGAAGAAGAGGCTCAACCGGGTATTTGATGCAATCGGGTTTGTCTACCCTGACTACCATTATCCGGTGCCAGGCCGCAAAAGAAAAAATACTTCTCCTGCAAAAGAAGTTGCCCCAGGTGCTTCTGGTGAGCCAGCGCCGCAAAGAAAAAAGATGAAGGTGCTCACCCACCGGGCGCGTTTTATTGAGCCGGCCACAGTGCCTGAATTTATCGGTGAAGTCTCTTCGGCCACTGAAACTACAGAGCCAGCTCCAGTGCCGAAGATCAAAGAAAAAACTGAAGCACCTTCAGCAGAGAAGGCAGAAAAACCGAGAATTGAAGGACCAAAAATATTGGAAATCTTAAGTCCTTCAGCAAGTGTTGAGGCAATAAAAAATCAAAAGGGCCCATCGGTGACCCCAAAAAGAAAAAGAATGGTGAACGTGCTAGATGTTTTGGAGACAATTAAGTCTTCAAGCATAACTCCAAAGAAGACTGTTGAACTTTCTGAGGTGTCTACTGAAGCTTTAGTTGCTGAAACTTCGAAGCAACAACTTGAAGCTGAAGCTGGGCCTTCAGAGCCCACGAAAGAACAACCTTTGGAAGCCGAAGAAAAAATAAAAATGCCAGAGCCAATTTTGGTTGAAGAACTTGACACTGCGGCCCCCGAAGCACCTTCCATCATACGCGATTACATTGTGCGACATGCTTCGGGGAAGAAATTATCTGAAGAAGAGATTTACGAAGCCAATCACTATGCCAGAGAATTAAAATATCCGAAGGGGGCACTAGTGTTCAATGGGACAGACGAAGATGACTTCCTATACTGTCTCCCTGACAACAAAGAATTATCTGTCTGCCGGGAGATGGCTAGGAGTATGGGGTTTCCTAAGCTTGAAGCTGGACTATGCGCTATGACGAAGGAGGATCTTGCGGATAGCCTTGCATATAATAGTCTGAAGGTGCGAGAATTGCGCATTTTGGAAACTTTATGATTCGAAATCTATTGTTTTATTCTTATACTAACTTTTTACATATAGGGTTTAATACTAAGCAACGCGCTGAGAGCGCAAAAGAGTGCCGAAGACGAAAGCTATGAAATTGCCTTCAACAACCTTCGAACAGAGGTTATCAAACTAAGGAACGAAGCCCTGGAAAAGGACAAAATTCTAGTTACATTAGTGAATAAAGTAAAGGAGAACGAAGTTGCGTCCAAAGCCCAAATTGCAGCTCAAAAGCACGAGATTGACGATCTTCGGAAGCAATTGGCCCGGGCGAAAGAAGAACGCATACTTGAAGAAACGAGGCGGGAATGTAGCGACCAATGGGCTAATCATTTGGAAGGAACCGTTGAAGAGCTTCGGTCTTCTAAGAAAAGGTGCTACGAAAAATCCATGGAATGTGTAAAGAAAATAAAAACCAGCTTCGCCAGCGTTGGCGCATTTTCAAGTGAAGAAGATTTTGTGAGAGGTAACCCAGAAGGACCGATCGAATGGATCTGCCACGAAGCTGAAGCCTTCGAAGAAATTCTAAACAGTCGTGGAGACATTTGCGCCTTCTCGGGTGCCAGGGGGATTGCTACTATACTGGAGAAAAAAGGCTGCGATCATGTTAAGGTTCTTGCACAATCCGAAGCCAGCTTATCCCCTGAAGATATTAAAGACCCCTCGGCCGAAGCTAGCCAGGCTGGTGGAAAATTTTTCACCGATGTCTGGAACAATGGTGGCCGAGAAATGGCCCAAGAAATTATTCAGAAAAGTGAGAAGGGCATTCACGACGCTAGAGAAGTAGCTAAGGCCGCTGACAAAATCTCAGAGCCCGAAGGGCAAATAGGTATTAGCTAATGGTTTTTATTGTGTTGTAATTTTTGATTTTAAACTTCGTTCGCAATTTGTAATAGCAATGTGGCCGTATCATGTCCTCCTTCAGATCCTACTAAAGCGTCTCCGGGCCCTCACCCGAAAGGAGACGAAGAAATTAAAAAGATGGCTGAAGCTATCATGGATGAAGTTGTTAACCGACTCCTGAACGAAGCTGCTGAAGTTGTTTTGAGAGAAGATTAAGCACTTTTGTAAAGATTTTTGAAATGTGACATTTTGTAACCCTGTGATATATTTGCTTTTAATGACTAGATTCTTTACGATGCATGAAACTTTACATACGTACCGTTTTTGAGCCTTCGGCGAAAAAAAACACCTTCCCTTCTTTTCATGCTTCGTGAAGATAGAAAAACTTCTATGTATCACGACAATGTTCATAGTGCTCTGATGAAGGATATCCAAGCTTCATGAAAATATTCTCCGAAGCTATATTCCGAAGATCAATATTGTATCCCCTTGTGACTTAGCACGATTTGCACTTTCTCAAAGTATCCTTCCGAAGGTTGATACCGTGTCCCCTTCTTTTGCCATATGCAACATGATGTATGATGCTTATGTTATGCAAAATGATGTGATGATGTTATGTTATGTAGATGACATTTGTTCCGAAGATACACACATATCCCCGTAAAACACAAAATATTTTTGTATCAGCGCTGACTTTTCGCTGTAAGCTCTGCATTCCCTTAGGAACGACTTTGGAGCTTCTTCGCCTTTTACTTAGGCGGTATCAGCGTTGACTTTTCGCTGTAAGCTCTGCATTCCCCTAGGAACGACTTTGGAGCTTCTTCGCCTTTTACTTAGGCGGTATCAGCGTTGACTTTTCGCTGTATGCTCTGCATTCCCTTTGGAACGACTTTGGAGCAGAAAACTTACACTGCGTTCCCTTTGGAACGACTTTTTGTGATTTCAGCAAACTTACTCTGCGTTCCTTAGAACGACTTTTTGTTGCTTCGAAGGGTTTTCGATAATTCGAAGGTCCTCCTTGTTATCGCAAATTTTTAAGCTTCAGCAACTTAAGCCTGAGAAAATACATTTTCCTTGTAGCAAGCAAAGAAACTTTTACATGAAAACTAAAAAATGTCCTTTATTACACAAAAAATAGAACTGAATGGAAAAAACTGGTAGGATATTTGTCAATAGATGTGCTTCGACTCTGGCACAGTGCTATTGACTGTGCGAGCTTCGGATTGTTCTCTGAGATCCCTTTGGTGTGGAGCATATTGGCTCCCTTCTGGCTGTTGGCCTTGTTGCAGCGGTGGTGGAGGCGGAGGCTGTTGCCAGGAAGCTTGAGGTTGACTCGCCGAAGCAACAGAAACTGCAGGGTGGTTGCCTATGTATTCTGGGATGTAAGGCGGATGGTATGAAGCAGTATGCATGACCTGCTTCGGCTGAGCTTGTTGTGCTGCAGCTTCGGCTATCTCCTTTTGCTTCTGGATGGTAACATGGCACATCCTAGTGGTATGGCCCTTGTTTTCACCACAGAATAAGCAAAATACTCTCCTTGGTTGATCTCCAAATCTTCCGCCGAAGCCCCTGGCGCCTCTGCCTCTTGGAGCTGGTGGCCGGAAGAAACTTTGCTGTTGCCCCGAAGCCTGTGAGGAGCACTGCGGCCTGTTCTGCTGACTCCCCTTATCATCATTTTGAGTAGAGTTGTGGATGGACCTGACATGCCTCGGATAGAATCTTCCTCCGAAGCCCCTGGTCATTTCAGAAAACCTGAAAGCCTCCTCCCTTCTTTGGCGAAAATCGTTGTCGGCACGAATATACTCGTCCATCTTCTGGAGCAGTTTCTCCAAAGTTTGAGGAGGCTTCCTAGCAAAGTATTGAGCTGAAGGTCCAGGCCGAAGTCCTTTGATCATGGCCTCAATGACAATTTCGTTGGGCACCGTTGGTGCCTGCGCCCTCAAACGCAAGAACCTTCTGACATACGCCTGAAGGTATTCTTCATGATCCTGAGTGCATTGGAACAGGGCCTGAGCAGTGACCGGCTTCGTCTGAAACCCTTGGAAGCTGGTTAACAACATGTCCTTCAGGTTTTGCCATGAAGTGATCGTTCCTGGTCGAAGGGAGGAATACCAGGTTTGAGCAACACTCCTGACAGCCATAACAAAAGACTTTGCCATGACTGCAGCATTGCCACCATACGAAGATACTGTTGCTTCGTAGCTCATCAAAAACTGCTTCGGGTCTGAATGGCCATCGAATATGGGAAGCTGGGGCGGCTTATAGGACGGAGGCCAAGGTGTAGCCTGCAGCTCAGCGGACAGGGGAGAAGCATCATCGAAAACAAAATTTCCATGATGGAAATTGTCATACCAGTCATCTTCGTTGAAGAAACCCTCCTGATGAAGGTCTTTTTGTTGAGGCCTTCGGTTCTGCTCATCGTGAGTAAGATGGCGAACTTCTTCAGAAGCTTCGTCTATCTGCCTTTGCAGTTCAGCTAGCCTGGCCATCTTTTCCTTCTTCCTCTGCACTTGTTGATGAAGCATCTCCATGTCTCTGATCTCTTGGTCTAGCTCATCCTCTTGAAGCGTCGGGCTGACAGCCTTCCTCTTCTGGCTTCGGGCCTCCCGAAGAGAGACAGTCTCCTGATTGTGGTCCAGCGGTTGGAGAGCTGCAGTGCCAGTTGCTGAAGCTTTCTTCGGCGCCATAGCGAAGGTTGATAATCGCCGAGGGCGCTCAAAGACTCAAAGAGTGGAAGTGAGTTCACCGGAGGTGGGCGCCAATGTTGGGGACTTGTTCTCAAATGCTTCGGATTAAGAACAAGGCAACATAAAAAGTGTTAAATGATAAAATCCTTCGTCCTTTCTAACATTATTTCCCTTCGGGATATAATGTGTTCCGGACGAAGGTCATAAACAACATATCTTCGTAAGCACAATAAACTATGACGAAGAACTTACGTGCAACATAAAAAGTAATATAAACATTTAAATATTATCACAACGTCATTTCTATTTTATCATCATATAAAAATAGAAATGATTTCAGATTACAAGTGTACCTTCGGATTGCAGGAAGGCAAAAGTACAAGGATGACGGAAAGCAAATGCCAAGTCCGCGTGAACAGTACGGGAGTACTGTTCATCTATTTATAGGCGTGGGACGTAGCCCATGCAAAATTACATTCATGTCCATTACATTTGCTAATGACTTATGGGAATCTATTAAGGCCTAAGTAGTCTTTTCATCTTTAAGTCGGTTCCCCTTTCTGTTATCGCGACGAAGATTTCTGCGCATAGCTTCGGCTGTGCACCATCCTTCGTACAGCTTGGTAATCAGCCCGTCCTTCATCTTAATCCCCCTTCGTCTGGCTTGGGCTTCGTTCTGACCGTACTCCATGTTTATGATCTGAGTCCGAAGATACCTGTTCATACAATTCACTTGGAAAATATTGTCAAATCATGTTTTTGAGGACCTTCGGAGGACGAAGGCCCCCAACAACTACCTCATTCTTTCCTGGCTTTGGGATAGTTTCTTCTCCACCAAAACGAATTAATTCCTTCTTGGCCTCGCTAAAATAACCCAGCTTCACCATCTTAGGAAGATCAGCTTCAGAGATGGTGGACCTTCCAAAATCCAGATGACTAGGTTTACTTGGCATCCCGAAGCTGTACTCATCTTCGGAACCAATTTCTTCAACAACAGTTTGTGTTGCTTCGGCAGCTGGTGTGTCCTCTGATGAAACGAGCCCGGAACGCCTCATTGCTTCGGAAATCGGAATAGTTTCAGTGGCTTCGGCCTCGTCTCCCTCATGCTCAATCCTGACAGTGGAGCGCAGTCTAGCCATTTGATTATGAATTCCTAAAGTTTTTTGAGATTAATGACCTTTTTTCCGAAGCTCTTCTTGTGACGAAGCAGAGTCCAGAGTGGTGCTTCGTTTGAGTGCAAGGGTCAAGCTTCGGCTATGGTGAAATTTTTGACAGCAAAACAGTGCAATTGCAATGAATGCTGTGGTAACTTTACACCTACTTGTTTGTTTATATAGTGCTGCAGGTAAAAAGGTGAATCGTCAAGTCTCCTACACCGGAGGAACACACGCCCGCACCCACTGAACGGTGGGCCACAAAACCCGAGAAGGTAAATATGCATGATGGGACTATTCCGCGCTCGGAAGTTGTATCGTTTCTCCGCAACGAGCTCAGGGAAGGTGTTTTTCGGACCTTCGGCTACCCGAAGCTTAAGAGACTTTTTCACAGGTCAAGCTCGTTACGAAAAACGATCTAGCGCCGCGAACGGGCTACTGTTGGGATCATGCTTCGTCGCCGAAGGTCCTGCAAGAAGAATACACCTTCAGCAAATCTGTTTATATGGATACCGAAGCTACTGCTCATAAAGCTTCGACGCTATAGCGTATCCGAAGACGAAGGATCGAACCGACTTAAAGATGGAATTACTTTTTAGTCCATAAGAGTCTGAGTTATGATTGTGATCTTCTGTAAGGGGCATGACTGTAATTTCTTATAGGCTGCGTCTTGAGCCTATAAATAGGTGAACAGTACTTCTTTGCTGTTCACGCAATCTTGTAATTGCTGACGTGTTACTCTGGAATTATCGTTTTCTACCAAGGCGAAGGTACAAATGCGCCTAAACATTATGTTTTGATATTTAAGTTCACATTACAAAATAATCAAATAATGTTATTTATTCTTGCTATTCTATAACGTTTTATATTTTATTTTACATTATTTTATCTTTGATCATGAAGGTGCAACCTTCGTGATATATTATTCATGACCTTCGTCCGAAGTTCATTAAATCCTTGGGGAAATAATGCTTCAGCGGACGAAGGGCTTTAACATCTGACATTCTATGTTGCCTTGTTCCTAATTCATAGCACTTGAGAACAAGTCGCCAACAATGGGTCATTTATGTAATCGATGTGTACGTGAATTTCGGATCCTGGCACATACATGGTTCGCATTCGGTTTATCTTCCAAAACCGGGTGTGACATAAGTGGTATCAAAGTCATGCTGACTGTAGGACCGCTGACCTAGAGTAGCATTGGCTGTTTTAAGAACTTATTGACTATTACTTCACCTCATCCTTGATGTTGTTTCAAAATATTAGTCACCTCGACTAATTCTACGTTATGCTTTGTATATATATCACCTTGCTAAATGTATTTTATTCTAGTACTTTCTATGCTTTACTTATTCATTCTATTAGATATGATCTTACTCTTGTGCTCATGACATCTTTGTAGGTGCCCCCTGACCATAACTTTCTTCTCTTTCAGGATTCTTTCCTTTTCTATCGTTAAATTACTAACCTTTGATAATATCTATTCCATTGGTATTGACATGCTCCATCTTTTGGATTCTTCCATACCTTTATCCCTTAATTCAAATACTTAACTTTGAAAACTTTGTTGCCTATTTAAACATTCTAGTTTATATTTTCATGGCCTTCCTGTTTTTTGAGATCCCTTCCTATTCCGTTGTTAAGTCATTATCTATCGGCAATTTCTAGTCCCTTAGTCTTAGTATGCTCGTATCCTTGGAGTCTTGCATACTCTTATATTTTCATGTATGCTTATCTTCATACCCCAATGTCTGTTTAAGACATTTCAGTTAACATGCCATTAACCACCCTTGTTTCTCGACGATCCATAGCGGTCATTTTTTTGCACATCCTTGGTGATCTCGTTGTTTCCTTGTAACTTCCCTCGGTAATGAAATTTTACTTCAACTCTTCCGTTGGAACCATACCTATCTTACCCTTGATTATTTTCTCCACTTCGTGAGTCTTGCCTTAACTCTATCCTATGTTATACTTTTCATTATTATAATCTTTACCCTTGACACCTCTATATCCTACATTGATGTTTGTCTCATACCTGCCTTTTAAAATTCGCCCCTCTTCCGTCTCATTCTTAGAGTTGTACTTTACCTATCTCTCCCTTGGTCGTATCATCTTCTTTGGCTTGCAAGTCTATAACTCCGTCTTTTGTTGTGCTTTTGTTTGTTATTGCCTTTACCTTTCTCATCTCTCGATCTTACCTTGGTGATTACCTTATGCCTGTTATCTAAAATCTCCAATCTCCCATCCCAGTTCAAGAGTGTCGTCTTACTTATCTCACCCGCGGTTTTATCCTATTCCTTACCACTTGCAAAACTTATCTTAACTCTATTCTTGGTTGTACTTGTACCCCTGGTTTTATGCACATTTACCTCTTCCCTTACATCCTTTCCTGTTATCACCTTTAACCCTTGACATCTCTCAGTATTTACGATGATGCTTACCCGTATCTTAAAGCCTCATCTCTTCCATTTCAGTCCGATAGTGTTGTTTTCCCTATCCTGCTCTAGGTCGTTTTCTTTTCCTTTGTCGCGTTGCAAGTCTTGTCTTACCTTAACTCCATCCTTTGTGGAGCTTTTGTTTGATATCATCCTTACCTTTGTAATCTGTATATCTTGCCTTGATACTTATCTTAGGCCTGCTTTTTGAAATCTCCTCCTTTCTATCTCAATTTGAGAGCGGTGTTTCACTTATCTCACCCTTGGCAATATCCTCTTCTTTACCGCGTGCAAGCCTTGACGTAACTCCATTCTTTGTTATACTTGTACCACTGGCGCTTTTATGTCTTCATCCTTTTTCTTACACCCTTGTCCATTACCGCCTTTTACCCTTGCGATATTGATGTCTTCTACCTAAACTCTTACCTTAAACTTATCCTTTAAAAGCCACCCCTTTCTTTCAACCCAGTTTGAGAGCTGTGAGTTACCTATCTCTCCCTCTATTTCTTTTCCCTCTTTGTCGCCTTACAAGTTTTGTTTTAATTCCTTCCTTTGATGTGTTTTTATTTGCTATCACATTTACCTTGTCATCCATCGATCTTGCCTAGATACTTATAATTATGCCTGCTCTTTAAAAATATCCTCTCTTCCACCTCAATTTGAGAGTGGCAATTTACCTATCTGGCCCTTGGACGTATCCTCTTCTTTTCCACTTGTAGGTCCTGTCTTAACTCCATCTTTTATGGTACTTATATCCTTTGTCTTATGCCTATTTACTTACTCTCCTACATCCATGTTCGTTATCACCTTAACCCTTGTCATCCCTCGATCTTTACCTTGATGCTTATCATGTACCCATATTTTAAAGCTTCCTCTCCCATTTCAGTTCAAGAGTGTTGTCTTACCCCTCCCCGCTCTTGTTCGTTCCCTATTCCTCTGTCGTGTTGCAAGTCTTGTTTTAACTCGATCTTTTGGTGTGCTTTTGCTTATTACCTCTTGTACCTTTGTAACCACTAGACCTTTCCATGATGCTTATCTTATGCCTACCTTTTGAATTATCATCTTTCCTATCTCGATTTGAGAATGGTGTATACCTACCTTGTCCTTGGTTGCATTTTCTCCCTTGTAGATTACAATCCTTGCTTTAACTCCATCCCTTATTGTGCTCGTGTCCCTATCATACACGTCTTTTTCTTATCCATGTCCTTCAACAACCTTAGAGAGTAGTTATTCCCTTTTCAAGAAAGACCACCATTTAATTAAAAGGAACATATAGCAACGAGATGTTTGTTGTTGTATGCTTGTGCTGTTTGTCTTTGTGTGATGACTGATTTGCTTCTTGGTGATGAGTGTTGATGTGGTGTGGCCCTCGGTATTGACTAGCTTTGTATTTACTTATTCTTTATTGTTATTCGATTATATGTACTTTGATTTATATTATGTAAATGACTCTAGTCTTTAATATTATTACTTATTCTTTATTATTATTCGAAGCATTGTGCTATGATGGGTCATTTATGTAATCGCTGTGTACATGAACTTTTTATCCTGGCACGTACATGGTTCGCATTTGGTTTACCATCCAAAATCGGGTGTGACAATGGCTGTCTTAAGACTTGTCGTTGTGGTGACTGTCCTACCGTTGAATAGCGAAGGCCGACCTTGCGGCCTTTTTCAACGTGTTTGGGCCACACTTCTTTTTTTGTGGGGATATTTTCCTGTTTATTTTATTACATGGAGCCACCTCATTAAAAACCTCACCCCTTGGGAGGAAATGAGTGTGGGCCTAAATGGTGTGATGTATCGAAAATAGTTACAAAGGTGCGATTGCCCTGGTTGTGTGCAGTCTTACAGATAGAATTTTCTCAAATTGTCTACGTTCCAGGAATGTTCGAGGTCTATGCCTGTTTGGCTTGCAAGTCTGTATGCATTCGGGGATGTTTTCTTTTTGATGATGAAGGGTCCTTCCCATTTGGGCTCAAGTTTGCCTATGGATTCCGTTCTTCCGGTCCTGATGAGAACGAGGTCCCCTTCTTTGAACTCTTTAGGAGTGACGGCTCTGTCTCTCTAGGTCTTTGTTGCTGCTTGGTATTTGTTTGATGCATCAAGGGCATTGACACGGTCTCCGTCAAGGAGGTCTTTCGCTGCTAGCTTGTCGATGTCTGGGGTGGCATTGGGGTTAGTCTGGGGCGAGCTATGCTTGAGCTCATCCAGAGGCATTGCCTCTATTCTGTACATTAATTTGAATGGGTGAACCCAGTGGCACGAGACTCAGTTGTGTTGAGTGCCCACACTGCTTCGGGTAATTGCTCCGCCCACTTTCCCTTCTTATCTTCTAACAGTCCTTTTTTGATTGTGGTGAAGATTTTGCCATTTACGCGCTCCACAACTCCACTGGATTGTGGGTGGTAGACTGATGCAAAGACTGCCTGCGTGCCGATAGAAGCGCAGAATTCCTGGAAATCTTGGTTGCCAAATTGTTTTCCGTTGTCTACTGTTAACTCGGAGGGGACTCCGAAGCGACAAACAATATTCTGCTAGAAGAACTTTTGTGTTGTCTTCGATGTGATCGTTGATACGGCTCTTATTTCAATCCATTTGGTGAAATATTCTACTACAACAAAGGCAAATTTGAGGTTGCCTTTTGCTGTGGGTAGTGGTCCTACTATGTCGAGGTCTCGTCGTTGTAACGACCAGTTGTGGGTGATCAGCTTGGTGAACTGCGAAGGTGCCCCCGCTCGAGGTGAGAAGTTTTTGGCATGCTTCGCATGAGCGTACTACACGGTTCGCTGTGCACACGATGCCTGGCTAGTAGAATCCCTAGCGCATGACCTTGGCGGCAAGGGCTCTAGGTCCTGAGTGTGAACCACATATGCCTCTGTGGACTTCTCGAAGGAGCTTGATGCCTTCGACCGCTGTGATGCACTTGAGCATAGGTTGACTTATTCCTTTTTTGTACAATTGACCATCTGTTACTGTGAAGTCACGGCTTCAGTGCTTCAACTTCTTGGCCTCGGTATGGTCGGTGGGGTGATAGTGGCTCTAAAGATAGAGGGTTATGGGTGCTCTCCAGTCTTTGGTCATTATTAGGTTTACAATTCTTTAGCCTTCGAGATCTTCTGTGATTTGTAGGCCTTCTGTCACACCCGGTTTTTAGAAGGTAAACCGAATGCGAACCATGTACGTGCCAGGATCAGTTATTCACGTACACAGCAGTTACATAACATGGACATCATCACACAGTGCTCAAATAGTATTAAAAGGGGAAATAATAGTCGATTACATCATACGTCTGAGACATCCATATAGTCCTTACAATAAATCAAAGTGCGGAAAAGAAACGTAGATAACACGGCCTTCACAGGCAGCCGACTGGGGGTTGCCGCTAACCCACACCTAGAACTCGTCGTAGTCTTGGAACTCCTGGAAGTCTCCTTCCACAGCTTCATCTTCTCCTGAGCAGTGGTTGCAATGCTGACAACCTGGGGGGGGGGGGTTTGGTGTGTAGAGCAAGAGTGAGTACACATCAACATACTCAGCAAGTATCCTGTTTGGCTGTAGTGGACTAGCTTTATGTGGGGATAAGTCAAGCAGTTGCTTTTAGTTGGTCAGTTTGTTATTTACTAGTAGAAAGCTAGGTTTTAGCATTAACCCAAGTTGTTAACCCAAAGTACCCTTTCCAAACGGAAAGAATACCACTTACCATTACCATAAGCATAATCATAACCATCCTCATTGTCATCTGTAAACCAAAATGTCTCTGATCAAGTACCACTAATCACTGGAGCTCCCTTGGCCGCTCATAACCGCGAGCACGGCTGATATATCAGTTTTCAAACACTCTGCAGAGGTTGTGCACTTTACCCACAAGCTGTGATTCCCTTTCTGCCCGGAGATCATGACTCTCCATTGATCACTACCAAGGTGACCCAGCAGGGCATCACTACGTAGCCTTTACAAAGATTCCCCGGGACAGTAGTCGCCCGTTAGGTTTCCTAAATGTACCGCACTCCTCCCCAAGGGACGAATCAACCTTGGCAGAGCGAGCCGCATACACCGAGCCCCATTGACGGCACGACGGCTAAGCGAACTACACCCCGGTTCCTCTAATTATTCAGCTAAGGGCATCCCATTCCACCCTCATGGTTGCACTGTTTTCCCGGGCGGTCATCCATAGAACAGGTCCTTACGGAGAGGCACTCGAGAAACCGCTCGAGCCCCCTTGAAAACCACAAGTATAACATCATAATAAGAGAGGGGAAAACAGCGTATCATATATAATCTCATCATGTTCATTGATTAGAGTTTGAGCAATAGCATGAAGCTAAACAATAATAAACCGACCCAAATAGGTAAACAAGGACATGGATAACAAAAGCTAGTCAATCCTTAGGTATAAATGTGTAATGCGGGAGGTGAATTAAAGAATGTATAGGACAGAGATAGGTCAAGGGACACTTGCCTCCACCAACCGACTGCTGCTCAGGGGCTTCTCCTGCGAGTTCCTCGGGCTTTTCGACTGGATCGTTCTCTATGCGATTGCAAGCATACATACATTCATCCATTCAAATTGGGAAACAAACAGTACATCATACAAGGGAACAAATAAAGTAAATATGCATCAAGTATGACATTCGATATCGCATTCATTATGATTAGAAAGAAACGGGAAAGGGTCTCGCGGGGGGGGTTAAAGCTTATGCACTAATTATTAGTTACAATTGGTTCTAACAAAAGAATTTAGTTATATGCACTAATGGAAACCTAGTCACTTTCAGTTGATCAACATTGAACTGGATAAACAATTGATTATATGAATCAACTAGCGTAACGGAATTCTAAATTAAGTTTCCTATTTCAATAACATGAACAATGATTAACCTGCCTAAAATAAAATATATAATAGTAATGAAAGAAAATAAAATAAAATAAAATAAAATAAAAATAAAAAAAAAGGGGGGGCGGTTGAACCGGCCAGGGGGCGGTTGAACCGGCCTGGGGCAGGGGCGGCTGGGCAGGGCGCGGGCGCGGGGCAGGGGGCGGCCGAGCTGGGGCGGCCGAACCGGCGACGAGCAGGGGCGGCGGCTAGGGAGAAAATGGGAGAAAGGGAGAGAGAGAGGGGGATTTGGGGGAAGAGGGAGGGGCGGCTGGGCCAACTGGGCCCAAAAGGGGGCGCGCGGGGGGGCGGCTGGGCCGGCCAGGGGCGGCTGGGCCGGCCGGGGCGGCCCACGGCGCGGGAGAGAGAAAAAAAAGGGAGGAGAGAGAGAAAGAAAAAGAAAAAGAAAGAAAAGGTTTTTCTCCTTTTCGAAATCCGATCTTCCTAGATGAATGCACTTACATTTCTAAGCAATCAAAGAACGCATAGTTCGGCATGGTGCATCAAACAACATAAAGTAATTTAGGGTTTTTCTTTACATGGGAATTCCAAACCGAACCCCGCTAAAACTTTGGAAAAGGTCAAGGTTTAGCGAGAGAACGAGAAAAGAAAAGAGTAACGCCTGAATTTGGTGAGAGAAAAGAAGAAAAAATTCTACCCCCAAATTCAGGGCGTTACAAACCTATCCCCCTTAAAAGAATCTCGCCCTCGAGATTCAGGGCTGACTAGCAAAGAGCTCTGGGTACTTAGCCATTAGATCATCTTCACGCTCCCAGGTTGCTTCTTCCTCAGAGTGGTGATTCAATCTGACTTTGCACATTCTGGTGGTCTTCCTTCGGGTGACTCTGTCTGCAACCTCAAGGATCTGCACTGGCTTCTCAATGTAGGTCAAGTCCTCCTGGACTTCAAGACCTTCCACTGGCAACTGCTCTTCTGGCACACACAAGCACTTCTTCAACTGAGACACATGAAAAACGTCATGCACAGCGGACAAATTCTCTGGCAGACTGAGCTGATAAGCCACTTCTCCACGTCTTGCAAGAATCTGATACGGACCAATGTAGCGGGGTGCTAGCTTGCCTTTCACTCCGAATCTTCTGACTCCTCTGATCGGTGACACTTTCAGATAGACAAAGTCTCCGACTTCGAAACTCAGCTCTCTTCTTCTTGTGTCTGCATAGCTTCGCTGCCTCGATTGCGCTACCTTCAGATTCTCTCGGACCATCTTGATGTTCTCTTCGGCTTCAAGCAAAATATCTGGCCCAAACACTTGCTTTTCTCCAGGCTGATCCCATTGCAACGGAGTTCTACAACTCCTTCCATAGAGCGCTTGAAATGGTGACATCTTCAAACTGGCCTGGTAACTGTTGTTATAGGAAAACTCTGCATAAGGCAATCTCTTATCCCATCCGGACTGATCTTGCAACGCACAGGCTCTCAACATATCTTCAAGAATTTGATTGGTTCTTTCAGTCTGACCATCTGTCTGCGGATGATAAGCTGAACTGAAATTCAGATGTGTGCCCAAGGCTTCATGCAACTGCTGCCAGAAATGAGAGGTGAACTGCGTTCCTCTGTCTGACACTATCTTCTTTGGCACACCATGAAGACAAACGATCCGAGACATATACAACTCTGCCAATACGGCACTGCTGTAGTTGGTCTTGACAGGTATGAAGTGGGCTGACTTGGTCAAACGGTCCACTACTACCCAAATAGAATCGTAGCCGGCTCGAGTGCGAGGCAATCCGACTATGAAATCCATGCCGATTTCATCCCATTTCCACTGAGGGATCTGCAACGGTTGCAATAATCCAGCAGGTCTCTGGTGTTCTGCCTTAATTCTTCGGCAACTATCGCACATAGCCACATGCTCTGCGATTTCCCTCTTCATTCCGTACCACCAGAATTTCTTCTTCAGATCCTGATACATCTTCTCACTGCCAGGGTGAATCGAATAGGCTGTCTCATGAGCTTCCTTGAGAATCAACTCCCGAATGGACTGGACATTGGGAACACACAAGCGGTCTTTGAACCATACCACGCCTTCTGCATCTTCTCGAAAATCTTTGCCTCTGCCATCTAGAATCAGTCGCCGAATCTCACTGATCTTTTCATCATTCTTCTGCGCTTCTTTGATTTCTCGCTCCAAGGTAGGTTCCAATTCAACTGTGACTCCTCGCGAATTGTTCAGAAATCCGAGACTCAACCTGTCAAACTCCTTGGCCAACTCATAAGGCATCGGACGAGCGACCATCAGATTGACTTGACTCTTTCTACTCAAAGCATCTGCCACTATGTTTGCTTTGCCTGGATGGTAATGAATCTCCAACTCATAATCTTTGATCAACTCTAACCATCTTCGTTGCCTCATGTTCAATTCTGACTGAGTGAATATGTACTTCAGACTCTTGTGATCTGTGTAAACATCGCATTTCTGTCCATACAAATAGTGCCTCCATGTCTTCAGTGCGTGAACCACTGCTGCCAACTCTAGGTCATGGATTGGGTAATTCTTCTCATGAACCTTCAGCTGTCGGGACGAGTAAGCCACAACTCTTCCCTCCTGCATCAACATGCATCCCAAACCTGTGTAACAAGCATCACAATACACCGAGAAGGGCCTGTGCACATCAGGCAAGACTAAGACAGGCGCTGTTGTCAACTTCCCTTTCAGCGCTTCGAAGGCCTCTTGGCATTTCTGGGTCCACTTGAACTCAACCTTGTTGCCTAGCAACGCTGTCATTGGTTTCGCAATCTTCGAAAACCCTTCAATGAATCGCCGATAATATCCAGCCATTCCAATGAAGCTCTTGATTCCTCGAGCATCCGTTGGCGCTTTCCAGTTCAGAATGTCTGCCACTTTCTTCGGATCCACAGCCAATCCTTCTTTGTTGATTATGTGACCCAAGAACAGGACTTCACTGATCCAGAACTCACACTTGCTCAACTTTGCATACAACTGGTGCTCTCGCAATCTCTGCAATACCATCCTCAAATGATCTGCATGTTCTTCTTTGCTTTGAGAATAAACCAGAATGTCATCAATAAATACCACCACAAACTTATCGAGATAATCCATGAATACACTGTTCATCAAGTTCATGAAGAACGCTGGTGCATTGGTCAAACCAAAAGACATCACTGTGAACTCATACAAACCATACTTGGTAATGAATGCCGTCTTCGGAATGTCCGAAGGTCGGATCCTGAGCTGATGATAACCTGACCTCAGATCAATCTTGGAGAACACACTGGCTCCTCTCAACTGGTCGAACAGATCTTCTATTCTGGGCAAAGGGTACTTATTCTTGATCGTGACTTCATTCAAAGCTCGATAATCGATACACATCCTCTTGGTGCCATCTTTCTTTTCCACAAACAAGACAGGAGCGGCCCAAGGCGAGGTGCTTGGCCGGATGTAACCTTTCTCTAACAGCTCATCAATCTGCTTCTTAAGCTCAACCAACTCTGGTCCGGATATTCTGTAAGCTCTCTTAAAGATAGGGGCGGTTCCAGGAAGAAGCTCTATGGCAAACTCAACTTTCCGCTCTGGTGGCATACCCGGTAAGTCCTTCGGAAACACATCTGGGAATTCAGACACAACCTTGATACTCTCAATTGGGTCTGCTTCACTGCTATCGACAACCATCTGATAACAACTTCCTTTCTTTAGCTCAGGCGGGACTAACTCGGTCACCACTTCCTCTCCTAGTGGGGACACCAACTTGACTGTCCTTTTATCACAACTGATAACTGCCTGATACTTATCTAGCCAATTCATCCCTAGGATGACATCTATTCCCTGAGTACCCATTACTATAAGGTTAGCGGGAAACGCTATCCCCCTTATTTCCACACTTACATTCAAACAAATGCTATCGGCTCGAATTCTACCACCGGCTGAGTCAATTTGAATGGGGGTTGACATGGTAGTAATTGGAAGATTATGTGCTTCTACCCATGATGCAGTAATGAAAGAATGCGTTGCTCCAGTATCAAATAACACTTCTGCAATATGGGAGTCGACTGGGAACATACCTACTATCATGCCGGGAGTCTCCTGAACTGCTTCAGCCTCCAAGTGGTTCAGTCTCCCATGATTATAGCGCGGTTGAGAGCGGTTGCCTGCTCCAGGCTGAGACACATTCTGCTTTGCTGGGGCATTGGGGCCTGACTGCTGCTGGGCTGCCTTCTTCGAACATTGCATCACCCAGTGGCCTTGCTCTCCACAGTGGAAACATGCTCTGTTTCCAACCTGAGCTGGTGCTGCCTGATTGTTCTGTTGGCTTGCTAGGGCAGGAAGACGAGGTGTCTGCTGATTCTGCCTCTGAAACTGACCTCCTGACTGATTGCTCTGACGGTTCTGGTATTGATGCTGAGGATACTGCCTTTGGAACTGCTGATGCTGCTGAGGTGGACGCTGGTTCTGCCTGAACTGCTGAGGTTGATTGCCTAAGAAACGAGGGCGGCTGTTGCTTCCAGGCTGGGGTCCACTGATCTTGCGCTTATGATCCTCCATCTCCTTACGCTTCCTTTCTGTCATGATTGCTCTGTCAATCAGGTGCTAGAATGTCGGGAAGGTATGATTCATCAGTTGGTACTGCAGAGGGTCAACCAAGCCACTCAAGAAACGGTATTGTCGCTTGGCGTCGGTGTTGACATCTTCAGGAGCGTAGCGAGACAACTGCAGAAACCTGTCTCGATACTCACTGACAGATAATGACCCTTGCTTGAGGGCCAGGAACTCCTCCTTCTTCACTGTCATCAGACCTGCAGGCACATGGTACTGACGAAAGCTACCTCTGAACTCTTCCCAGGTGATGGCATCGGGGTTGGCATGGGTGGCGAGGTAAGACTCCAACCATGATTGGGCTGCTCCTCTCAACAGACGGGGACCATACAAGACTTTCTCCCTGTCGTCACACTGAGCGGTATGCAACTCCCGCTCCACAGTGCGCAGCCAATCTTCAGCATCCATGGGGTCAGAAGAGTGAGCGAACGTTGGGGGATGACCTCTCATGAATTCAGCACGCTTGTCTCTGGGCATCTGAGGCATCTGAGGCTGGGGTGGAGCCTGCTGCTGCTGCTGCTGAATGGCGGCCAGAGTCTGACCGATGGCCTGAACTGCCTGAGTCTGCATCAGAAACATCTACTCGATCGACATCGGGGGCGGGGGTGGCAGGTGCTGCTGCTGGGGCACCTCATCCTACGGAGCGGCTCGCTCCTGCTGAGCACGCCTTCCTCCCCTGCGCCTGTTCTCTGACATCTACAGAATGCAACCACACATCAGAACTGATCTGGCAAATCTTGCAGCATAAGAAAAGAGTATAGAATTCTCCAACAGCACTGAACAGATGAGCATCTTCACTGATCTCCATCGCAGACCACACAGCTTCTCAGATAAAGAGGAAAGTAGAATAAAGGGTTTCCCAACTATATAACTAACTCCATTAACATAATAGGTAAGCTAAAATGCAGGGGATACCCACACTCTGGTGACAATCATTACAAAGATCCAAACCAAACATAGTTCATCATGACAAACATAAATGCACAGGATATAGCAAACTACTCTGTCTAACTAAGACTAACTAAGACCGAGACTAACGCTAAGACTGAAGCTTCTATGTATATATATTTCGTATTAATTACAAGATCCAACTCTAACGAGCTATGGTTCTAGATTTATCTTGGTCTTGCAGTCGGGATTGCCATAAGACTGGTGTCCACGCCGAGGTGAGCGGTACGGGTGCTGAGTCCCAACGGGAGCGGGGGAACCATCATCCAAGTGACGACGTTCCGCGCGCTCAGCCCGCAGCAGGGCGATCTCGGCACGAGCCCTACTCAGCTCATCTAATGCATGGTCCAGCTCCGTGTTTAGCATGGCGGCTAGGTTGGCTGTGCTGCTCAACCTAGGATTGTCCTCACCAGCAGGTGAAACAATCACGCCTCCTGTGCTGCCAGATGGACGGCGGGGGTAATACTTCAGGTCGAGACCGTCAGCTACCCCACCGAGAACCGAGCAGTAGTGCGAAAGCGCACGCCGTGCAGCATCCTGCATGGCTGCCTCAGCTGAGTCCCGCTCAGAGATAGAATAGTGCTCTGAGCAGGCCTCCGTGCCCTGGAGACTGTTCTCCGGACGGCGCACCAAACAGGTCGCCTCCCAGCGGTCCGGGTAGACCCCGCGACTATGCTGGTAGACCACACAGCGATACTCGATGGACCAAGTACGCCGGTTAAGTGCCTGACGTAGCAGGGTGTCGAGCGCGTCATGGAAGTGACACCCGCGAGCAGCGTCGCGAGTGATGGGTCGAGCAACCCATCCTTCCGGCTCATGGTCAGCAGGGAGGTCGGTGTCGTGGCTCGGGCTGTCGTCGCCATCTCCGTCGTCTGGGTCTCCTCCAGCAGCTACTCCAGAAGCTGGGGCGCCCAGTGGTGGTGCAGGGGGCGCCTCCAGGGGAAGCACAGGAGAGCAGCTCCTCACAGACTCTATCTCCTGCTGGAGCGAGAAAGAAGAGCCCTGCTGCTCCTGTCGTCGACGTTCCTGCTCCTCATGCAGGCGGTGGTGCAGTTTCTCCAAGTGGCTGGACTGTCCGGCCACGGGACGGCGAAGCGGACGCTCAGCAAGGCGGGAGGGTAAGAAGGGGATGACAGACTTTCGTGCAGTGTGTCTAAGACGAGCCATCTACAAAAGACACTGCAAGCAAAAGAGTGAGAACAGAATGAATATGACCAGCAAATAATGAATCATAAATAAATGAAGGATTAGAATAAAAGATAATTTTCAGCAAGGTATAATATATAGTAGAACATAGGTTTGGTCGGTATGACCAACTTTTGAAGGGATATCAAAGTCAAGGCAGTGACAGAGGTCTATAATCCTTAGAACGACCATTCTACTCTAGGTTAGCGGTCCTACAGTCAGCACGGCTTTGATACCACTTATGTCACACCCGGTTTTTAGAAGGTAAACCGAATGCGAACCATGTACGTGCCAGGATCAGTTATTCACGTACACAGCAGTTACATAACATGGACATCATCACACAGTGCTCAAATAGTATTAAAAGGGGAAATAATAGTCGATTACATCATACGTCTGAGACGTCCATATAGTCCTTACAATAAATCAAAGTGCAGAAAAGAAACGTAGATAACACGGCCTTCATAGGCAGCCGACTGGGGGTTGCCGCTAACCCACACCTAGAACTCGTCGTAGTCTTGGAACTCCTGGAAGTCTCCTTCCACAGCTTCATCTTCTCCTGAGCAGTGGTTGCAATGCTGACAACCTGGGGGGGTTTGGTGTGTAGAGCAAGAGTGAGTACACATCAACATACTCAGCAAGTATCCTGTTTGGCTGTAGTGGACTAGCTTTATGTGGGGATAAGTCAAGCAGTTGCTTTTAGTTGGTCAGTTTGTTATTTACTAGTAGAAAGCCAGGTTTTAGCATTAACCCAAGTTATTAACCCAAAGTACCCTTTCCAAACGGAAAGAATACCACTTACCATTACCATAAGCATAATCATAACCATCCTCATTGTCATCTGTAAACCAAAATGTCTCTGATCAAGTACCACTAATCACTGGAGCTCCCTTGGCCGCTCATAACCGCGAGCACGGCTGATATATCAGTTTTCAAACACTCTGCAGAGGTTGTGCACTTTACCCACAAGCCGTGATTCCCTTTCTGCCCGGAGATCATGACTCTCCATTGATCACTACCAAGGTGACCCAGCAGGGCATCACTACGTAGCCTTTACAAAGATTCCCCGGGACTGTAGTCGCCCGTTAGGTTTCCTAAATGTACCGCACTCCTCCCCAAGGTACGAATCAACCTTGGCAGAGCGAGCCGCATACACCGAGCCCCATTGACGGCACGACGGCTAAGCGAACTACACCCCGGTTCCTCTAATTATTCAGCTAAGGGCGTCCCATTCCACCCTCATGGTTGCACTGTTTTCCCGGGCGGTCATCCATAGAACAGGTCCTTACGGAGAGGCACTCGAGAAACCGCTTGAGCCCCCTTGAAAACCACAAGTATAACATCATAATAAGAGAGGGGAAAACAGCGTATCATATATAATCTCATCATGTTCATTGATTAGAGTTTGAGCAATAGCATGAAGCTAAACAATAATAAACCGACCCAAATAGGTAAACAAGGACATGGATAACAAAAGCTAGTCAATCCTTAGGTATAAATGTGTAATGCGGGAGGTGAATTAAAGAATGTATAGGACAGAGATAGGTCAAGGGACACTTGCCTCCACCAACCAACTGCTGCTCAGGGGCTTCTCCTGCGAGTTCCTCGGGCTTTTCGACCGGATCGTTCTCTATGCGATTGCAAGCATACATACATTCATCCATTCAAATTGGGAAACAAACAGTACATCATACAAGGGAACAAATAAAGTAAATATGCATCAAGTATGACATTCGATATCGCATTCATTATGATTAGAAAGAAACGGGAAAGGGTCTCGCGGGGGGGGGGGGGGGGGGGGGTTAAAGCTTATGCACTAATGATTAGTTACAATTGGTTCTAACAAAAGAATTTAGTTATATGCACTAATGGAAACCTAGTCACTTTCAGTTGATCAACATTGAACTGGATAAACAATTGATTATATGAATCAACTAGCGTAACGGAATTCTAAATTAAGTTTCCTATTTCAATAACATGAACAATGATTAACCTGCCTAAAATAAAATATATAACAGTAATGAAAGAAAATAAAATAAAATAAAATAAAAAAATAAAAAGGGGGGCGGTTGAACCGGCCAGGGGGCGGTTGAACCGGCCTGGGGCAGGGGCGGCTGGGCAGGGCGCGGGCGCGGGGCAGGGGGCGGCCGAGCTGGGGCGGCCGAACCGGCGACGAGCAGGGGCGGCGGCTAGGGATAAAATGGGAGAAAGGGAGAGAGAGAGGGGGATTTGGGGGAAGAGGGAGGGGCGGCTGGGCCAACTGGGCCCAAAAGGGGGCGCACGGGGGGGCGGCTGGGCCGGCCGGGGCGGCCCACGGCGCGGGAGAGAGAAAAAAAGGGAGGAGAGAGAGAAAGAAAAAGAAAAAGAAAGAAAAGGTTTTTCTCCTTTTCGAAATCCGATCTTCCTAGATGAATGCACTTACATTTCTAAGCAATCAAAGAACGCATAGTTCGGCATGGTGCATCAAACAACATAAAGTAATTTAGGGTTTTTCTTTACACGGGAATTCCAAACCGAACCCCGCTAAAACTTTAGAAAGGGTCAAGGTTTAGCGAGAGAACGAGAAAAGAAAAGAGTAACGCCTGAATTTGGTGAGAGAAAAGAAGAAAAAATTCTACCCCAAAATTCAGGGCGTTACACCTTCAGGATTTCTTACGGCTGGTGTGTCGATTGTGTGGAAGAACACATCTGAGGGTAGGGGGTCGCCTTTCGCTGTTGCTTTTGCTAGCATGTTGGCCTCTTCATTCTTGCTTTGCTCTATATGCTGTAGTGTGAACCCTTTGAACTGCTTCTCCAGGCTTTGCACAACTGATAAGTATTGCATGAGTACTGGCTCCTTTGCTGAACAGTCTTTTTCAATTTGTCCGGCAACAATCTTGGAGTCGGTTTTGACTATGTAGATTGTTACCCCTAGGGCTCTGAGTTTCTGAAGTCCTAGAATGATAGCCTTGTATTCTGCTATGTTGTTGGTGCATTTATCTGACTCGAGCCGAAGCTGAGACACGTAGTGTATCTGTATTTGACACCTAATGGTGACGTGATGATTACTGTAGTGCCTGCCCCCGCATGGCACCATGCGCCATCAAAGTGAATGGTCCAAACCGTTTTTGTGCTTTGCTAGTTTGAGACTGAGGACCCTGTCTAGTCAACTATGAAGTCGGTGAGGACCCGTGACTTGATTGTTGTTCTTGGTTCGAATGTGACGTTGTAGCCATAGAGCTCGGCTGCCCACTTTGCTATTCTGACGGCTGCTTTGTGGTTTCTGAATAGGTCACCTAGGCCTCGATCGGTGGGGATTCTTATTTTGTACGCCTTAAAGTAATGTTTGAGTTTGTGTGAAGCCATGAGGACTGTGTAGGCAATCTTTTCCAGTTCTGTTATGTTGCACTTGGAATTGGTGAGAACCTCGGAGACAAAGTAGACCGGGTACTACAGGGGCTTGCCTTTTTTGCATCTCTCTTGTACTAGAGCTGCGTTGACCGTGCTATGCAAGGTTGTAATTTATAGTAGGAGGGGTGACGCAGGGTCTAGGCTGGTCAGAGTTGCGAGCTCAGAAAAGTACTGCTTCAGTGATTCGAAGATTGTACCTTCTCAGAGCCCTAAGTGAAGTCCTTGGCTCCGTGCGGCGTTTTTAGGAAGGGGAGACTCCGCTCAACGGACCGTGAGATAAATCGGTTCAATGCTGCGAGTCTTCCTATTAGTCATTGGACATCTCGGATTTACCGCGTTGGGGTATGTCTATTATGGCCTATATCTTACTTGGGTTTGCTTCTATGCCTATGTGGGACACTAATAACCAAGTATCTTGCCTTGCCGGACACTGAATATGCATTTTTCGAGGTTTAAGTGAAGTTTGGCTTCACGCATATTGGCAAATATTTCTGTGAGGTCTGAGAGATGGTCCTCCTTATTTTTGCTTGCGACTGCTATGGCGTCGACATATGTGAAAATGTTGCGACCCATCTAGTTCTCTAGAATGCTCTTGGTTATCCTTGAGAATGTTGAGCTGACGTTTTTCAAGCCTTCGGGCATGCACACAAAACCGTATGTGTTGAAGGGTGTTATAAAACTTGTTTTGCCTTGTCTTCTTCCTTCATGTAAATTTGATGGTAGCCCGAGAAATAATCAAGCAGAGACATCACTTCAAATCCTGCCGCTGAGTTGACAATCTTGTTTATCCTTGGTAGGGGAAAATTGTTTTTTGGGCAGGCTTTATTGAGAATAGTAAAATCTATGCATGTTCTCCATTTTCCATTTTTCGTCTGTACCATTACGACATTGGCGAGCCAAGTGGGTAATCAATTGGCTCAATGAACAATGCCCCCATTAGGCGGTGGACTTCTACCTTTGCTGCTTCAGTCTTCTCATCAGACATTTTTTGTAACTTCTGTTTCTTAGGGTGCACGGTGGGGTCATTGCCCATGTTATGCTCGATGATGGTGCGACTGACGCCGACGAGGTCCAGGGCGAACCACGCGAATACATCTTTATTGCGGTTCATACAGGACAGGAGTCTTTCTTCTTTCGCCTCAATGAGGTCCTCGCTGATCAAGACTGTTTGATTAGGGGTCGCTATGTCTAGGGGGACTTTTTCCACCCTTTTGTTGCTCTATAGCTAAGCATTGATCCTTTTTCCTTTGATTGTGTGAAGGCTACTAGGGTCTTCATGGTCAGCTGTGAGGCAATGCACATTGCGCTGTCCGGGGACGAAGTCCCTCTCTATGTTTCTAGTGACTTGCTGGTCTCCGTATATGGTGATTACACCCTAGGGGCCAGGGATCTTCCTGCATAGGTATAATCCATGCATAACTGCTTCAAGTTTATTGATGGATACTCACCCCATGATGGCATTGTATGGGTAAACCATATCGACTATGTCGAAAGGTGATATGCTCACTTTTTGCATTTGGCACAGTGCCGATTGATAATGGTAGTTCAATTTTGCAGAGTGGAAAGGTTCCTTTTCCTCCGAAGCCATAGAGGGGGTTGTCTATTGGCTTGAGCAGGTTGTGACTTATGCCCATGCGGTCGAAGGCGTGCTGGAAAATGATGTCTGCCTAGCTACCGTTATTGACGAGTACTTTGTGCATATCCCACCCTAGCACTTTACAATTTATTACCAGCGCATCTGCATGGGCACACTACAAAGGTCGACATCTCTTGCATCAAAGGTAAGTGGCACATGTGACCACTTCGTTTGGACGACAGGCCCGGTGAGGGATACATGGTTTACCCTTCGGTAGTGGTCTTTCTTTTGTTGTTTTGTTTCAAACTCAGAGCTAGACCCTCCAAAAATCATGTGGATTACTCCCCTAAAGGGTTGATCAGCGAAGTCTTCTTGCTTTGGTAGTGGTGGGGGAGGTGGTAGGGGATGGTTTGGATGCTGAGGGGGTGGAGGTGGCAGTGCTAGGATTTCTTAGTGTTGAAGGCACTATTGATGTGGAAAAAGGTTGTGGTTCTGCTGCTGGGGGTAATAGTGGTGTCCGTTTTGAAATTGATGCTGGTTGTATTGATGGGGTTGGTAAGTGTGAGCGACGACTCTTTGGTTGTCTACTAGCACGGCCCTGGCCATCGGTCCTTTGTTGCTTTAGTCTCTAGGTAGTCCCTGGATGGGTGTGCTGAGTCTTCGCTGTGGAAAAAGATAATAGAATCTTCTCAGTTGCTGAGGTCCTCGGCCCTTGCCTTTGCCCTTGGTCGCATTGCCACCGTGGCCTTTGTTGTGGGGGGTGGTCTTGACGATGAGGGGGGTTATCTCCTTACTGCTGCTGATTTGTAATATTGTGTACCTAGGCCTAGGCACGGTCCTGTCGGGCTGAATCTAGTTGTGAACGCCTGATCCATGTTCTGCTGGATTGCAAAGTCTCCTTAGGTTTTCGTTGAGGCTCGATTTTCCTCTGGTGGAGCTCTTCTGAACGGACGTACTTTTCAAATAGCTGGTACAACTCCTGCAGGTTTTTTGGTGGATCCCTTATGCAGTGGCTGTATAGAACACCTGCCCGAAGACCGCTGATTGCATAGTGGATGGCTATTTAGTCATCGACCAAAGGCAGCTATGATTTTAGTAAGAGAAACTTTTTGTAATATTCTCAAAGGGTTTCTTTCTCTTGCTGCCTGTAGAGCGAGAGTTCTGCCAAGGCATCTGTCTTGGGTCTATACCCTTGAAAATTTAGAAAGAATTTGTCGGGGAGTGTCTTCCATGAATCAATGGACAATGGTGGTAGTCTTGAGTACCATGTGAGAGCTGGGCCTTCGAGGGCTATAATGAATGACTTGGCCACGGTGGCATCGTCCCCCAAGATGATGTGACTACAACCTGATAGCTCATGATGTACTGAGTTGGGTCTGCACTACCATTGTACTTTGGGTAAGTGTCTGCTCTGAAGTTTTGTGGCTAGGGGGAGGCCTGGAGCTGTGGTGCATGATGGCTTCACTCATCAAGATAGTTTAACCCTTGGAAAGCAACTAGTGCGGGGACTAACATGAGGGGGTGACAAGTGTAACACCCTGAATTTGGGGTATAAAATTTCTTCTCTAATATCTACCAAATTCAGGTGTTACCTCTTTTCTTCTCTCAATTGATTTATTTCTCTTCCATTTAGTAGAGGGGTGATTATTTATTTTGGAGATGTATTAATAATCTAGGAGATTAAATCCTAAAGGGATGTGAAGTATTACATCATGTTGAACCTTAATTTCTATTTATTTTGTTTGATGCATATGTTTGTGGAGTTCATATTTCAATTTGGAGCAGATTTGTTTTTGAATTCAAAAGAGAGATAAAATGGAAAAGGAAAAGAATTAGAAAAAGGAAAAAAACATTTCTTTTCCCCTCCCTCAGCTTGGGCCCGTTCCGCGGCCCACCCGCGTTTCCCTCTTCCCCCACGCCACCCTCTCTCGCCTGGCCCCGCACGTCAGTGGCACACTCGCCAGGCGCCCCGAGCCGACCTGTCATTCTCCCCTCCCCTGCAAACGGCCGTGTCGTTCCCTCGTGGGGGCGCGTCGCCCACGTCGTTCCCATCGGGCCCACCTGTCAGCCTCTCTCCCCCACGTCGCCCACCCGCCATGGCTGGGCCTGGGGAACATAAAACCCCCTCCACTCTCCTTCCCCCACGTACTACCACCCTTGCCAACCACCCCGCACCGCCGCCCTCGCCTTCGCCATTGCCGTCACCAGCCGATCATCACCGTCCATGCCGCCAGAGCTTCGCGCCATCACGCTCGCTGGAGTAGCCCCACTGTGAGTAGCCTACTCCCTCTTTTCTCCTCACTTACTCCCTCTGCCATGGCCGGGATGCCCGGTGGCTCTGCCGCCCTGGCCATGGACCGCACGCACTAGAGAGGGCCCCTCCCGTCGTTGAGCGTGGCCGGCCATGCGCACGGCTCGTGGTTCAAGACAACCCTAACAACTACGGCCCACCCGGCAGCCTCACCCTCTCTCCCCTCTCCTTTTCCCCTCGTTTGGCCGTTGACCGGTGTAACCCTGGTCCCACGCGTCAACGCCGCGCACCGCACCAACCTCCACCCCTCCGCTCTGGGTCGCCGCCTCACGGACCCTGTCCGTCAGCGCGCTTCCGCACCTATACTTACCTCGAGCCACTGACCAGCAGGCCTGACCCTGCCATGGCCCCACCCATCGCTCGTCCCCCGCCCTGCCTGAGCCGCTAGCCCATGGGCCCCACGCGTCAGCCGCCCGAGCCCCGCGTGCCCACGCGCTCGCCCGCCATTTCTAATCTCGGCCTTCGATCTGAGATCCAACGGCCGAGGAAGCCCGATACCCCTTTGAATGACTATTTTGTAAAAGAAACCCTCGATTCCCTAGAATTAGAACCTGCCGTCCTTTATTCTTTCAGCCGAGTCGCTGGATTCTTGTAGAAAGAGCCCCAGGTTCTTATGTAATTAATAAAAGGTGTCTGATTTAGGGTTTTGATTTCCAAAACTTGTAATTTTCATATCTTTTGCATATGAACTCCAAATTGGGTGGTTCAAATTGCAAAATGTCCATTATTCTCTATATGTTTAAATTATGTTCACCAGCTGTTTTCATGTCCCAATTTTATGGTAGACTCTAGGTTAGAATAAGACTATAGGAATTTCATTAGAAATAAAATTAAAGGGTAAAACACTAATGAATAGTAAAGTGCTTAACTTTGTAGACTAATCCGCATTTAATGTATGATCCCATCTCTGGAATAACTTTATGTAAGTAAGTAATTCACTAAGATAAACAACCTAGTTGGGGTAGGTAATCTATTGAGATAGACTTAGTTAGAGAACAATAGACCCTTAAACATAGTGATCTACCCTAGAACCTAGAGTTCACTTGTGTCTTTACTTTTCTACTGAAGCTGTATATGATTTGTTGCATATGTTTGGTGTACTGTTCTTTGTTATTCCCCAAGTGTGTTGAACGAATGATTGTTTTGCGTAGACAACGAGCAGTCTGTGGTTCCCGAGTGTGTTGTAGGAGACTTCCCTGAGCAGCAACCTGGTGAAGGCAAAGTCCTCTGACCCATTATATCCTACTTACTTTATGATTCATTGTCTCACATACCATGATCAACCTAAGGATTGACTAGTGTTATGTTTTTCATGTCCTTTGTTATCCTTTGGGAATTGGTTACTATGATCAGTGTTATCCTATTGCTTTACTTTAATCAATGAACATGATGAGGATATTTGTGATACGATGATGTTATTCTGGATATGATGATGAACTAGTGATACATAAGGGGACTTGGGCTGTTTCCCGAGTACCTCTCCATAAGGACCTGTTTGTTGGATGACCACCCGGGAAAACAGTACAACCATGAGGGTGGTATGGGACACCATTAGCTGATTAATTAGAGGAACTTGAGGTGTAGTCGGCTTCACCGTCGTGCCGTTAATGGGGTCCGAGCATAGTACTTGCTCTGCCGAGGCTAGGTGCCGAGGTTCTTTCGTGTTGCTTTTTTAGTCACCCTTCCTATGGTGAGAGGTACTGTGTTTATCAAACTAAAGAAACCTAATGGACGGCTATGACCTCGGGGGAATCTTTTTAAAGGCTACATAGTGAATCCCTGGTCATTCACCTTGGTAGTGAAGATCAGGTCTGTACAACCTAGGCTGGGAAGGGATCACGACTCGTGGGTAAAGTGTGCAACCTCTGAAGTGGGTTAGAAACTGGTATATCAACCGTGCTCACAGTTTTGAGCAGCCTTAGGAGCTCCTTTGATTAGAGTAACTCTAGATATCTTTATGATAATGACTTAATAATGATGATTTTGATGATGAATTCTGGTATTTCCTCCTGGAGGGAGTACTATTTGGGTTAATAACTTAGAATTATTACTAAAACTTGGCTTTCTGCAAGTAATGAATACATGATCAACTAAAAGCAACTACTTTAAGGTTAACCCCACATACAACTAGTCCACTTTAGCTAAACGGGACATTTGCTGAGTATGTTGATGTGTACTCACCCTTGCTTAGAAACACCCAACCACAGGTTGTTCCCATTGCAACTAGTGCTCAGGAGAAGATAAAGGCAACATGGAGGATTTTTAGGAGTTTCAGGACTTCGACGAGTTCTAAAATAGTTTAGTTGCAAACACCCAGTCAGCTGCCTGTGAAGGCCTTATCTTACTGCGTTTCGGTTAGCACTTTGATGATGATTTAACTTAATGACTCTATGGATTTCTTGGACATCATGATGTAATAAAGTACTTATTTCCGCTATTATTTTGAGCAATTTGTGATGATGTCCAATTATGAAATCACTGTGCACGTGAATTTCTGATCCTGGTACGTACATGGTTCGCATTGTGTCACGGAACCTCCCGAGATATTAGCCCACCTACAGATATCCATGTCCTGAAGACCTCAGACAGTCATGCAGGTGTGTGCACTCTGAATCCATCAAATAAAGGTAACCTAGTTTATATTATTAATTTCCAATAGATAGAACAATATTTATGTTTTCAAATAATTAAATGGTGATATAAATAAATTGAATAATATCTTGTTTAGATAAAACTTTTTCAAGTGTTTGATGTTGTTGGTGGCTTGTTCTCAAATGCTATGAATTAAGAACAAGACAACATAAAAGTGTTAAATGTTAAACTCCTTCATCCTTAAAAACAGTATATCCCTTCGGATATAATGAATCTCGGACGAAGGTTACCAAAGAAAAGACCTTCGTAAGGTTGACAAATGATAAAACATAGCATCCATATATAATATGCGAATACTAATATCAGTATTATTATTAATGTATTTCCATCATTAAATTCTAAAATAGAATTACAAATGTACCTTCAGATCGATGCAAAGTAAAGGTACAGATGTGATGTGAAAAAACGTATGCCAAATCAACGTGAACAGTACGGGAGTACTGTTCACCTATTTATAGCCACGGGACGCAGCCCTTGTAAAATTACATTGATGCCCTTTACATTTATCAATAACTCTACAGTAATTCCTCAAGGTCCAATCTGGCTTTTCATCTGTAAGTCGGTTCCTCTTTTCTGTCGTTATGCCGAAGCTTTTCTGCACATAGCTTCGTGATCGTCTTATCCTTCGTCATGATCGTTTTTTATTCCAGTCAAGCTTCGTCTTAACCGTGCTCTTGTATATCCACGACCTGACTCCGAAGGTGCCTGTTCGCATATTACACTTGGAAAACATTGTCAAACTAAGTTTTTGAGGACCTTCGGGAGCCGAAGGCCCCCAACAGATGTATTCATGTCGAGGCATAATTTTTGTTTGTTAAGGTATTGCAAGGATTTTATTTACTCTCTATTGAAAACCCCAATCTATTTAAATAATAGACTTTTGAATAAAATAATTTATTCTTTAAAGTTGAGCATTTTTGTTAATTTATGATATTTTTGAAATATTTATATATATATCTATTCTATTAAGAAAAGAAAGAAGAAAAAACACACAACACACGCACACATCTAAATAAAAAGGAAAAAAGAGAAAAGAACAGAAAAATAAAAAAATGAATTTTGAAATTTGAAAAAAAACAAAAACCATCGCCTAGCCTCTCGTGGTCGAACGTCCCAGCCAATCCAATGTCCCAGCTCCTCTTCTCTGTTTCACTGATCAGTGGGCCATAGCTAGCATCTTCTTCGTACCATTTCAACTCTCAAGAATAGCAGCCGCTGCTCCCACACGCAGTACGGATGATGCTGCCGCCGCCGTCACTAGGAAGCTGAAGCACTCGCCGCCAAGTTAGCTGCCAGTGCCTCGCCTCCGTGTGGATCCTCGCTCTCCCAGGACCAGAAATAGCCGCCGACTTCTCCTCTCCCCACTACTCTAGAAACCGACGCCTACTCTCTCCCTCTCCCGTAACAGCCACCGCTGCCATCAATAGAGTTTAAGGCCGACCGTCGACCATAACTATCCCTCTCCCAGCGCCCCTCTGCTTTCCTCTCCTCACTCTATAAAACCTCGATCAAGCCGGAGCCTCCTCCCCTACCGAGAAGCCCAAGCCTCTTCCCTTCTTCTCTCTTGCAGCACCGCCACGCCGGAACGGTTCGCCGTCGACCGCGCAGCTCGGCTAAGCCGCCGGACGTTCGCTGCCGCGCTTCGCCTGGGCTGCGTCCCAGCCGAGCTCCCGTGCCGTGCCTCTGCCCCTTTGCAGCCGTCCGCTCCTCGCTGAGCTCCCTGCGCACCGGAGTTGGCTAGAGGTAGAAGAGGTAGAAGATGACTGTTTTGTGATTTAGCCTCTGAATTTGTATAAAATTAGTTCAGATATTATCCAGACCAGAAACTGTTAAAAATAGATCCCTGTTTATTCCCCGATGTATACGATTAATTGTGAATCAGCCCTGCGACAATATTCTGGATATGAGTATTTTTTTAAAAAAATAAATAAGTTATGTCACGATTCATTAACTTTGTGATTTAGTACTAGAAATGTTTGCGATTAACTTCTCATTTTAGCGTATAAAACAATAGTATGTTAGTAGTTGTTTAAGTGTAGTTTTAATGATATAAGAAATTGAAATAGGTACTAGGCTACACCTTCTTGGTCAGGTTAAAATGTCATGAAATATGTGTCCACATGCATATCACTTATTCACTAAGAATTAGTAAAATATATATTTATATCGAAATAGCCATGATTATGTTACTAAAGTCCAAAATTAGTAATTTACATTAGTTCTTAGAATATTAATGTTATGTGATTTATAAATAAACATTGCAACGATACGTATAATTTCTATTTAGAAAAAGGAGAAAACCGAAAGAATAAAATTTTATAATAATATTAAAATGACTTAATTATTCGCTAATACTTTTATAATAAAGAAAATGATAGGTTATATTGTTAAATATAGGTTTCTTACTGTTTCTAATTTAAAATGACTTATTTAGCTTTCTAGGCATGATTAATCTGTCCCTCAGATCGAGTCCATATTATTTACACTACTTAGTTTTTCTTAAAGAATAAAATAATGTAATTAGTATTCATGTTGTTTCTATAATTAAAATGTTAGTGTATATATTAAATTTGAATATAGCTTTATTAAAAATAATATATGCCATGTGTTTTATTAATAAAAATAAAGATAATTATTGTTTTATCTTTGCACATAAAACATGTTTAGGCTTATATATTAGCTTCTCATCAATTAATGTTTAATAATGTGTTTCACAACTCATTAACCTTAGATATATAACATATATTTTTTCTAAAAGATTAAAATGGTAAACCTGATATTTGTATATTTATAATTAAGATATTTCCAAGATTAGGTCTTCTTTTGTAAACTATGAACCAAACCTTTTGTAGAGCGCCTTTTTGTTATAACCATAAATTATGATGTTTTTAAAAGCAAATGCTCTTTTCGTTATGCTTTCTTTTAGCTTTGTCTATGGTGAATATTATATGTTATTGAGTGGTGTTTGTTTCTTCCTGTTTGTTTGTGTGATGTTTAGAGATTGATCCAGTAGTTAATAATTAATATCTATTCCGTGGAAGAACCTAAAGTTTTCTATAAGCAAGGCAAGTAGACTTCTCCCTCTACATACTCTGTTTGATCCCAAACAATACATTTAATAAAGTTTACTCTTGGATATATACATAATTTGATGGGTTACCTATTCAGATACACCTAACATTTCCAACCATATTACTTGATCAAACTTGGGTATTATACTTTACCTACGTAGCTATGCTATTGCTACAACTTAACTTTATGCAGTCACTCTTGTTTATGATATTAATGTTCCAAATGGTAAGTTTATATTTTTGTTGCTAATCCGATGATTAAGCAAGATCATATGATTTAATTGGAACATGGAGTGACCACCTAGGAAAACAGTGCTACCATGAGGGTGGTGTGGGACGCCCTTGGCTAAATAACTAGGGAAGTCTTATGTTGGGTGCTGGTCGTGGTCGACCGGAACGGGGGCATCTGCCAAGCGCTTATATTTCTGGCTCAGGTAGATTGGATACGGGCATAGTTCCCGAGCTTTACCCTAGAGACTGGTCTATAAGTTGGTTGCGTTAGGTGTGGTCTATGCAGTTTGACCATTTCCAGCATTTGCATAATGAGGACTCTAGGGAAAAGCCTCGAAGTGAGACCCTAGCCATTCACCTCGGAAGTGAATATAGGTCTGATCAACGTAGGCTAGAAGGGAATCACGACTCATGGGTAAAGATGTGCAACCTCTGCAGAGTGTAAAACTGATATATCAGCTGTAATCACGGTTACGAGCAGCCTGGACCCTCACATGATAATTGAATTTGAAGATGAAAATAAATCATGGTCCTTTTTTGTTCAGGTGGTTCTAAGCTTATGCTGGTGATATATTTATGATGATGATATATATGCTGATGAATATTGTTTATGCTTAATTGTGTTTGGTATTTACTTATACTTAGTAATCAGGTGTTGATAATAAAATGTGGACCAACTAAAATGCTAACCGCATTAAACTTTAGCCTTACCTTGTTACCTTGCATTTTCACTCCACTTGCTGAGCCCCGAACATAAGTGAGCTCACCCTTGCTTAATTTTTGATCAGAAGTTTGTAGATGAAGATATGATGGTGAACTTGATGGATGCTAGTCTAATGATACCCCCGGTCATCTTCCTGTGGAAGGATGTCCATGTTTCGCTGTACTTTGATGAATAAAGGTTAAGACATTATGTTTGTTCGAAGTGTATTATGTTAATATAATATTTATTTACGCTTTTATGCATTGTTCTTTTGATATATTACACTTGTGATATCAACATATGTGTAGAAATAGATCCTGGCACACATATGCTATGCATTCGGTTTTGTCCTTAAAACCGAGTGTGACAAGGTGCACCTAATGACTCGATAGGTCCGGTTTCCTGCATCTCCTTCACATCGCCCAAGAGCGTTCATCCCATATCGCAGACATTACATACCATCAGAGTAAAAGTAGAAAGAGTTACAATAACTTAATTTACATTCATGAGTACCATATATAAAGAGTCATTATAACATAACGAGTTTGGGTGCTTAAACTTATTACATCACGGGATGGCAAACACCTTTCATAGGCGGTTCTTAGTTTTCTTTTTCCTGCTTTGGGACAACCTTGGAGCAGAAGCAACAAAACTCAGCAGTTTCTTCTCCTACAACAACATGGGTTTGGAAACCCTGAGTACGGAGTGTACTTTCGCAAGTCTTACCCGACCAAAAGAAAAGACTCTCAAGGATATGCTGGCATTTACGGGTCAAGGTAAGATTTAGCAAGAAGCAATGACCCAGTTTGCACAAAGCTTGCTAAATTTGATCCTTATAAATTCATTTTTACTTGTTAGGTTAAGTAATTACATGCATCTAGATTTCCTTCTATCTTAGATCAAGCACTTGGCCTACACTAGCCATCTTTTATCATCCTTCAGTTCACTTGTCGCTACGTGTAGGGTAGTGATCAAGTCTTCATATCCGAGAAGTAACAGCGATCTGAATCGATTAATACCTAGCTAGGGATCTCCAACCACACGACATATGTAGCACTTAACCCTTGCATATGTCAACTCGCACCCAGGTTTCTCAAGAACAGAATGGGTTCACGCCAACCGAGAGCACAATTACTCCACTGTCCAGCCTCTTGCCACGAAGGGTACACGCTACTCTCGCCATCTCTCCACTCCCATTGTGTGGTTGTCTTTCTGGTATTGGTTCGACCGAGGCAAAGCTTACCCATGATGAGGCATGTGTCCAGTTAAAAGGTCCTCGATCATCAAGCCTACATCGGCTCAGTCCTTAAACGACTTAGACAAAGACACTACACCGAGACTTCCTTCTTATGCAAGTCACCCACCCGGTCTCGATTTTATCTTTTAAAACCCAAAGTTTGGTACCTGACAGAGGTACTCTTTTCGGATGTTGAACCTATCATGGCCATGATGGATTCACCATCATAATTCTTTTCTTTGTAAAAATTCCCATCTAGTGTGAAACATCACCTTTTGTTTTGAAACAAAACATTTTGTTTTCTAAAGCAAGGCTAAGCATCAGAAAACTTGTTTGAATAAATCAGGTAACAAGGAATGGTAACCAATTTTCCAAGGAAGGGAATACATCAATTGTTTAGCACACAACTCCTATCACCTAATGCATCATACAAGGTAATAAAGTTTTTAAAAGAACAAGGAAAGTGATAATGCACCAGGGCTTGCCTTGGGTTGTTGGAGTTTCTGCTTCCACACCGTAGATGTCGAAGTAAAAGTTATTTTCTGCTGGAGGATTCTCAGCCTGAGGGACAACCTCCTCTTCTACTATGGATTCTTCTTCGTGTTCTATACATGATAATACATGTATATGAATGCTTATGCTATGTCATGGATATGCATTTATATAACAAAAAGATAGTAAGTTGTGTCTTGAATACAACTTTTCTTCAAGGTGCTAATCAACCACTAAGATTTCCTAGTTAAATACTCTTCTAAGGTTCACTTACTAACCTCCTTAGGCTACTAGTAAAAGTAAGGTCACTAAGTTCTACTTTAATTACAAAAGTTACCTTTAACATAGTTAGTATTAAAATGGGTAATTTATGGAACCAATTACTGGTCTTCTTGTCAAATAGTGTCCAAACAACTTCAAACTTTACTCAAGGTCTTAACCAACATTTTAAGTCTACCCAATATTTTTTATGATTTTTGAGATTACTAAATGTTTTCTAAAATTCAGAAAGACCTTACTTGAGTATCCTTAAATGCTACCTAATTCAGGGTTTGGATTACTAAATGTATTCTAAAATTCAAAAAGACCTTACTTGAGTATCCTTAAATTGGTCTCATATTTTTACCAAATTTCTTCTATTTTCTATAGATTTCCCAAGCTATCAATAAAAAAATAAAACTATGAATAGTATCAGTCCGTATTCAGCCCAGTCAGCCCAAACCTATATGGAAACCACGCGCTCTCGCGCCCGCGCTGGCAGAGTTGCGCCAGGGTACCTTGTGTTTTGAACAACCCATAAAGAATCCCTAAACACTATTCATGTGTCTCACTAACAATTGCACATAGGCCCTCCCATTTCTATTTCTTCATAACTCCAGGTCCCCGACCGTGCACCGGTCGAACACCTGGCCGGAATCGCAGGTACACACCGATGGTGACCTGTTCTGGTGGTGTTGAGCACTTGGGCTTCATCTCCGATGCTACTCGAACACATCCTAGGGACTAATTTGACCAGCTTGCCACTAATCCATGTCTGTCTGTGATAACAGCGGAGCAATGTCTTCGGCGAGCTTGTTCTGGTTTATACGAGCCAGTCACATTCAATCCAACGACTCAGAAAGAATCAGTGACTTACTAGGGCTATGGTGCTTACGCGAGTTTGGACAGAGGCAACCTGGAACGACCGGTTGACATGAGCAGTGTCCATGGTCGCGTTCCCGGGCGACAACACGGCGTTCTCAAAGCTACGATGCGGTAGCATTCAATTAACCGAGATCGAGAGCTTCACTAGCAATAAAGAATGCTAAAACATGGATCAGGGGGACATGAATAAACCTGAGAAGGGTAGGCCATGACGAGATGTCTTACGATGGCGATGGTGACCAGTTTTTTGGGAAATCTAGTGACTGGGGGCTACGATGCATGAGAGAGGCTAGCTGAGGTTGGGATGGGCGCGTAATAGAGAGGCGGAGTGAGGGGAGTGATCAATTTATAGAGACCAGCCACGGGTGCTACGAATTTGGGCGAAGATGAGCTCACGGTGGTGAAGAGATGAGTCATTGGAGTTCATCTACCATGGCGCTCAATGAAGTAAGGTCTCGGGGCAATAATTGGCTATCCACCATGACCTACTACGATGTGGTAACGCCCTCAAGTACGTGGCATGATCGCGAGGAGCAGCGGACACCGACGATGACATCTCGGCCGACCGTGAAGCTAGTGGGTACGGCGGCCAGCGCATGGACTCATCTGCGGCCACGACATTTTCACTCCTTTGGTAATATCCGTGCCAAGCCATGCACAAATCTTCACTGCAAGCTCGGATCATAGCGTGAGATCTCCGGCTAAAAGGTTCTCTAAACCAAAGATCTTTTTAGATATTGTACCATGTCGATTCCATTAAGTGTGCCTGACAGAGCAACCTGAGGCCCATTTTTCTTCAATCCATGTGGTGAACTACTAATCCGATTCTTCAAAATTATTCTCCTATATACCATCTTCAATTTTGTCACAGAGATCTTGATCATTTACTCACTAGATCAAGCACATTTTGGCTCCAAAGTCGATCAAATACCATTGGCAGTCTGTTTTCAGGTTACTGCTTGACTGATAGCCCGACTTCTAGGGCATTTTACTCCAATTTCTATACAATTGTCGGGCTAAGTCACTTATTCAAATTTGTACTACTATAGTAGCTCTACAACTTTGCTATAGTGACTTATAGCAAACTCCTTACAGATCAAGAGATACAAGAGTCCAAAACCAGCTCACTCACACTGTTTTTCAGAGTTCAAAGTTAGGGTGGCTCATGCACTTTTGCAAATTACTCGAAGTTTCACTACAAAACTTGGAAATCTTCAAATGTAAAAGTTGCTTAGTTTTTGTTACTCTATCACTTTGATATATACACTTTTGGCAAAAAGTGCATAAATTTTGAAACCATCCCATAGGACATTAATTAGGGTTTTTGGGTTCCAAATTAGGATTTGAGTGCCCTAGGGTACATTTAGCACTTAATCTCTCTAGGCTAATATTTCTTTAACATTTCTACCAACTTGTTAAGATCACTCCTTAGTTCTCATCTCATAAAGCCCCATGTCTCTAGTCCTTAGAGAGAGAGGCATCTAACCTAGGGTTAAGAATCCCATTTACTAGGTCATATCATCACACAAGCATCACATCACATGTTTGTTTTGAAATTTTGGCCTAGTGGATGCATTCTAGGTGTATCATAATAATGTAATGCCAATGCATATGATGTCATGCCAAAGTTTTAGTTCTCGTAACACTAGGGGTGTTACATCCTTCCCCCATAAAAGAATCTCGTCCCAAGATTTAAGGCTCCTCGGTAAGTAATGGAAAATGAAACATGTCACAACTTTATTTCCTATTTTATCTTACAAGGCAGGGGTGGGTGTGTGGGTTTGTTCTAGCTTTACAATAAAGTGCACAAACTGTAAAGGTTACAAGAAGCTGAAAACTTAGGAAAATGTTTTTCTATGAAATCTTCAGATTCCCAAGTAGCTTCCTCTTCCGTGTGTTGGTTCCACAATACCTTATAGAACTTGAGGGTCCTTTTTCGAGTAGCTCGATCCTTCTGATCCAAAACTCAGATGTGATATTATGAATAAGTTAGGTCTGGTTCCAGATTAACTTTTGATATATCCATAGTTTGATCGAGGACTCAAAGACACTTCTTTAGTTGTGATACGTGGAACACATTGTGTACACTAGATAATGATTCTAGTAACTGAAGTCTGTACGCAACCTGCCCACATCATTCAAGAACAGGGAATGGACTAATGTATCGGGGTGCTAACTTTCCTTTCACCCCGAAACGACTATCTCCTTTCATTGGTGATACCTTTAAGTACACATGATCTCTGACTTGAAAGATTAATGGTCGGTGCCATTTATCCGCATAATTCTTCAATCGTGCTTGAGCTTCTCTCAAGTTGTACCGTATGCGTTGTACCTTTTTCTTCCGTTTCTTTGACCAAATTAGGTCTAAAAACCATCATTCTCCTGGCTCTGACTAGTTCAAGGGAGTTCTACACCGTCAACCATACAAGGCTTCAAATGGTGCCATTTTAATACTTTCTTGATAGCTGTTATTGTAGGAGGATTCTACCAAAGGCAGTGTTGGTCCTTGTTCTCGGATGCTATACATCAAGAACAAAGCAACACAATATAAATAGAGACATATGAAACACAAAAGAATATAAACAATCATCACAAACCATTAGATTATTTATATCTTTATTTTATAAACATGAATAAACGTCAATGATATCTATATTACATTTATACCTTTGGCTTGATAGAAGGTGGGAAAGCAAGAGTGACGCGAGAGTGATTACAACTCAGCGTGAATAGTACGGTGCTACTGTTCATCTATTTATAGGCACATGATGCAGCCTGGACAAAATTACATTCATGTACCTGACATTTACTGTTGACCATAAGGCAAGCTATCGAGGACTAAGCAGTCTTTTCTCCTTTAGGTCGGTTTCATCTTTCACCATCGTCCTCGTGCTAAGCCAAAGCTTCTTCAGCCACAACTTCGGAGCTAGTTTATCCTTCCTCCAGACCACACCTTCATACCATGCACACCTTCATCTCAAAGCCGAAGCCTCCTATGACAGTATGTTATACTGGGAAACATGTTAGTTAAATTTTTGAGGGCCTTCGGAAGAGGAAGGCCCCCAACAGTAGCCCCTCACATTATTAATTTGTTTGTGCATTTAACAAATTTAGACTGCGACATGAACGAAGGCCTTTAGCCGAAGGTCTGAAAAAACACCTTCCCTTCGCTAGAATAGCGAGAGTTAATGACATGTAGCGCCTGCCAAGTTGCAATGTAGTGGGTATATAAATAGGAACCCGCAGTGATAGCATTTGCTGCGCCATCTCAATCGCTTATGCTATTTTTTCAGGCTTGAATTTTGTTATTGTCAGATTTCGCTTGATTCGTGAGCTTCGGTATTTGTACAAGTGCCCGTTAGATGGCTGAAGAGAAGAAGGTTGTGGACCCTGCTCTAGCTGGGTTTTACGAGGCTATGGAAAAGACAAACACAGAGAAGATCACGAATAAAATGTTAGCTAGGTTGTCTGAAGATTCTGATGATAACGAGAACTTTAATGTGGAAAGTGCAAACGAAGATGCCGAAGATCGGCCCTGGTGACTGAATCATACTATCTTTGGAAAATCATCCATCAAACAGAGTCAGATTGATGCTATGAAGGGAAGATATTTTCGTGGAGGTGGATGAAGTTGTTGTTTATAGGAGCTTCATGAAGGTTGGGCTTCGGTTTCCATTGAGCAAATTTCTGGTTGAAGTGTTAAAAACCTTCGAAATTTTTCTTCATCAGATTACCCCCGAAGCTATAATCAGGATGGGTATTTTTGTTTGGGCCGTGAGGAGCCAAGGACTAGAGCCAAGTGTGAAATGCTTCTGCAACATGCACGAGTTGCTGTATGAGACGAAGACTACTAGAAAGGAGCAGTATCACAATAATTTTGGTTGTTATGGCTTCGTGCCCCATGCTGATGTAAGCTATCCAGTTCCAACATTTCGGAAAAGGTGGCCAGGAACCTGGATGGAAGAATGGTTTTATGTGAAGAATAATCTAGTTGAAAGGGAACACATAAAGGGGATTATCCAACACCCTATGTGGCCTCGCTTCAGAATCAGAAGGCCTGCTACTGCGCTTGGGAATGATATCGAAGCATGCCAAAAGGCTTTCAACAATGTATGCTCCTTTATTGGAACAAGAGACCTAGTCCAGGAGCATATAGCCTACAGAGGGTGGCCTCTTATGAATGACTGGGAGATGCCGAAGGAGACTACTGCCGAGTCCAGTCAAGGCGGTTTGGTCTATCTAAAATATACCTTCAAATACAAAGGTGAATTTGATGAGCCGAACGATGAGTGGCTGAATTATATTGTGGCAACCAGCGACGAGTTGCTTGGGGCCTACACTAGGGCCGAAGATGATGCCATGACCTTAGCCTTCGGAGGACGAGGCAAGAAAAGGGTAAACAAAGTTTTTTGATGTTATTGGCTTCGTATACCCATATTATACTTATCCCTCGTGAACTTAGGGAAAGAAAAGGAAAGCTGCTACTTCAGCCATTTCTGCTGCGCCGAAAGGTAAGAAGATCAAGGTTTCGACGCATCGGCTAGATATATTGAAACAGCTAGGGTGCCGAAGCGTGCTAAAGGGACATCTTCCACCATTGAGCCAGGACGACCTGCTCCAGCCGGCTCCAAGGAAGAATCGGATGAAGTGCCAAAGGTTCCTGCAACCGAGTCGGCCGAAGCGCCGAAACATGCTGCCGAAGCCAAAGGAAAGGCGGTTGAAGAGCCAGAGCTAGGGGAAACGACAGGGCTACCAAAAATCTTGAGCCCACCACAGGAGCCAGAATTGTTGAAGGTATCGAAAGCTCCTGCAATAACTCCCAAGAGGAGGAGGATGGCTAGCGTGCTGGACACCGTCATGGAGTCGACAAGGACATCAACTCCTGCTCCTGCAAAGGAGACTGTCGAAGCTGCTATAGCTCGTGCTGAACCCGAAACTGGACCCTTAGTGCCCATTGAAACAGAGCCTGCTGGGACTGGGCAGAGTGTTGAACAAGGACCTTCAGGCGTCGGTCTTGTTCTGGAGAAAGAAGACGCGCCCAAGAAGATTGAATCTCCTACTCCCGAAACACCTTCTGAAGAACTTGACTTTATTATTCGACATGCTTCGGGTAAAAGGTTGTCTGAAGAGGAAATTGCAGAAGCCCAACTCTATGCCCGGGAACTGAAGTACCTGAAGGGGGCCTTGGTGTACAATGGCACCAATGAAGATGACTTTCTATACTGCCTCTCGGACAACAAGGAAATATTTGTTTGCCGGGAGATGACAAAAAACATAGGATTTCCGAAGCTTGAAGTTGGCCTTTCTGTTATGTCGAAGGATGACCTCGCAGACAGCATTGCGTACAATAGTCTGAAGGTACAGAAGTTATGGACTTATAAGCAGATTATTTTTTGTGTCTCTTATTCTTGTGTTGATCCTTTATCTCCCCCTTTTTTGTAGGGCTTAATTCTGAGCAACGCTTTGAGAGCACAAAAGAATGCTGAGGATGAAAGCTGCCAGATAGCACTTGGTAACCTTCGGTCAGAGGTTATCTAATTGAGGAATGAAGCTGCAGAGAAGGATAAAATTCTGTTTTCCTTAGTAGACAGAGTCAAGGCTAGTGAAGCCAATCTTGCCGCGTAGTCCGAAGCTCATAGAGCCAAAATTGAAAACTTAAAGGAAAAACTTGCCGAGAAGAATGAAGATTTTGAAGTGGCTAAAGCAAAACAGGAAATAAGCTAGTGGACTAGCACAAGATTGCAAAAGAATGTAGATGAGCTTTGGGGATCGAAGGAGAGATATTATGAAAAATCCTTGGATTGTGCCAAGGAGCTAAAAGATAGTTTTGCAAAGGTGGGTGCTTACTCATCCGAGCAGAAATTTATTAGACGCGATCCCGAAGGAATCATCGAATGGATCCATGAAGAACCCAAAGCTTTTGAAGAGATCCTTAGTGATCATGGTGATTTATGTGCCTTTGCCGGTGCCAGAGGGGTTGCAGCAATTTTGGAAAAAATCTGGCTGCGAACACGTTAAAGCTACAACCCAGGTGGAGGCTATCTTCACTATGGAGAACACGAAGGATCCTTCGGCTAAGGCGACTCTGATGGGCAGAAAATTTTACTCCAATATTTGGATGAAAGGCGGCCGAGAACTAGCCGACGAAGCTATAAAGAAGAATGAGAAAAAACTCATGAAGCCCGAGAAGAAGCCAAGCGAGCCAAAGAGGCTACCGAGCGCGCAAGGCGCATAGGTATTTTAACTGTTTCAAAGCTTTTGTATTTTCTGGCTTCGGATTAACAACTTATTACTTTTACTATAGCTAAACTTTCTTCGCCACCTGAACCCTATGATCCCGAAGCTGATCCAGCAATGAAGGTGGCGCTAGAAACTATAAGAATTGCTGAAGAAGCTGTTGACGAAGCTGTCAACAAACTTCTGAATGAAGCTGCTGAGAAAATTTTGAAGGAAGACTAAAATTTTGTGTAGCTAGGAAATGCAACATTTGTGTGATGTAATATTCATACGAGTTAAACATTGTATATCTATGTGGACATTAATGTAATATATTTCTTTATGATGCATGAAATTTGCGTACATACCATTTTTGAGCCTTTGGTGAAAAAACACCTTCCCTTCTTTTCATGCTTCGTAAAGAAAAAAGCCCTTCTATAGCAAAGCTGTTGTATGATGTCGACAAAAATTTTCCTGGTAAGATTGTAATTGCCGAAGGTTTGCTTCGTGCTCCAGCGCGCTTTCATTCATCATGTAATTGCCGAAGGTTTGATTCGTGCTCAATCTTGCTGTTGATGCGACATGATGTATGATGTAATGCTATGCGGAATGATGCGATGATATGATGCAGCATGATGTTTCTGCCGAAGACACATATCCACACGGAAACACTCTCAGACTCTGCATCCCCTTAAGGACATCTTTTGAGTCTCTTCACCTTATATTTCGGTGGCATTTAAGCTCTGCATCCCCTTAGGAACGACTTTGGAGCTTCTTCGCTTTCTATTTTGGTGGCATTTACGCTCTGCATCCCTTAGGGACGATGTTGGTCCTTGTTCTTGGATACTATACACCAAGAACAAAGCAACACAATTGTTAAAGATAAAAGACCTTCGTCCTTCGAAGCATTATTTCCTTTGGAATATAATGATCTTTAGACGAAGGTCATGAAGCACATACCTTCATTATTTCAGTAAGTAAAGATATGAATACAGACATACGAAACGCAAAAAGAATATGAGCAATCATTTCAAATCATTAGATTATTCATCTCCTTATTTTATAAACATGAATAAACATCAATAGTTATTATATTACATTTGTACCTTCGGCTTGACAGAAGGTAAAAGAGCGGGAGCAACGCAGAAGTGATTACAAGTCAGCGTGAACAGTACGGTGCAACTATTCATCTATTTATAGGCATAGAACACAGCCTGAACAAAATTACATTCATGTCCCTGACATTTACTGTTGACCATAAAGCAAGTTGTCGAGGACTGAACAGTCTTTTCTCCCTTAGGTCGGTTTCTCCTTTCACCATCGTTAACATGCTGAGCCGAAGCTCCTTCAGCCACAGCTTCGGAGCTAGCTTGTCCTTCGTTCAGACTGCACCTTCATTCCATGCACACCTTCATCTCAAAGTCGAAGCCTCCTGCAACAGTCTATGTTATACTGAAAAACATGTTAGTTAAGTTTTGAGGACCTTCGGAAGAAGAAGGCCCCCAACAATAGCCCCTCGCAGTATTAATTTGTTTCTGCATTTAACAAATTCAGACTGCGACGTGAACGAAGGCCTTTAGCCGAAGGTCCGAAAAAACACCTTCCCTTCGCTAGAATAGCGAAAGTCAATGACATGTAGGGCCCGCCAAGTTGCAATGCGCTTTGACGTATAAATAGGAACCCGTAGTGACAGCATTTGTTGTGCCATCTCAATCGCTTGTGCTATTTTTTCAAGTATTAATTTTCTTGCTCTGTCAGATTTCGCTTGTTTTGTGAGCTTCGACATTTGTTCAAGTGCCCATCAAATGGCTGATGAGAAGAAGGTTGTTGATCCTGCACTAGCTGGTTTTTATGAGGCTATGGATAAGACAAACACACAGAAGATTACAAACGAAATGCTAGCAGATTTGTCTAAAGATTCTGACGATAGCGGAAGCTTTGATATGGAAAGTGAAGATGAAGACGCTGAGTCAAATTGATGCTATGAAAGGGAGATATTTCCGAGATATTTCCATTGTGAGAGCTGGAAGGGATAGTGCCGCCCCTGCTACCGAAGAAGATGAAGTGGTTGTTTACAGGAGCTTCATGAAGGCAGGGCTTCGATTTTCACTAAGCAAATTCCCGGTTGAAGTGCTAAAGACTTTTGAAATTTTCCTTCATCAGATTACCCCTGAAGCCATTATCAGGATGGGGGTTTTCCTTTGGGCCGTGAGAAGCCAAAGGCTAGAGCCAAGCGCAAAATGCTTTTGCAACATGCACGAGTTGCTACATGAGACAAAGGCTACTGGCAAGGAGCAGTATCACAACTACTTTGGTTGTTATGGCTTCGTGCCTCGCTCTGATGTATGTTATCCAGTTCCAACCTTTCGGAAAAGGTGGCCAGGAGCCTAGATGGAAGAATGGTTTTATGTGAAGAATAACTTAGTTGAGAGGGAAGATATAAAAGGGATTATTCAACTCCATTTGGTCTCGCTTCGGCATCAGGAGGCCAGCCATTCCTCTTGGGAATGATATAGAAGCATGCCAGAGAAGCTTCAACACTGTGTGTACTTTTATTGGCACAAGAGACTTGGTTCAAGAGCACATCGCCTACAGAGTATGGCCGCTCGTGAGTGAGTGGGAGATGCCGAAGGAAGCTGCTGTCGGGTCTAGTCAGGGTGGCCTAGTCTATCTAAAATATACTTTTAGATATAGAGGCGAGTTTGATGAGCCAAATGATGAATGGTTGAGCAGTATTGAGGCAATCAGTGACGAATTGCTTGGGGCCTATACAAGGGCTAATGATGATGCAATGGCCTTGGCCTTCGAAGGCCGAGGCAAGAAAAGGTTGAATAGAGTTTATAACGTCATTGGTTTCGTATACCCTGATTGTCGGAGAGAAAATCCTCCGGCCGGGTGGTGGAATGCACCCGCCCTAATCCTAAGATGAAGAGGGGGCCTAAGCGTCTTGCCTGTTAGGTGGATTCAGGATAAACACAAAAGCACACGAGGGATTATAGTGGTTCAGGCCGCCGGAGCGTAATACCCTACCTCCACTGTATGTATGTTGTATTGAGTGCATAAGCCTAAGCGTGCGTGTGAGCGTATGAGCTTGTATCAAAGTGTGTCCCCTGTAACGCTGTGTGCCTTCCCTTTTATAGTTTAAGGGAGGCACATACAAAGATGTCGAGCCCCAACATGCGGGCCCAGGAGCATAACGGTAGAAATACATTATGTGAGTAACAAATGCTGACAGCACACAGAGATCCTCTGCCTTAGTAATGCATGAGTAATCAGCGGGAGTCATGATGACCGCAGTCCATGTAGCATTGATAGTCAGTAACGTGCGAGTAATGGCACAGCCCACGTATCGTGGACTGGGCACGCAGCCTGCCAGTGGAATGGACAGGCGCACGTCTTATCCGTAATGAATGTGAAGGCGTGTGTAGCCCAGAGGCGTCATGCCAGGTTCCGCCCGTTGGCTTATGCCGTACGCAGTATGCCACGTGGCAGTATCGGGTTTCCGCTTGAGTGGGGAGCAGGAGTGTATGCGGATAGGTCCATATCCCACTAGACCAGGTCTGGGCACGTGTCAGCATCGGACCCCCGCCTGGGCCCTGATTAAGATCCGGGTGTGTTCTGTCCTGTAACCTTGGGACCCTACTATGGGCGGCCCGGACCCCATACGGGGGGGGGTCCGGATCCCATTCCAGGGGTCTTATCTGTACACGTGGGGGTCCTGGACCAATCTTGGAGGTCCGGACTGTATATCCAGGGGTCCGACACTTTCCCATGGGGACCGGACTCACTGTAGATGTCTTGGAGTATATCACTTTCTCTGGACACGTGGCGGTCCCGAACCCGCCCATGTGTGGGGTCAGGCGCTGTTGCAGACCCAGAGTAGTCGCCCGAGGCTAGGGCGAGTCATGGTCTGGTCCCACATATAGCTCTTTACCACGCGACTAAAGATAACCACGTGGGTACTGCGTCTTTATACAGTAGCAAGGGGCACCCTAGTTTTAGGGTACCAACAGTGGCCCCCGGGCCCACCTTAGGGGAGGATGCAAGCCTGCAGGTGGGGCCAAAGCTTGTACTTTGCCTCAGTATGGCCTGATTGGAGATTGGCACGCCATTTCAGCATGTCTACTGACGCACCCTCTGTCAATCACCTTCGGTCACACCAACTGCCATATCTGCTGTCCCCACGGCTGACTGACGCACAGCCCCCACGCCTGGTGGTTTCATCGAGCCACGCGCGAGGCGCCTTGTTACCGCTGCATTGGTTTAAAAAAATACCTTTTGTCTTCTGCAGCGGCCCCAAGAAGGCGCACTATCGGCGCGTGTGGCGGTTCGCTCTTTCCGCACCCAAAATCCAAAACACCAAGTGTATGACTTGTGGACCCGGGCCCCTGTGTCATAGACTGGGCTGCCTAGGTCCTAGGTACCCATCGAGCGGGATTTCCTACGACGATTGAGGGGCGCGTGGAAGGGTTTCCCTGAACAGGGACTCAGGTTTCCTTGAAAAAGGATTCACTCCGCGTGCAGCAGTTACCTTTTTGCATTCTCTTCCAATCGACTACGCCTCTTTGCCTTCGTGCTCTTCTGCTTTACACTCGCGCCGCCGCACACGCCATGGCTTTGCTTGGTCATCCCGACCGCTTTCAGTTTGAGGAAGCGCTTAACCTGGTGCGCAGCCTGCTTGGGTGGAGCGCGCCGGGGCTCGCCGGAAGAATTTGTGCTGGCGCTGTCCCCCTAGATGATCTCGCCGCCGGGGAGTTCATGTTGTTCACCTCCTGCATCTCCTGCGGGTTGGCGCTGCCGATCTCGCCCTTCTTCCTGCTGCTGTTGGAGGAGTTCGGGCTTCAGCTTCAACACCTCATGCCCCACTCCATCCTCCAGGCGGCCATCTTCGTCCACCTCTACGAGATGTTCGTAGGTGTGGCCCCTGCACTTCTCTCTTCCGCTACTTCTTCGTGCTGGTCAAGTCCGGGAAGACCAGGGACCACATCGGGGCCTACTACTTCCAGACGAGGCCAGATCTGGCCATGGTCTACATCCCCACTCTTGGTGGAGTGAGGTGGGAGAACTGGCGTAGCGACTGGGTGATTGCCAGCGCCGAGGCCAACGACCGCCTCGTCCTGCTGTCAGATGGGCCGGCCCTCGACCGCAAGCAGTGGAGGACCAAGCCGTCCCTATCGCTAGAGTTCCTACCCATATTGGACAGGATCAAGGTCTTAGCCACAGACGGCCTGACGTCAATGCACATGGTCGGCGACCTCCTGAAGCGCCGGATCATGCCGCTGCAGAGGAGGCCATGCCTGTGCTGCTGGTTCACTGGCCCAGACGACATCGGCAGGATCCAGTGCGGGCCGGGCAACGATCTGTCCTAGGACAAGCTGGTTGTCCTGGTGTGAGGGATTATCGGGGAGACTTTTGTCCCTGAGTCCCTAATACTCCCCAGGCCACCCCAGCGCTCTGCGATGACCCAGGCTTGAGGACGGTGATTTTGGCCACGCTACTGACCCTCGACGACAGCGGCGTGGCGGTTCGCCAAACCGGTGGCCGGGACCCCCTCCACGGGATCTGGATCTCCGATGCACCGGCTGGTGGTCCCCAGCCCGCCAGTGTGGCTCCCAGCGCTAACCTCGCCATGGCCCCCAGCCCCTTGGACAAGGGCAAAGGGGCTGCAAGCAGTGCCTCCGCCCCAGGTAGCTTCGAGGGGTCGGAGGGGGAGAGGCGACGCAGGCTACGTCGGGCTAATGGGTCGCTTGTTTTGGACCCACCCCAGAAGCACCAGAGGACTGCTGTTGGGGCTGAGGAGGCCAGCTCCCAGGCCCACGGCACGTAGAGGCACGTCAGTCCTCCGATGCCGCCGCCACCACCACCATCTGGGGGTGATCACCAACAGCAGCAACAGCAATAGCAGCGGTCGCCCCACTTCCAGGGTCACTGGAAAGTCCAGGGCCCCAAGTAAGTGTAGCCCCTTTCCCCATGAGTCCAATCATCATGCCGACAAGTCTTAACCCATCATCTGTTCGCCAGGGCTTCTTCCTCGTTGCTCCCAAGGTCACGCCTCCTCCGCTAGGTACCAGGCCCACCGATGGGTCTAGCTCTCAGCAGCAAGAATCTACTAGGAATGGTGCCGATGGTCTGCCTCCAGCTGCTGCCAAGACAGCGCCAGCGGCTTCCCATGCCCTAGCCGGGGGTCCGGCGACAGCGACGCCAGCATCAGGCGGTGTTGCAATGACAGAGGAGGTCCTAGCTGGGGGATCCGCGCCCACCCCTGACACCGGGGGTGACACCAGAGGCGCGTCTAGCTCCAACCCCCCGCCTGCACCGGAGGAGATGGAGGTGGTGTTCGAGCGACGGCTCCAGTCGGGTGCCGAGGAAGAAGCTGCGCCAGTCCCCCTCCCCCGCATGCTGTCCCGTGCCCACCAGGTCCTTAGTGACACTAGGGCAGCAATCTTGCGGGAGTGGGAGGCGCTTGAGGCTGAGCACCAGTGCCTCAGTGACTAGCGCACCCAACTGGAGGAGCGCACCAAGATGGCGTCCCGTCAGTTCATCTCCGAGCGGTCCCAACTCGAGTGGGACCGCAAGGAGTACAAGAGGGACCTCTAGAAGGTGTGCGCCAGGGAGCTGGAGGCGCCCCGAAGGGAGAAGAAGGTGGCCAAGAGGGAGGAGGCCGTGACCCAGAGGGAGGCCCTCACAACAAAATATCAGGCCAAGCTGAGCGCCCTGGACCAAACTCTGGAAGCGCAGCGGGCCCAGCAGGTCAAGGCTGTGGAGAGGCTGCAAAAATGGCAGCAGGAGCTCGAGGGCAAGGCCAGCAACGCCGCCCTCACCGAGGAGAACCTTAAGGCAAAGGAGCAGTCCCTGGACAAGCGAGAGACAGACCTCGCCAGGCGAGAGACGGATCTCGCCTTCAGAGAAGAAATGCTCACCCGGCGAGGCAAGTTGCTGGCTGAGCATGAGCTCGAGGCGGAGAAAAAAGAAAGGGAGCTGGAGGAGCAGATTCGCCAGTTCAATGCGGCACAGGCGGCGCCAGGTGCCCAGGCAGTGGAGGCCACCAGGAAGGCCCTTGAAAATCTCCAAGCGGAGCACCGCACCAGGGTCCAGCGCATTGCCGCATGGGCCGGCGAGGCAAGCACAACACTGGTGCCGCTAGGGATGAGCCCCATCCCAGTGTCGGAGCTACCAGCGTCGATCTCCGATGCCCTCTGGTGCTGGACTCCGCCACTAATCGCCTCCGACGCCTGGATTAGATCCTCGGCGCCTGCCTGGAGGCAGAGGGCAGCAAGCTCTACCGGGCGGTGGTTGAATATGTCTTGACGTGCTTTCGGAGTCACGACCCCGCCATATCCTTGGCGCCGGTGATCGCTGGTCCAGTAGCCGCCACTGTAATACTCAAAATTGTATACAAAGAATAATAGAGAGTTATTCTCATTTTATGTGTCTTATTTGCAACATAAAAAAAAAAAAAAAGCATACATGTAATTGAGAGGATTTAACCCAAACAAAAGATTCTAAAACAAAATAAAGAGCATCTTGTTGGAGTTTTATATGTTTGTGCATTAAACCAAATAATAAGAATAATTGATAATAAAAAGAAGTTAATAATCCTAAAAGTTGGATTAAATCCTAAATTGAACCTAGGGTTTTTGAAAATGAGAAGAGGAGAGATGATATATATATATATATAAAGATATAAATAATATAATTATATCTCTAAAAAACTTGTACTTTTACTTCACCATATGATTTGGGAATAAATTTGGTCTAAGTTTGATTCAAAATTTGAATTCAAATTGGAGTAAAAAAAAAAAATAGAAAGGAAAAGATAACAGAAAAAGAATAAAACAAAACTAGTCTCATGGGCCAAAACTCCTCAATTTGGCCCAGTAAGGGATGGCTTCCGCGCAGCCCATGTCTCATCCCGCGCCCTCTCACTCTGCAGCCGACGTGTGGGCCCTATTGGTCATCTGCTCTCTCCCTTGCCTTGTCACTGACATCTAGGACCTGGCGGCAGACTTAGTCTTCATCTTCTCCGCCAAAGCCGCGCCAACCTTGCTGTGCCCGCCAGGATCGGAGCTCACCGTTGCGCCGTGACCGAGCATGGGACCGGGTATAAGACCAACCAGAACCCGCAACCCCTTTCCCCTCATCCACCTGGTAGGCCGCGCCGTCGAAATCGCCCCGGTGAGCTTGTAATTTGGGCAGCGTGCGGTCTGGGTGGAGAGGCCCGCCTACGGGAGTACTCCAGGGCGCTTCGCCGGACCGTGGGGATCGCTTCCGTCGTGTGTCCAAGATACAGGAGTGTGTGGTGGTGAGGTAATCCCTCGTCGGTGTATTCACGGCGTCACCAATCGGCCATTGCTTCGTGCCAGGCGTGCGAATCCTCCGCTCGTCGCCGCGGTAACGAAGCACTTCCTCCTACGTGGTATGCTTTCCCTTAATCCATTCACTGCATGCTTATTTGCGTTTCACACCGCTTAGTATCGAACGGGGGCAACGGTGGTGCTGTGAATTTGTCACCGTGGTTGTCTCATCGCCGTTCAACCGCAGGGTGCCGTGGGCAGGGTCCTGTGCCTAATGGCGGATGAAATTGGTTGAGGAATATGATTCAGCGAGTCATCGATTTGGCGAGGGTTGAGTGAATTGGAGAATGGTGCTCGGGTTGGGCGGATTGGCTGACGCGATGAGCTCGCCGCCGCGCGGTGGCCCTGCTCGGGTGGTATGCTGCGCGGGGGAGGAAGACGGCGCCTGGGCCGTTGGATCCACAACGGACGCACACGATTAGATCTGGGTGGCACCTTGGCTTCGAGCATCCTGGACCGTTGATTACGGATCGGACGAGCGGGGCGGGTTATCTGTTTTATAACGCGATGATTTAATCTTGCTCGTCGGTTTGGGATCGAACGATCAACGTCCGCCTGTACCCCTTCGGCCGGCCAATTTAGCGTTTAGGCCCCTGGCCTTCCATTTAATCAACCCGCCATCCTTTACACTGTTCCCTGAGTCGCAGGAGTTTTACCCAGAACCCCCTGGACTTTCTGAAAATTGAGGCGCCATCCAGAGAAGTGTAAATCAGATTAAATGAATTGGAAAATAGATTTTTAATACAAAAATAATGGTAGAAACTTGTATAAATCATAGGGAATTCATATTAAATCCTTTTTAGTCCATTCCAGTTCCTATAATTTTATAATAATATTGTTCATCACATAATAACACTGTTATAACATGAAAATCATACTAGAATTGATTACTCAATTAATCTCGTATGAAATACATAAAACCTTAGGAAATTCGTATCTCCTCCGTTTTAACTCCGATTTGATCCATTCAAGTTGCGTTAGTCTCGCAGCAACGTGTAGATCATTATTATGCAGTATATTCTTATGTTTGGTGTGATGTTAATTTTGTATATACCATGTTTGCTTGTATTGCTTCGACTAGCGCGAGGACACGTGTCATTTGAAAAGCAAGTTGGTACCTGGATTCTCAAGTGCCAGGCAAGTTGTGCCCTTGATCACCTCTTTTACCCATTCATGTTCTTATTATTCATAATGATCTGCATAGGATAATTTTGCTGGGACCCAATAGGATACCCTAGATTTTGACTGTCTTTATACCTTGCTTCACCACTGGTTTTACTACTAAAGTTTTGGGTAGTTCATGCTATTGCTTTATGTGGATTTGGGTATAAAGATATTCATCACTCATTGTTATACTATTTATTGTTATCTGTTTTAATTCCTTGTTCATGTTAAGATCATTATGTTAATGGGAACATGGAGCGACCACCCGGGAAAACAGTGCTACCACAGGGGTGGAATGGGACGCCCTTGGCTGATTAACTAGGAAAGCTAGGGGAGGGCTACCTTACCCGAAAGGGGCAAGGGCAGTAGGGGAGAGGTCAGTGCGGGGAGGTCCCTGGTTGATTTTGCTGCGATGGCTATCAGCCAGGAACCCTTTACTGGATCTTCCCATAAACTGTAGCGGGTAGTCTGAAGCTAGTGGAACTTTGTAAAGGCCTCGTAGTGTTACCCTGCCTCGCCTCCTCGGTAGAGGTGTATGGGATTGGCCATCTCTTGGCAGATGGGTAACATGACTTGTGGGTAAAGATGCGCAACCTCTGCAGAGTGTAAAACTAGTATACTAGCCGTGCTCACGGTCAAGAGCGGCTCGGACCCTCACATGATTAATTTATGGAACTTAAAATTAATCTGTCATTTCATTGCATTTGGGATTATTTTATTATTACTTTTACTTATTATTACTATGGTTTGGTATTTACTTACACTTAGTAATTGCTAATAAAATTTTGACCAACTTATAAAAGCAATGCTCAGCTTCAGCCTTCATTCCATTGATCAGCCTTACACTACATGAACTCCCACCTTTGGTGAGTTCATGCCACATTATTCCCCACGACTTGTTGAGCTATGATCGTATGTGAGCTCACTCTTGCTGTCTCACACCCCCCCCACAGGAGAAGAGCAGGTGTTTCAGGAGGAGCCTCAAGGCGAGGAGTTGACTTGATCTAGGTGGCGTTTCTCAGTCGACATTGGCGCCGACGATCCTTAGTTCGTTTTATGGTTATACTTTTATTTTGTAATAAGTCTTCCGCTATGTAATAATTACTCTGATGTTATTGACATTTATCTCTATACACTCTGTTATTATATATGTTGTCTTCTTGGCGCATGTATGAGATGCACCCGGCTTTGTTCTTTAAAACCGGGTGTTACAGAAGTGGTATCAGAGGAAATGTTGACTGTAGGACGAAACCTAGATAGACTGGACAAACCCTTACCTACTTATCTCATTCTGATTCATCCTACACTCACCTTACTCTGATTCTTTCTACACTTATCTTGATCCTGTCTCACCTTCTACTGTTCTACTCTGATCATTCTTACCTTTTCTACTCTAAGACAAGATGGATTTCAAACCTTGGAATCCCTACCCCTATGACATTTCTAAGAGATAGGGAACCTAAGACAAAATTAAAACTATTTTCTTTATTCAAAAATGTTGCTTGATTGTTCTGATGATCAATGCCTGATTTGCTTCTTTGATTGATTGAATTATTATAGATGGACATTTTAGCATGTACCACTATAATATATTGTATTAGCTTTAGTAGATGACACACTAATCTACTTAGCAAATAAGTCCCCCAAAATAACATGATTGTAATTACTGCCTTGTCTGCTGCTCTTTCTTACCTTATGTATCTAACTCAGATGGTCAATACCAGGAAAGGAAAGATTGTCACTCAACAGCAAACAGAAATGAATCCTCCAAATCCCCCACCTGTTGAAACCGAGCAAGTGATCGCAACCCAAAGGCTGGTAATACAGCAATTGACAGACATGATGACCGAAATGCAAAACCAGATAAGACAAGAACGCGAAGAAATACGTCAGGCTCGTCTGGAGATACAGCAGGAAATAAGGCAATCACGGTTGGAGAGACAACAACAAGAGCAACCACCATCTCCACCACCACCGGCTCCACCAAGCTACATAAACATATATGTAAATTACTACTATTTGTAGGATCTACATGATCCTTTAGTTAGTAATTCGGTATGATACTATTTTAGGAGGAATAAAAAGGTCTATTTGTCCCCATGAGTTGCTAATAAAATTAAGCGTCATGCTAAGATTTTGGGTTTGTGCAAATGTGTTGGACAATACGAGAAAAACCCATGAGAGTAATTACACCTAAAGGGCCTGTCGTGGTGAATCAAATGACACGTAGATTGACATTGGCCATTATGGGTAGAGAATTTGGAGTTACTGCTATAATATTGGAGCCAAGTAGTATAGAATGTCTGTAGAGGAGTTAAAAGAACTCAAGAAGCACTTAACAAAGTTGCAAGAGGCTGGGTACATTCGTCCGAGTCTTCACCTTGGAGAGCACCAGTTTTGTTTGAAGAAAGATGGATTGCAAGGGATGTGCGTGGATTATAGGTCCCTTAATGATGTCACTGTGAAGAACAAGTTTCTGTTACCCCGCATTAAGGATTTATTTAATCGGATGAGAGGAGCCAGGGTATTCTCGAAGATTGACCTCCGATCGGGATACCATCAGATGAAGATTGGACCATCAGATATTCCTAAGACGACTTTCTCGACTCGATATGGATTATATGAGTTCATCGTTAAGTCGTTTGGATTAACTAATGCACCAGCTTACTTTATGGATTTGATGAATAAGAGGTTTTTGGGGTATTTGGACAAGATTCGTCGTGGTGTTCATCGACGATATTCTTATCTATTCTAAGAATGAGAGTGACCATGAAGAACATCTAAGGTTGGTGCTACAGAAGCTTTGAGATAATTAGCCCTACGCCAAGTACAGTAAATGCGAGTTTTGGATTGGCAAGGTGCCATTTCTTGGACATATCATTTCTAATGTAGGGATATTAGTGGATCCTGCTAAAGTCAAGGAGATAGTGGTGTGGAGCATACCCACTACGGTTACGGAGGACCGAAGTTTTGTGGGACTTGCAGGATATTATTGGAGATTTAATGAAGGATTTTCTAAGATTGCTAAGCTTATGACCTCGCTTTTGGTGAAGGTAAGAGAATTCAAGTGGGATGAGAAGTGCCAAGTATATACGGGTCATAAGAGTTTGAAGTATATATTCACTTAGAAGGATCTCAACCTTAGGCAACGCCGTTGGTTGGAGCTTATTAAGGATTATGATTTGGAAATTCACTATCACCCGGGCAAGGCAAATTTGGTTACAGATGCCTTGAGTCGAAAGGAGCATGTTCATTCAGCTGTTGTTGCCCAGCTACCCGATGAGATTATTGAGGATTTCAGGAGACTTAACCTGGGGATAGTTACTCACATTGAAGGAGTTACTATTGATGTGGAAACTACTTTGGAGCAAGAGATCCGCAAAGGACAAATTGGTGATGCTAAGATATAAGAGATTAAGGATCTGATTACTGAAGATCGAGTTCTGGAATTTACGGAAGATGAGCAAGACACAATATGGTTCAAGGATCAGATATGTGTTCCTGAGATTGATAGCCTTCATGAGACTATTTTAAAGGAGGCCCATGACTTGGATTATTCTATTCATCCTGGTAGTACCAAGATGTATCAGGATTTAAAGCAAAAATATTGGCGGAATGGACTGAAGAGAGACGTGGCTACACATGTGGTCATGTGCGATGTGTGCCAAAGAGTTAAGACCGATCACCAAAGACTAACTGGACTATTACACCCACTAAAGATGTCCAAGTGGAAGTAAGAAGAGGTTGATATGGATTTCGTTACTGGATTGCCTCGCACCCTCGAAAGGATTATGATTCTATATGGGTTATTGTGGATAGACTGACCAAAGTGGCTCATTTTATTTCGGTCCAGACTACTTATAAGGGATCACAATTGGCTAAGTTATACATGTCTCGGATGGAGTCTCCACACGGTGTACCGAAGTGGATCATTTTGGATAGAGGGTCATAGTTTACCTCCAGAGTTTGGAAAAGTTTTCATGAGAATTTGGATACGAATTTGAAGTTTAGTTTGGCCTACCATCCTCAGATTGATGGATAGACTGAAAGGGCTAATCAAGTACTTGAGGACATGTTGGGAGCTTATGCCCTTTAGCAAGGTAGTAGTGGACAAGAATCTACCTTATGCTGAGTTCTCAGGCCAGTCTGAAGATGTCACAGTTCGAGACTCTATATGGCAGGAAATGCAGGACTCCTCTATTTTGGACCAGACTAGAGGAAGACAATTCTTTGGACCTAAACATATTCAAGTGGCAGAAGGGCTACGCTGATAATAGAGGAAGACCACCGGAGTTTGAGGAAGGTGATCATGTGTACCTCAAGGTTTCACCACTTTGTGGAATGAGGAGATTCAAAGTCAAGGGCAAATTGTCCCCTCACTTTATTGGACCATTCAGAGTTTTTAGGCGAGTTGGGGAGATTGCATACCAACTCGAGCTACCTACTAATATATTGGATGTGCATAATGTGTTCCATGTACCTCAACTGAAGAAGTGTCTCCGTGTCTCTAAAGAACATTTACCAATGGAAGAGCTCAGTGTTCAGGGCGATTTGACTTACACGGAGTACCCCATTAATATTCTTGACACTTTGATTCGAGTTACAAGAAATAAGGTATAAAGATGTGCAAAGTACAATGGAGCCATCATGGTGAAGATGAAGCTACTTGGGAGAGAGAAGAAGAGCTTCGCATAGACTTCCCCCATCTTTTCTCTAGTCCTTCTTAAATCTCGAGGACGAGATTATTTTTAAGGGGGGTAGGATTTGTAATACTCAAAATTGTATACAAAGAATAATAGAGAGTTATTCTCATTTTATGTGTCTTATTTGCAACATAAAAAAAAAAAAAAGCATACATGTAATTGAGAGGATTTAACCCAAACAAAAGATTCTAAAACAAAATAAAGAGCATCTTGTTGGAGTTTTATATGTTTGTGCATTAAACCAAATAATAAGAATAATTGATAATAAAAAGAAGTTAATAATCCTAAAAGTTGGATTAAATCCTAAATTGAACCTAGGGTTTTTGAAAATGAGAAGAGGAGAGATGATATATATATATATATAAAGATATAAATAATATAATTATATCTCTAAAAAACTTGTACTTTTACTTCACCATATGATTTGGGAATAAATTTGGTCTAAGTTTGATTCAAAATTTGAATTCAAATTGGAGTAAAAAAAAAAAATAGAAAGGAAAAGATAACAGAAAAAGAATAAAACAAAACTAGTCTCATGGGCCAAAACTCCTCAATTTGGCCCAGTAAGGGATGGCTTCCGCGCAGCCCATGTCTCATCCCGCGCCCTCTCACTCTGCAGCCGACGTGTGGGCCCTATTGGTCATCTGCTCTCTCCCTTGCCTTGTCACTGACATCTAGGACCTGGCGGCAGACTTAGTCTTCATCTTCTCCGCCAAAGCCGCGCCAACCTTGCTGTGCCCGCCAGGATCGGAGCTCACCGTTGCGCCGTGACCGAGCATGGGACCGGGTATAAGACCAACCAGAACCCGCAACCCCTTTCCCCTCATCCACCTGGTAGGCCGCGCCGTCGAAATCGCCCCGGTGAGCTTGTAATTTGGGCAGCGTGCGGTCTGGGTGGAGAGGCCCGCCTACGGGAGTACTCCAGGGCGCTTCGCCGGACCGTGGGGATCGCTTCCGTCGTGTGTCCAAGATACAGGAGTGTGTGGTGGTGAGGTAATCCCTCGTCGGTGTATTCACGGCGTCACCAATCGGCCATTGCTTCGTGCCAGGCGTGCGAATCCTCCGCTCGTCGCCGCGGTAACGAAGCACTTCCTCCTACGTGGTATGCTTTCCCTTAATCCATTCACTGCATGCTTATTTGCGTTTCACACCGCTTAGTATCGAACGGGGGCAACGGTGGTGCTGTGAATTTGTCACCGTGGTTGTCTCATCGCCGTTCAACCGCAGGGTGCCGTGGGCAGGGTCCTGTGCCTAATGGCGGATGAAATTGGTTGAGGAATATGATTCAGCGAGTCATCGATTTGGCGAGGGTTGAGTGAATTGGAGAATGGTGCTCGGGTTGGGCGGATTGGCTGACGCGATGAGCTCGCCGCCGCGCGGTGGCCCTGCTCGGGTGGTATGCTGCGCGGGGGAGGAAGACGGCGCCTGGGCCGTTGGATCCACAACGGACGCACACGATTAGATCTGGGTGGCACCTTGGCTTCGAGCATCCTGGACCGTTGATTACGGATCGGACGAGCGGGGCGGGTTATCTGTTTTATAACGCGATGATTTAATCTTGCTCGTCGGTTTGGGATCGAACGATCAACGTCCGCCTGTACCCCTTCGGCCGGCCAATTTAGCGTTTAGGCCCCTGGCCTTCCATTTAATCAACCCGCCATCCTTTACACTGTTCCCTGAGTCGCAGGAGTTTTACCCAGAACCCCCTGGACTTTCTGAAAATTGAGGCGCCATCCAGAGAAGTGTAAATCAGATTAAATGAATTGGAAAATAGATTTTTAATACAAAAATAATGGTAGAAACTTGTATAAATCATAGGGAATTCATATTAAATCCTTTTTAGTCCATTCCAGTTCCTATAATTTTATAATAATATTGTTCATCACATAATAACACTGTTATAACATGAAAATCATACTAGAATTGATTACTCAATTAATCTCGTATGAAATACATAAAACCTTAGGAAATTCGTATCTCCTCCGTTTTAACTCCGATTTGATCCATTCAAGTTGCGTTAGTCTCGCAGCAACGTGTAGATCATTATTATGCAGTATATTCTTATGTTTGGTGTGATGTTAATTTTGTATATACCATGTTTGCTTGTATTGCTTCGACTAGCGCGAGGACACGTGTCATTTGAAAAGCAAGTTGGTACCTGGATTCTCAAGTGCCAGGCAAGTTGTGCCCTTGATCACCTCTTTTACCCATTCATGTTCTTATTATTCATAATGATCTGCATAGGATAATTTTGCTGGGACCCAATAGGATACCCTAGATTTTGACTGTCTTTATACCTTGCTTCACCACTGGTTTTACTACTAAAGTTTTGGGTAGTTCATGCTATTGCTTTATGTGGATTTGGGTATAAAGATATTCATCACTCATTGTTATACTATTTATTGTTATCTGTTTTAATTCCTTGTTCATGTTAAGATCATTATGTTAATGGGAACATGGAGCGACCACCCGGGAAAACAGTGCTACCACAGGGGTGGAATGGGACGCCCTTGGCTGATTAACTAGGAAAGCTAGGGGAGGGCTACCTTACCCGAAAGGGGCAAGGGCAGTAGGGGAGAGGTCAGTGCGGGGAGGTCCCTGGTTGATTTTGCTGCGATGGCTATCAGCCAGGAACCCTTTACTGGATCTTCCCATAAACTGTAGCGGGTAGTCTGAAGCTAGTGGAACTTTGTAAAGGCCTCGTAGTGTTACCCTGCCTCGCCTCCTCGGTAGAGGTGTATGGGATTGGCCATCTCTTGGCAGATGGGTAACATGACTTGTGGGTAAAGATGCGCAACCTCTGCAGAGTGTAAAACTAGTATACTAGCCGTGCTCACGGTCAAGAGCGGCTCGGACCCTCACATGATTAATTTATGGAACTTAAAATTAATCTGTCATTTCATTGCATTTGGGATTATTTTATTATTACTTTTACTTATTATTACTATGGTTTGGTATTTACTTACACTTAGTAATTGCTAATAAAATTTTGACCAACTTATAAAAGCAATGCTCAGCTTCAGCCTTCATTCCATTGATCAGCCTTACACTACATGAACTCCCACCTTTGGTGAGTTCATGCCACATTATTCCCCACGACTTGTTGAGCTATGATCGTATGTGAGCTCACTCTTGCTGTCTCACACCCCCCCCACAGGAGAAGAGCAGGTGTTTCAGGAGGAGCCTCAAGGCGAGGAGTTGACTTGATCTAGGTGGCGTTTCTCAGTCGACATTGGCGCCGACGATCCTTAGTTCGTTTTATGGTTATACTTTTATTTTGTAATAAGTCTTCCGCTATGTAATAATTACTCTGATGTTATTGACATTTATCTCTATACACTCTGTTATTATATATGTTGTCTTCTTGGCGCATGTATGAGATGCACCCGGCTTTGTTCTTTAAAACCGGGTGTTACAGCCACAGAAGACGCCGCCCGAGGGAGCGTACAAGACACTGTGGAACTGGTGGCCGAGCACTTCCAGCGTGATCCTATTGATGACGAGTAGCCGAATCTGCATAGACAAGACGAGGGTTCCACTGGGAGGCGGCTGTAACAAATTTTGGTCTTGTATCATATTCTAAGAACCGTTTAATCAAGTAAAACTGGAACTTATCTTGTATGTTATTTGTCCTTGCTGTGTGTAGCGTTATCAACTTCTCCCTTGTACTTGTATTTGGCCCCCCTGGGAGGCAGGCTCGATGTGTCGAGGCTGGATACCAATATACCAAAGAGAAAATTGGTTGCCCGGTCCCTAGGAGGTTGTCTCTATGGTTTTAGACTACCTACCTCTGGACTGGGACATGGACCTGCACACAGCTTCGGCTTTGAAGTGTTAGGAGCACACCCATAGAACCCATCGTCTGGTATCTGTCATCCTTTGATTCATGCTACAGGACCTGCAGGATTTAGCCTGGGAAGCCAAGCCGTATGCCCGGACCCACAGGTTCACAGCTCCAAATACTAGGGTACCCGTTGCAGAGTGGTGGAGCATGCAAGCTTAGCCTACCTAGGGTACGGAACCAGGCTAAGTAGCTACACAGCTCCGGACCACCCCAGGAAACGAGCGCCCATTCTCTAGAACTGGTCCGCAGGTTGCTAGACCCCCTGTAGCAAAAGAGGAGTCCTAAACTGCAAGCATGGCTACTCAATTCGGATGTCATCATACCAGCAAGGGTGGGAACTGTATGGGTGGGTTAGATAAAAAATAATGCTTGAAAACTGTAGCAGAATAAAACCATCACAAAAGCACATCTGGGGGGTAAATCTCTTCCTTATAACTTGATATACATGGGTGTAGACCAATAGGACGGGCTTACGAGGGCGGACCTCACCGGATTGACGTACACATATGTGCAACCCAGTTACAAAGGAAGAATACTCAATCCCCCAGTTTTGCTTCTATGGATAGAACATACAGAGATGCTCTATATTCCAGGGATTGGGAAGAGGCACTCCTTCAGTTGTGGCAAGGCGGACACACCTGGGTCGGCATATTTCCGTCACCTTGAAGGGTCCTTCCCAACTAGGGAGAGTTTGTGGAGCCCTTCTCGGTTCAGTACTTGCCTTAGGACTAGGTCCCCGACCCTGAGCTCCCTACTATGCACAAACCGCTGGTGGTAGCGCCTAAGCGCTTGGTTATACCGTGCATTTCGGATCGCCGCTCGCCATCTACGTTCATCGATGTAGTCCACGTCCTCATGTCGTAGCTATTCCTGCATAGACTCATCAAAAGACTGGACCCATGGGGAGCCCCTAATGATTTCCAGGGGAAGACAGGCTTCGGTCCCGTAGACCAGGAAGAACGGGGTCTCCCCGGTAGCTCGGCTAGGTGTGGTCCGGTTTCCCCATAGTATGGACGGAAGCTCGTTGACCCAATTTGCACCATGCTTTTTCAAGCAGTCATAGGTGCATGTCTTGAGTCCCATGAGGATCTCTGCGTTTGCCCTCTCAGCTTGGTCGTTGCTCCTGGGATGAGCCACAGACGCAAAGCAGAGCTGGGTGCCGATGCCCTTGCAATACTCTTGGAAGAGCCAACTTGTAAACTGGGTCCCATTGTCCATAATGATATGGCTTGGGACCCCAAATCTGCAGATAATCGACTTGAGAAAGGCAACAGCAGCACCCTAGGTGATACTAACCATAGGGGTGGCCTTTGGCCACTTTGTGAACTTGTCAATGGCGATGAAGAGGAAACGGTACCCACCGACAGCCCTGGGGAATGGTCCTAGGATATCCACCCCCATACAGTGAATGGCTAGGAGGGTGGAATCATTTGTAGAGCTTGAGCCGGTGTGTGTATCTGCTTTGCATGGAACTGACATGCTTTGCAGGACTTTACCAACTTAGCTGTATCCTGGAGAGTGGTTGGCCAGTAGAAGCCGTGCCGGAAGGCCTTACCAACCAGTGTGCGGGATGATGAATGACTTCCGCACTCACCTCCATGGATCTCCGTGAGCAACTCACAGCCCTCCTCCTGGGTGATGCACCGCATGAGAATGCCGTTGGCGCCACGACGGTAGAGATCCCCTTCTACCATCGTGTATCGTTTAGCCAATCGCACTATGCGCTCTGCGGACACATGATCTTCAGGAAGGATATTTTCTTTTAGGTAGTCTCGGATCTCGGAGATCCATGCATCGGGACCACTCTGAGATACTGGCTGTGGTGCTAAGAGGTTGGTAGGACTCTCTGTAGCACACACATTCTTCGGTGGGTTCTGTAGATGGTATACCACCGGGACCGCTAGCTTCGAGGTGCTAGTCTCGCCCCCTTCGCCCGGCTCGGCAGGCTGGGCAGTAGGTCTCAGCAGCCGTCTTTCGAAGACGCCCTCGGGCATGGGTACCCAAGTTGATGCCCTCGTGGAGAGTTCATCTGCCGCTGAGTTGTTAGCCCAAGGAACATGTTGCAGTTCTAGGGCAATGAAGTCCTTTTCTAGCTTCCTTATGTGGAGGAGGTAAGCTATGAGCCTGGGCTCATTGCAGCTACATTCTTCGTGGACCTGCTTGATGATTAGTTGGGAGTCACCCTTCATGAGGAACTGTCGGATCCCTAGGGATAGGGCCACAGACAAGCCAAAGATCAGTGCTTCATACTCTGCCATGTTGTTGGTGGCCTTGAACTCAAGGTGCACCATTTACTTCACTTGATCTCCGCTTGGGTCGACGAGGACCACCCCAACACCGCCACCTTGCTGGCGGGCGGACCCATCGAAGAAGAGCGTTCAGTGGGGCTCGGTGAAGACTGGAGCCCTGGGCTCCGCAGGTGTGGGGTCCGAATTAGGATCCGGACCCCCAGGAGCACTCGGGGGAGGGGTCCACTCCACGATAAAGTCAGCTAGAACCTGACTCTTGATAGCATGGCGAGGCTGGAAGTCCAGTTGGAACTCAGCAAGTTCCGCGGCCCACTTGGCGATGTTGCCTGTGGCGTTAGAGTTGTGGAGGATGGCCCTTAACGGGAAGGAGGTCACCACCACGACCTTGTGTGCCTGAAAATAGTAGCGCAGCTTCCTGGACGCAACAAGCACAACATAGATAAGCTTGTGCGTCTCAAGGTACTTGGCCTTTGCCTCATGGAGGACCTCGCTGACATAGTAGACCGGCTTCTAGATGGTCTGGACCCCTGCGGTTGGCCCCGAGCCCTCAAGCTCCGTGGTGGTTGGACCACCACCTTCTCCTAGGGGAACTTTCTGACTCCCTTGGGGCTGTTGTGCCGTCCTTTCGACGACCAGCACCATGCTCACCGCCTCTGTAGCCGCTGCAATGTACAAGTACAGCGGTTGCCCTGGCTCCGGAGCTACCAGTATTGGTAGGGACACAAGGTGCTACTTCAACTCTTGGAAGGCTCGCTCTACCTCCTCGGTCCAAGAGAATGGGCCGGACTTCTGTAAGAGCTTGAAGAAGGGTAGCGCCCTCTTAGCCAGCCTTGAGATGAAGTGGCTAAGGGCGGCCAGTGACCCCATAACCGTAAGCTTCTAGACGTCCTTGATCCGGGCCGGAGGCCTCATTGCCTCAATTGCTTTGATCTTCTCTGGGTTTGCTTCAATGCCTCGGTGCGACACCAGGAATCCCAGCAACTTCCCTGCAGAGACACCAAAGACGCACTTGTCTGGGTTCAGCTTCATGCGTGTTGCCCGCAGCTTGTCAAAGACCAGGGTTAAGTCTTCCACTAGGGTCGACCCTCTCTTAGCCTTGACCACGATGTCATCGACGTATATCTCTATCCTGTCCTAATCAGGTCCCCAAAGGTCTTACTCATCGCTCGTACAAATGTTGGCAAGGTGTTTTTCAGACCGTAAGGCATTACAACATAACAGTAAAGCCCATCCACTGTTACAAAAGTGGTATGCTTCCTATCTTCCCTAGCCATCTGGATCTGATGGAAACCAGAGTAAGCATCTAGAAAGGACAAAAGGTCACACCCAGAGGTAGAATCCACGATTTGATCTATGCGTGGAAGTGGATACGGGTCCTTGGGACAAGCCTTATTGAGACTGGTGTAGTCGATGCACATCCGAAGCTTCCTGTTAGCCTTGGGTACAATGACTGGATTGGCCAGCCATACTGGGTGATGGACCTCTTCGATGAAGCCAACGTGTAGCAGCTTCCGGACCTCCTCACGGATGAAATCCTGCCACTCAACGAACTATCTCTGAGGCTTCTGACTCACCGGTTTGGCGTCAGGGTGGATCTTTAGATGGTGCTCAATCACCTCCCTAGGGATCCCAGGCATCTGCGACGGTTCCCATGCGAATACGTTGACATTTGCCTGGAGGAAGGCGACGAGCGCGATTTCCTATTTTTCCTCCAGATTGCCCGCGATGCGGGTGGTCTGGGAGGAATCCACGCCAACCTGGATGGCCTTGACGGGACCGCCATCTGCTCTAGATGGCTGCACCTTTGGCACCTTGGTAGGCGCCTTAGTACCGGAAGTCGAGGGGTCCCTCCCTCCGTCATCCGGGCGAGTAGTTTCTGTCGCCAGGGCGTGCAGCTTCTCGACAGCCACAAGCACAGTGGCGTGGTCGCCCGCATGGTGAGGACCCCAGTAGGGGACGACATCTTGAGGACCAAATACCCGTAATGGGCAATGGCCATGAACCGGTATAGGGTTGGCTTGCCAATGATGGCATTGAAAGGGAGGTTAACCTCCGCAACGTCGAACTGGACGTTCTCTGTGTGGAAGTTCTCCTCGGTCCTGAATGTAACCGGGAGTGCGATGCTCCCAAGGGCATACACCGGTTGAGGGCCCACTCCGGAGAATGGACGAGAGGGTCCCAGTCGGGATCCTGGGATCTGCAGCTGCTTGAACGCAGCATGACTGATGACATTGAGTCTAGCCCCACCGTCAATCAGGACATGATGCAACCTCATGTTGGCGATGACAGGGGCAGTGATGAGCGGTAGTATACCAACCTCTGCTATGTTTTTGGGGCAGTCGGATGCCCTGAAAGAGATAGTGGTGCTCCTCCACCGTTGATGTGGAGCAGCCTTCGGGACCCTTGGGACCGCCGAAAGGACCTCTCGGCAGGGACTTCACGTTCCTACGGGAGGTGAGCTCCCAGCTCCCACTGTACATCACATACAACTTCTTGCGGCGGTCGTTGTCATCATCGAAGTCGGAGTCTCTAGTGAAGACGTCCTTGAGGACCCCCTCAGGGGACTGATACCCGAGGTCCCGTTCTCCCGTGGCCGCGTCACCTTCGTCGACCTTCTCCTTGCCAGGCCGGCAACGAGGCGGCGAGCCATCTTTAGAGGCCTGCTCGCGCCGCTCGCTGACGCGCTTCACAAGCTTGATGATCTCATGGCATTTCGAGGCGCTGTGGCGACTGTTGGGGTGGACAGGGCATGATCCACTATTACCTCCCTATTGCCATGGGCTCTTGCCATGCTCAATCCGGCCCCCAGCCGTGGCTACGACGACCGTAGCAGCAGACTATGGCCTATCATGGCCGCAGTTCTTCTTCTTGTTGCTGCCTTGGGTGGCGGCACCTGAGCCACCCGTCTGGGTGACCCCGGTCTGTGGTGCCGAGTGCCATGCACGGCCCTCGGCAGCTCTGGCACATTTTTTGGCCAAAGCGAAGAGCATGGTGACGGTTTCCACGTCATGCGTCGCCAACTTCTCCAACATCTTTTCATCACGCACCCCCTGTCGGAAAGTAGTGGTAATAGAGGCATCGGACACGCGAGGTATGGTCCCGTGCACCTTGGTAAAGCGGGAGATGAAAGCCCGGAGAGTCTCCCCAGGTTCCTGCCTTACAGCATGGAGATGAGCCTCCACATCAGGCTGCTGGTAAGCACTAGCAAAGTTTGCTGTGAACCACGCACAGAGCACTTCCCAGGAGTAGATGGATCCTAGGGTAAGGTTCATGAGCCAGGTCTGGGCCGGCTCGGTTAAGGCTACATGGAAATAGCTCGCCATGACAGTAGTGTTTCCACCAACTACCGTAATGGCAGTGACGTAGACCTGCAAGAACTCCGACGGGTTTGATGTACCGTCGTACTTTTCTGGCAGGTGTGGCCAGAACTTGGGTGGCCAAGTCGCCGCGTGGAGATGATCCGCTAGTGCGGCACAGCCCACGCCGACCAATGGGACACCCGACTAGATTCAGGCACCCCTTGGAGTTTGTGGCGCAACTGGGGCGAAGTCTTGGTCGAGGTCGTGACCCTCAAAGTTTTGCCAGCGCTCACGCGCCCTCTCCAGAGAGACTCATGCATCCTCGCCCGCACACCTATGGTTGAGTTCTACCCGCTGGTCATCAGGCCTCTCTAGAGAGATTGGAGCATCGTCACCCGCATGCCTGCGGCTGAGCTCCGCCCGTAGGTCATTAGTCCGTACAGCCCTCACTGAGGGTGAGTGCACAGACGCCGATGCCTTGCGTTGACGCTGGAATGATCAAGGCCTGGGCCTGTCTGAGCCAGAATGCTCCATGCCGAGGAGACAGTCGACATCTTCTCGCCACTGCCTCATAGCGCCCAGCGAGGCCGTTGAGCTTGGGGGTTGTGTAGCAACTCCCTGGCTGCAGACAACGCCACAGGAACAACCCTTGACGGAGCCCTGGATGTCTGCGCAGGCGTGTGCTGCTGCGCAGCGTGCATAGCAGCAGCACCAGGTGCTAGGCAGTTGGAGCCTCGTGGCATGGAAGATGCTGCCTCTTCCTCCATCAGGAAGTCCTCAGGCAAGTCACAGTGCTCGACGATCTAAACCATTGTGCCGAGCAAGGAAACAGGCGAAAAACCTAAAGCCAAAGTCCCCTACCTAGCATGCCAAATGTTGGAGAGAAAATCCTCCGGCCGGGTGGTGGAATGCACCCGCCCTAATCCTAAGATGAGGAGGGGGCCTAAGCATTTTGCCTGTTAGGTGGATTCAGGATGAACACAAGAGCACACGAGGGATTATAGTGGTTCAGGCCGCCGGAGCGTAATACCCTACCTCCACTGTATGTATGTTGTATTGAGTGTGTAAGCCTGAGCGTGTGTGTGAGCGTATGAGCTTGTATCAAAGTGTGTCCCCTGTAACGTTGTGTGCCTTCCCTTTTATAGTTTAAGGGAGGCACATACAAGGATGCCGAGCCCCGACATGCGGGCCCAGGAGCATAACAGTAGAAATACATTATGTGAGTAATAAATGCTGACAGCACACAGAGATCCTCCGCCTTAGTAATGCATGAGTAATCAGCGGGAGTCATGATGACCGCAGTCCATGCAGCACTGATAGTCAGTAACATGCGAGTAATGGCACATCGCACGTATCGTGGACTAGGCACGCCGCCTGCCAATGGAATGGACAGGCACACGTCTTATCCGTAATGAATGCGAAGGCGCGCGTAGCCCAAAGGCGTCATGCCAGGTTCCGCCCATTGGCTTATGCCGTGCGCAGTATGCCACGTGGCAGCATCGAGTCTCCGCCTGAGCGGGGGGCAGGAGTGTATGCAGATAGGTCCGGATCCCACCAGACCAGGTCTGGACACGTGTCAGCATTGGACCCCCGCCTAGGCCCTGATTAAGGCCCTAGTGTGTTCTATCCTGTAACGTTGGGACCCTACTATGGGTGGCCCGGACCCCATACGGGGGGGTCTGGATCCCATTCCAGGGGTTCGGTCCGTACACGTGGGGGTCCTAGACCAATCTTGGAGGTCTGGACTGTATATCCAGGGGTCCGGCACTTTCCCATGGGGTACGGACTCACTATAAATGTCTTGGAGTATATCACTTTCTCTAGACACGTGGCGGTCCCGGACCCACCCATGTGTGGGGTCAGGCGCTTTTGCTGACCCAGAGTAGTCGCCCGAGGCTGGGGCGAGTCATGGTCTGGTCCCACATATAGCTCTTTACCACACGACTAAAGATAGTCACGTGGGTACTGCGTCTTTATACAGTAGCAAGGGGTACCCTAGTTTTAGGGTACCGACACTGATTATAGCTATCCCTCGCGAAAAGCAAGGAAAGAAAAGAAAAGTTGCTATTTCGGCCATTTCTGCTGTGCCGAAGGGCAAAAAGATCAAGGTTTTAACGCACCGACCTAGATACATTGAAACGGCAACAGTGCCGAAGCTTGGTGAAGGGACATCTTCCACTGCTGAGGCAGAACAACCTGCTCCTGCCATCCCCAGTGAAGAACTGGCTGAATTGCCGAAGGCTCCTGTAGTCGGGCCAGTCGAAACACCAAAACATGGTGCCGAAGCCAAAGGAAAAGCGGCCACAGAGCAAAATCTAGGGGAAACGGTAGGGCTGCCAAAAATCTTGAGCCCGCCAACAGAGCCTGAATTGCCGAAGATACCAAAAGCTCCTGCAATAACCCCCAAGAGGAGAAGGATGGTAAGCGTGTTGGACGCTGTCATGGAGTTGACAAGGGCATTAACTCTTGTCCCTGCAAAGAAGATTATCGAAGCTGCTACAGCTCACGTTGAAACCGAAGCTGGGCCCTCAGTGCCCACTGAGGCAGAGCCTGCTAGAACTGTGTAGAGAACTGAAGGACCTTCAGACGTTGGTTTGGCTCTGGAGAAAAAGGGCGCGCCCGAAAAAGTTAAATCTCCTACTCCCGAAGCACCCTCCGAAGACCTTGACTTTATTATACGACATGCTTCAGGTAAAAGGTTGTCTGAAGAGGAAATTGCAGAAGCCAAACACTACGCCCATGAACTGAAGTACCCGAAGGGGGCCTTGGTGTACAATGGCACCGACGAAGATTGTGATGGAACCTCCCAAGTAATTAGGCCCACCTATAGTTGTCCTTGTCCAACGGACCTCAGACAACCCTGTAGGTGCCCCTGAATCACTTGACAAGTTTGGTATCTGCTTTTCTTACCTTTCCCAAGAGCGTTTCACCCGTCATGCAGACATTACAGATCATCGGAGATGCGAAAATGCGGAAGCGATTACATAAACTCACATTTATTTAAAAGTAAGACAAAGTTATATATTACAGACCAGGATATACCTAATTGAGTGCAGAGTATAATTATTACAAAACCAAGGGAGGCAAAAACCCCTCCCGATAAGTATCAAACAAAAGTTTTTATGGAGGAAACCTTCCTCCCGTAGTTCTATTCTTGGTTTTCTTCCTTTGAGACCACCTTGGAACAGAAACAAAAAAAGTTGGTTGCTTCCTCACCTAAAAACAATAGGGAATAAAACCCTGAGTATGGAAATACTCAGCAAGTCTTACCCGACTAAGAAAAAGACTCTCAAGGGTATGCTGGATTTGGAAATCAAGGAGAGGCTTTAACAAAAATCAACTTAGATACTTTTGCAGAAATAATTTACTAAAGTGAGTCCTTACTTTCAATATTTTAACGCCAGATTAAATATTAATAGACTCTATTTGCATATGGTCTACTTTCACCATCACATCAATACAACATCATTTTTATTCATGAGGTTCACATCCTAACTTAGGTTACAGGTCAGTGATCAAGTCTCCACTCTCCGGGGATATAACAGCGATCCAAATCGATTTACTCAGCTGAGGATCTCTGACCACACGACATATGTAGCACTTAACCCTTGCATATGTCAACTCGCCAATGGGGTTCTTAAGACCAGATCAAGTTCACGCCAACCGAGAGCACAGATACACCACCGTCCAGCCTCTTGCCATGGAGGGTACACGCTACTCTCACCATCTCTCTACTCCCATTGTGTGGTATCTTATTCTGGTATTAGTCTGCCCGAGACAAAACTTACCCTGTCCCATTCCAGGGCATGTGGCCAGTTAAGATAGTCCTTGATCTAGAAGGCCTACATACGCATCCAATCCTTAATTGACCCGGGCGGAGCATCACCTGTTCCTAGCCCAAGTCGTGAGTTAAATACTTTCATCCTTAGGATTGTTCTGTGTTCCTTAGGATGAAGAGAGCATTATAGGGAGCTTTGCAGTAAGATCCCAACATGCTTCAGATGAAAATATTCTTGCAGGTAGAAGCCATCCTTTCTCGAGCTAGGCTAAGGACAACCTCTAGCCACAAGATCTAGGCAGGGCTAAGCATTTTTTAAATCATGGTTTGATACTTCAACAGAAGTATCTTATAAAGGTGTGGATATCAAGGAAAAGCAATGCATCAAAAAGGTTTCAAGCAAATCCTATAAACTTAATGCATATTTCACTAGACTTAAAGTGTACAGAAATTATTTAAAAACACAAGGAAGGGGTTGCATGCACCGGGGCTTGCCTGGGATAAACACTACGTTACTGTTTGTTAGACGTCGATTACTTGACGATTAGCCTTTGTTCCGATACTTGCTCAGTCTGCCCTTCTTCATGTTTGTCCATCCGCACCACCATGCGGATTAGCCCGCGCTTGGGGTCGACTTGGCTCGTCTTTCGCATCACGCGATCAATTATCGTACCTAATTGAGATGCACGATGCACATGAATGCATATAAACAGGAATATTACAAACCTAAATAGTGTTATGCGAGACATCGCAAATTTAGTACGAAAATACTAGATATCGGGATCACATTATTTTATGACTTAGCAGGTAGAGTATTTTAATCGAGTCACACCATTACAAGCGATTATGCCATTTCATCACACAAGCATACTTATATTATATTTGGTCCACCAGTTAAACTAATTAACTGGAATAGGGAAATAAAAATAACTCACCATAACTGAATTTGGCTCGATAATCGCAAGGACCGCGAAGTCGACGAGAGTTCTGTGACTCGCGTAATTTATCGAGCAACTAGTGAGCATCACACTAGCACGTTAAAACTATAGTTACGGTCTTCTAACTTACTCGGATCCAATTTTAACGGTAAACCATAGCAAACCATTTACAAGCACTCTATCTCTCTTGACTAGAGCACAACATCTAAACTCAGACTAAAAATAGAAATCATCCCATTAACTTCTAGAATTACTATTCTCAGTTCTCACTAAATTAAATATTTTATTTATCCTGCATTTTACACCTAAGGTGCATCATATCACGCATTTATTTCACACGATTACATTATCGGAGGGACTGAGGTATTTTAGCAAACATCTAACACAAATATGACGCATCTGCTACACATGAGAATTATTACGACTAATGAGTCTAGTTAATCCAATTCGATTAACCGAAATAATAGATTGACTTACCAAGACCGAATGGATTTGATATTCGCGAGAGCGATGATGGTTTTCCAATTTAGTCATTTGGTCGAGCTCCTGGCAATTGTTGCACGGACTCCTCACACATTTTCGTCCAACTCCAGGATCACTCTTCGAAAGACAAAGTCGACGATGTGCCCCATGGAGTAAACGACGACGTTACTGCACCCACCACATGGAGACGAACGACAGCAACGCCACAACGACACGAGCAGAAAGGCTTGGCCAGAGCGGAGTCCGAACGGGTTGACGGTGAGCCGGGCCGCGACAGATCAAGGCTGAGGCGCAGTAATTCCAAATTAAATTAGGAGGAGACCGGCAAGCTGAAGGCGCTGGTTCTAGGAAATCGGCGACGAGGCGAGCGAGCGCGAGGGTCAGGAACACGTAGGGCGCAGGGACGCGCGAGATCTGGGTGAGCGCAGGGAGCTTAACCGGCGCAGGGGCACACGGGGGCCGACCAGCAGCTTCCCGAGCTCCACGTCGTTGCGGATGCCGCTGTGCGCGATGGTGACGCCGGCCATGAGAGAGAGAACAGAACTCGGTGAGCTAGGGAGCTCCGCGCGCAGAGCACGACGCGTCAGTAGTGACAAACGAGCGCGCAGGGGATCGCTCGACTAGGCGCACACCAAAGCTTTGATCTGCGGCCAGCGTAGAACACCAGAGAGATGGCGGCGTTCAATGTTGAAGACCGAGGGGAGGTGTGACACCCCAGGTGTCTATTTCGGGTTATGTCGGAAGATTAATCCTAATCTCGGATGCTCAGTAAAAATTTCTCTTTCTCGCTCACGTATGTCTCTGATTATCCAGATTATTCATTCGCATTTCGCCGAATTCGGAGCTATTCGATCTCGACGAATACCGAATTTGGAGCCTGTTGAAACTTTTATTTCTCGGAACGAATGCAAACTCGGAAATCATTATCGAATTTTAAATCTCATCTGAAGATCATTTAATCAAACTCTCAACGGCTGTTATTTGATCTGTGTCTGAATCCAACTCCTCGAACTTCGATCGATGTCCGACTATTTTATCCGGGTCCGTATTCTCCAGCGGGATACTCAATATATCATCCTCTAATTAATTCTTACTCGACTCGGCCAAATATCTCATGTCCGAACCGAACCCAAAACCCCGTATCGACATCGATTTTAAATTATTACGATTTGTCTTCTTCGACTAAAAAAATCCAAAGCCGATCAAATCTCTGGACGATTTATTTTCGAAATCACGTGTGGGGAATTATTTTTGAGCGAAATCAAATTAGACTCTCGGCCGAATTAACCGCTCAATCGTCCATTCGTCCGAGCTCTATTTTGCTCTGTTCTTCGTAGAGACGAAATCCGCAGGAGCATTTTTGCTCCGGAAAAATATTTAGCGCAGCCCGATTCATGTTTTGGGCCAAGCCCATTCCAGCCCAATAGGCCCATTTAAAACCCTAACCCTAGCCATCTTCTATAAATATGGGCCCTCCCCTTGCAAGTGGAGGCATTTTTGCACTCCCACCCCTGGAAAAAAACCACAGCCGCCACAACCATTTTCCTCTTCTCTGTCAGCCAACGCACGCTCCCTGCGTCTCCCTCCACTCGCCCCCTCGATGCAGCGAGCCAGCAGGAGCTCCTCCTCCCATGGCGCGACGCTTCAGCTCCAGGGCCGTCCATGGCTCCTCTCCTTGAGCGCCTTCCCTTCTGCTCCAGCCGCTGCTCCTCAACGCCGCACCCAGTTGAGCTCTGCAAGCCCGGTCTGCAGCTCCCCTCTGCTCGGACGCCGAGCTCTCTACGCCGGGTCCCCTCTCCAGCGGCACCCATCCCCAACAGCGCCATGGCCGAGCTCCCTGTTTCCCCGCTCCCTGCCCTAAAAAATCCAGCGAGGTCCCATCTCCAGACCAGCGCCCCTGCTATCTCCTCCCCATGGCATCGAGCTTCTCCGTCGCACCTCTGTGACGTGCCCAACGCGCCCGCCATCCCTCCCTGTGCACGGCGCCCGTCCTCCCCTTTGTTCCAGCCATGGTGCGGCACACCCTCTGATCCAAGCTCGAGCAGGTGAGGCCGTCGTCGCCCATGGCCGATGCCCTGCTCAGGGGATGAATCCTGCGCCCCCTATGCCGCATCTCCAGCCGGTTTTCGTTCCCCTGCTTTTCGGCCAGCAGCCAGCAACGCGCAGCACAACACCATGCCTGCTGTCCCAGCCACCCCGTCGAGTTCCCCTTTGCAACTTCCATGGCGCACAGCAGCCCACCCTCCAAAACACCAAGCAGCGGCAGCAACCTCCATGGCGCCCCTGCTTCCATCCCATAGCTGAGCGCCCTTGCTGTTCTCTTCAATGCCCCTTGGCTGTTCGACGGAATACCCGTGAGAAATAATGTGTTGTGCGCAGCCCCGTCCGTGATGCCGTCGACCCTCGGTGAGAACCCCGTTGTCCTCGTTGTTTTTCCGGCGTTTATGATGTTCAAGGAACTGTCGTCAACAATGTTTTGTGTTATCGCAGCTAGTGGTCGACGCCGCGCTTCACGCTTGGCTCGTTCGACGAAACGCCAAGCCTTGTGGACAGCCCATGTGACTAGCCTCGATTCGTCCAGGTTGTTCACTTGGTATTTTGTGGATTAATCTGTTTAAGCTTGGTCGATGTTGTGCATGTGTGTAAGAAAATGTATTGGTATGGATTGGAGTTCGTGGCGAAAGAAAAAGAAGTAGAAAAGAACTCGGATGTTTTTATATTTCGATAGGAATTTATGCGATGTGTTGTTTGATGTGTGCAATTTGTAGTTTGTATAAGTATATTTTGGTCGATGTGGTGTACATTGGTGTTGGAATGTGTGTGGGTATAAAAATGGTTTGGTTATATGCCGTAGCAAGGTTGCCTTCACGGTTAGGTAAGAAAACATGTTGTGTTGTCTAACGTGGTGAGTAAATTGGAAATACATGGGATGCGAGGATTTAATTAGTGCACGTAGGTGTGTGTGTGCCGTGGTGTGATATAGTAGTGGTGGCGTGAGATAATTGTTTGAGGTGTGCGGGTGTATGCCGTGATATGGTTACACTCGCAACGAGAAAAGATGTACACATTGGGTAACACGACGCTTAGGTTGCTGTTGTATAATTGAATAAAGGATGTATTATTAAGCTTGAATCAAAAATGTGGGGTACTAGCGGTACGCTAGACGGGTGGTGTCCAAATAAATTAACTGGTCGATATAGTAGTTGTCGTACGTGATTTATTGTTAGTGAGTAGTTGAATTACGAGTTATGCGAGAATCATATTAGAAACTAATGTGCGGCGTGTAACTGTGCTCGGGTGGTAAACCATAGGTCGGTAGGTATTATTGGTGTCGTTGGCAAATGGGGATGATTCTTGTTGTGCGATAAAATTTGAAAGGCAAAGAACAGGGGTAGTGTGTCGATCAAGTTAACCGGTAGGTTCCGTGAACACGCTTGTGATGCTTTTATATGCATGATAAGATCGATGCCTTGTCGTCGTAGTCTCAGGGAATTTTCGGAAATGTGCTGGTGCTTTACTGATGGGGTTGTATGTACTTGTGATGTATTACAATAGCCATGTGTCGTACAAGTATCCACGAATGGTGAAAGGTGGTGTATGTTGATAATTGGGAAATAGTCAGTCATTAGCCAACTCATGTCAATTAGGAGTCGATGGCGTAAGTGATTGTGATATAAATAGGTGTGGTGTCTTGGACTGCGATGATAATAGGCAAGCCGACGTGTATGTCGTATGGCGGGCTATGCCATTCCTTTGATTTATCAACTCGTTAGATGACTTTAGTTAAGCTCGTAGTCACGGTGAATTACTTGTTGTGGTCTAAATGTGTATGGTTATGGTCGCGGATGAAAAGTAGTAGTGTTCATGTGATGTCTAAGTTAAAATGCAAATTATTGGGTGAAAAGCGCTTCGATGTTGATTATCGTGGAGAACGCGTGGTTAATTGAGTATGGTAAATCTAGAGCACGAAATGACTTGGATAAATTTATGAGTCAACTTGATGGTCCTAATTTGACTAATTTAACTCTAATCAACGGTGAAGTGTTAGAATAATTCAAGTCTCTAGAACCCGACTAATTCTTGAATTATATAGGAGCTGAAATTTATTGATTGCTGTTTTGGACTGCACGCGCTGTTTTAGTTGGGCTGTATGTTTGATGAACTAAATTGTGTTTTCTGTAGATATGTGCTATAGAAAAGTGGTAGATAACTTTATTATCTTGCTGGTGTTAAAATTTGACAGCCATAGGTCTGACAGTTTAGGAGTTATGCTTTTTACAAATTCAGTAACTGAATCTGTCCAAATTCTGTACAGATTTCAGAGACTGTACTGTTTGCTTAAGTTAATGTTTGAACCAGTCCTTGTAGATTATAAGAAAGTTGTAGATGCTTTTCTTATCTTGCTTGTGTTAAAATTGCATAACTAAAGTCCTGACGGTTTAAGAGTTATGAATTTTACAAACTGCTTGCTGTGTTCTGTCCACCGTCAGAACAGATTTCGAAAACTGTGTTGTTTGATTTAGTTAAACATTGAATCACTTCTGGGTGATTATAAAAGTTATGTAGTGCTTTTGCTGTGCTTTCCAAAAAGTCTTAGATCACTCTTTTTGGTGGTCTGAAAATTTAGTTATGGATGTTTAAAGTCTGAAGACTGAATCTGTCCAATTCTAGACAGCAAAGCCTTCTAGTGTCTTTTGTCCTTAGTTAAATATTGAATCACCTTGAGATGTTTATAAATGATATATAGACAATTTCATTACCTTTCCAGAAAGTCTAAGATCACTTTGTTTGGATGTCTGAATCTTCAGTTGTGAATTTGTGAAGTTGCAAGTCTGAATCTGTCCAAATCTGGACAGAGCTGCTGTGATTGTACGTTTTGACCTTGCTAAGTGCTGAATCATATTGTGATGACAATACCAAAGTTGTAGAGCACTTTTTAAGCTTTACAGAAAATCTTAGTTTGCTAGTTCTGAATTAATAATGGAAGAGTTATGGTTAAAACAAGTAACTGCTGTGCTGCTGTCCTAAAAATCTGCATGTGCTAATTTAATTGTTAGTTCACCCTTTTGGCTAAAAATGGTTAGTTAGCACTAAATTAATATAGACTTGTCGTGACTAAGCTTAATAATGCATGTGTGTACTGTTTTATATGTTTCCTTCTCTAGTTGTTTGTGATATAGGAGTTCCGTAGTTAGTGATGCCTATGTCGTATTCAAGCTTACGTTGTCTTGGTTGGACTTGTGTGGTTGGTAATGCTTTTGTGTGATCAATAGAAGAACTAAGGAAAAGCCGTAGCAATTAAATAAATGCTTGTACGTGTGATGTCGTGTTACGTTGGTTAAGTGTAGGTAGTGATCGTCGTCTTTCCAGTGGTAGTGTTTACATGTGCCCAACGACACATAAATAACTAGTGTTTGCGTATAGTTGTTGCAGTGTCTTACTAACTAATGTTTAGTTCGCCACTGTGTCTTGGTATAACTTGTGCTATTTTTGTGCTACTTTCATTATATTCATACATAGGCATCTTGCACCTCATATAGGACCGAGAGAGGATGATCGAGCCAGTGATGTGGTGGCAACAACAAGGTGCAATTGGTGGACGACCTGAAGAATGATGGACTTAACCAGTGGATGCTCGCCAAGCGAATACCTTCCCCAGCAAACGCTATCTAAGTGTCAAATTAAAGGCAAGCTCCGGTTTTATACATAACCTGTTATTTATGCTATTTTACTACACTTCTTGATTGTAGGATTGAATGTGCACTTAAGTGTAGGAGTTGCTTGAAACCCTAGTTGCATGAACTCAGGATTCCTTTTGAGATGAATACTAGTATGCTAGGTCGAGTAGCTGCTTTATTAATTAGCATCTCGGTAGAAGTCGAGTGATTTTTCTAGCACTCGCGCGAGGTCAGGAAATTGGTTGTATCCACTTTCTTATCATAATGTTGCTAGTTTGTGGACAACAATCCATGGGGATTGGTTGTCCACGGGATGGAAATTTGAATAAGGATTAAGGTGTGGTACCGTGTGTCAAGCGTTTGAACGTACTAAACATATGCCGAGAAATATGGTAAATCGGTAAGCCTAGTACCTGAGTGAACCTGCCCACAGATTGCCCTCCTCACACGACCTGAGACGTGGTCTCCCATTCCGGTTATGGTGGGTACAAGTGCGACCACTGCACGACGGCAGTCGGGGTCAGTGGGGCATTGTACGCCAAGGCGGTGAGCCCCTTTCTGTTGCCAGGGAATCGATGGGGACGGTTGATGTGTGTGGGGACGGAGTGCCTCGCCACGTCGTGTGTTTAGGTTTACCTTGCAAGGATAAAACTCGATTCGAATTGTCTGCTTCTCGCAGCTAATGAGACTGCTTGATCCATGCTGCTACATTGAGTAATAAGTGGAAATGAGTTGACTGTCAAAAGATGATGATTGATAAAATGTTTGATACCATGTATGAATAGATAGGTACTCATCTAGTTTAAAAAGGATCATACAAAAACTTGAAAAGCTAAAACTTGATTTTAGACTCAGCTAGTGCTTTTGGCAAACCAAACCCCTCAGCCAAACAGCTGCATGTCTAGAGGTAGAGGAGTAGACTCCTCACACCGGGTAAGTCTAGCTGAGTATTAGTATACTCAGCCTTGCTTGTGGCACAATTTTTGCAGGTACTCCTTAGGATGATTGGTTGCTGGTGTGACTTGGCCTCCATCCCTGCCACCGGGATAGACGGTCGAGTGGGTTACTGCTTCCGCAGGAGAGGACCAGGAGGAGTAGCGTGGCCAGGCTTCGCCATGTTACTCAGTTTTCTCCGTTAGTTATTTCCGCTGCATTAAAAATTATGGTTACTATTTCTGAAACTCTGATAATGTAATCACTAACGATACTTATTAATTTGTGGTATTATGTTTTATTGGATTTCTCTGTGCCTCACCTTCGAGTGAGCTAGTGGTATTCGATCCTGGTAAGTGGCTTCATCGGACTAGATCCGAGGGACTGACGGGTTATTCCGGTTTAAGTGTGTTGTTGCCCTTAAGGGTGTGACTTGGGCACTTAATCTAGAATAATTCGGGCGGTTCTGCCACAGTTGGTATCGGAGCGAATACCATCACAGAGAAGTCAATAAGTCATGATTACCAACCTTTTCTAAAAGTAAAACTTGCTAGAAACCAATGTTGGATAGATCGTCAGAACGATCAGGATAGACCTAGGACGTGAAGCCTTAGGAAAATAGATGGGTAGCTAGGTGGCTATTTATATAGGCCATAAGGGCTACTACTACTACTATTAATAAGGATGCTGTAGAAGCACCCGAAGAATTAGTTAGGTCTCAGAAGACGACTAGAATGAGCATGCATCATGATTGTCGCATTATAATTGTCTCTTATGCATCAACATGCTTCTCTCACCTTTATTCCAATAATAAGAACTTGGGAATAATGTGATGTACTGCTATGTTAGAAATGCCTTACCTCGTGTTATATTGGTAAGTCTTGTTAGGTTGTGTTATGTGTTTCTCTTGCCTTGCTATCTAGGTGGTATTGAAATTGTTCAACCCTTTTGGCAAAAAAAAATGTTGTTTGTTTCCTCATAAAAAGACACCCCCACTTTAAACAACCTAGTGGTTAGCAAGTGAAACCCTTAAAAAAATCCTGCTTGTGTTGGTATTTTCTAGCCCTTGTGTGTTGCACTATTGAATTTACACCTGCACAGCTTAGAGAACCCTATAGCTTGACCGCTAGACCAACCCAAGTCCCCTTGTGCACTCGTTGTGTCAAAAAAAAATTATTGTTGGTGTCTAGTTGCGCAACCCCTATCAAGGCCATGTTTCTTTCCATAAATCCTTGCCCCTAAACCTTCATAGCAATCATGTTGATCATTCAGCTGATCTTGTTGCCTACCTCTCCTTTCGCATGGATCTGGTGATCTTTTTCCTTGTGAATTATGTGGTGGCTTTATCATCCGAATCTCTGGATCCCTTAATGATTCTGCCTCGTTATCTGGTTATCTATTGTAACCCGTTCTCAAGTATCGGATGTTGATCTCGCCTAAATCTCTCATTTATGGTCATTCTCATACCCCTTCTCCGAGGATCATGACGCTGTTTTAGCAATTTTATCTCTAAGCAGTGTATCCATTCAGTTCAATGGATTATGCTGTTGTCTTTAGTTCTCTCATGTCTCAGCAAGCTGCCAATCTTGATCTCATGGTTGGTTCATCCTCATATCAAATATCGTCTCAATGTTTGATTTGATAATCCTTGTGCTGATCATGACAAGTTCGTGGAGTTGAAGAGTTCTCATATGATGCTCTTTTGCCAACAATCTCTGCTTCAACTCCGATCACATTCTCATTTTCTGAGCCATACTCTCATGGGCTCCATCTGTTTGTGCTATGTGGATTTCTCATTGGTTGCGTTTGGTAATGGTATGATGGCTAACAACTGATGGTGCCGCAACGAAACCGAGAGCCTACTATGGTGCACACATGGTTGAGCTGCTCGGTACGCGCTGGTATCGTGGTTAATAGTCGTGATCCATTACGAGACTATACTAACGTGCTATCTTTTGTGAATATTCTCTCAGAGTGATCGTGGCAATTTATCTCGATACGTCACGATATCCGATCCAAATCTATCTTCAGTATCTTGTCAGATCCCATCTCATGAATTTGCATTTATCTTCAGTCTGGGAGTTACATGCTTCTCCACCCTTGAAGACCCTCATCTGAATCTTGGGACGAGATTCTTTTTAAGGGGGGAAGGCTGTGACACCCCAGGTGTCTATTTCGGGTTATGTCGGAAGATTAATCCTAATCTCGGATGCTCAGTAAAAATTTCTCTTTCTCGCTCACGTATGTCTCTGATTATCCAGATTATTCATTCGCATTTCGCCGAATTCGGAGCTATTCGATCTCGACGAATACCGAATTTGGAGCCTGTTGAAACTTTTATTTCTCGGAACGAATGCAAACTCGGAAATCATTCTCGAATTTTAAATCTCATCTGAAGATCATTTAATCAAACTCTCAACGGCTGTTATTTGATCTGTGTCTGAATCCAACTCCTCGAACTTCGATCGATGTCCGACTATTTTATCCGGGTCCGTATTCTCCAGCGGGATACTCAATATATCATCCTCTAATTAATTCTTACTCGACTCGGCCAAATATCTCATGTCCGAACCGAACCCAAAACCCCGTATCGACATCGATTTTAAATTATTACGATTTGTCTTCTTCGACTAAAAAAATCCAAAGCCGATCAAATCTCTGGACGATTTATTTTCGAAATCACGCGTGGGGAATTATTTTTGAGCGAAATCAAATTAGACTCTCGGCCGAATTAACCGCTCAATCGTCCATTCGTCCGAGCTCTATTTTGCTCTGTTCTTCGTAGAGACGAAATCCGCAGGAGCATTTTTGCTCCGGAAAAATATTTAGCGCAGCCCGATTCATGTTTTGGGCCAAGCCCATTCCAGCCCAATAGGCCCATTTAAAACCCTAACCCTAGCCATCTTCTATAAATATGGGCCCTCCCCTTGCAAGTGGAGGCATTTTTGCACTCCCACCCCTGGAAAAAAACCACAGCCGCCACAACCATTTTCCTCTTCTCTGTCAGCCAACGCACGCTCCCTGCGTCTCCCTCCACTCGCCCCCTCGATGCAGCGAGCCAGCAGGAGCTCCTCCTCCCATGGCGCGACGCTTCAGCTCCAGGGCCGTCCATGGCTCCTCTCCTTGAGCGCCTTCCCTTCTGCTCCAGCCGCTGCTCCTCAACGCCGCACCCAGTTGAGCTCTGCAAGCCCGGTCTGCAGCTCCCCTCTGCTCGGACGCCGAGCTCTCTACGCCGGGTCCCCTCTCCAGCGGCACCCATCCCCCAACAGCGCCATGGCCGAGCTCCCTGTTTCCCCGCTCCCTGCCCTAAAAAATCCAGCGAGGTCCCATCTCCAGACCAGCGCCCCTGCTATCTCCTCCCCATGGCATCGAGCTTCTCCGTCGCACCTCTGTGACGTGCCCAGCGCGCCCGCCATCCCTCCCTGTGCACGGCGCCCGTCCTCCCCTTTGTTCCAGCCATGGTGCGGCACACCCTCTGATCCAAGCTCGAGCAGGTGAGGCCGTCGTCGCCCATGGCCGATGCCCTGCTCAGGGGATGAATCCTGCGCCCCCTATGCCGCATCTCCAGCCGGTTTTCGTTCCCCTGCTTTTCGGCCAGCAACGCGCAGCACAACACCATGCCTGCTGTCCCAGCCACCCCGTCGAGTTCCCCTTTGCAACTTCCATGGCGCACAGCAGCCCACCCTCCAAAACACCAAGCAGCGGCAGCAACCTCCATGGCGCCCCTGCTTCCATCCCATAGCCGAGCGCCCTTGCTGTTCTCTTCAATGCCCCTTGGCTGTTCGACGGAATACCCGTGAGAAATAATGTGTTGTGCGCAGCCCCGTCCGTGATGCCGTCGACCCTCGGTGAGAACCCCGTTGTCCTCGTTGTTTTTCCGGCGTTTATGATGTTCAAGGAACTGTCGTCAACAATGTTTTGTGTTATCGCAGCTAGTGGTCGACGCCGCGCTTCACGCTTGGCTCGTTCGACGAAACGCCAAGCCTTGTGGACAACCCATGTGACTAGCCTCGATTCGTCCAGGTTGTTCACTTGGTATTTTGTGGATTAATCTGTTTAAGCTTGGTCGATGTTGTGCATGTGTGTAAGAAAATGTATTGGTATGGATTGAAGTTCGTGGCGAAAGAAAAAGAAGTAGAAAAGAACTCGGATGTTTTTATATTTCGATAGGAATTTATGCGATGTGTTGTTTGATGTGTGCAATTTGTAGTTTGTATAAGTATATTTTGGTCGATGTGGTGTACATTGGTGTTGGAATGTGTGTGGGTATAAAAATGGTTTGGTTATATGCCATAGCAAGGTTGCCTTCACGGTTAGGTAAGAAAACATATTGTGTTGTCTAACGTGGTGAGTAAATTGGAAATACATGGGATGCGAGGATTTAATTAGTGCACGTAGGTGTGTGTGTGCCGTGGTGTGATATAGTAGTGGTGGCGTGAGATAATTGTTTGAGGTGTGCGGGTGTATGCCGTGATATGGTTACACTCGCAATGAGAAAAGATGTACACATTGGGTAACACGACGCTTAGGTTGCTGTTGTATAATCGAATAAAGGATGTATTATTAAGCTTGAATCAAAAATGTGGGGTACTAGTGGTACGCTAGACGGGTGGTGTCCAAATAAATTAACTGGTCGATATAGTAGTTGCCGTACGTGATTTATTGTTAGTGAGTAGTTGAATTACGAGTTATGCGAGAATCATGTAAGAAACTAATGTGCGGCGTGTAACTGTGCTCGGGTGGTAAACCATAGGTCGGTAGGTATTATTGGTGTCGTTGGCAAATGGGGATGATTCTTGTTGTGCGATAAAATTTGAAAGGCAAAGAACAGGGGTAGTGTGTCGATCAAGTTAACCGGTAGGTTTCGTGAACACGCTTGTGATGCTTTTATATGCATGATAAGATCGATGCCTTGTCGTTGTAGTCTCGGGGAATTTTTGGAAATGTGCTGGTGCTTTACTGATGGGGTTGTATGTACTTGTGATGTATTACAATAGCCATGTGTCGTGCAAGTATCCACGAATGGTGAAAGGTGGTGTATGTTGATAATTGGGAAATAGTCAGTCATTAGCTAACTCATGTTAATTAGGAGTCGATGGCATAAGTGATTGTGATATAAATAGGTGTGGTGTCTCGGACTGCGATGATAATAGGCAAGCCGACGTGTATGTCGTATGGCGGGCTATGCCATTCCTTTGATTTATCAACTCGTTAGATGACTTTAGTTAAGCTCGTAGTCACGGTGAATTGCTTGTTGTGGTCTAAATGTGTATGGTTATGGTCGCGGATGAAAAGTAGTAGTGTTCATGTGATGTCTAAGTTAAAATGCAAATTATTGGGTGAAAAGCGCTTCGATGTTGATTATCGTGGAGAACGCGTGGTTAATTGAGTATGGTAAATCTAGAGCACGAAATGACTTGGATAAATTTATGAGTCAACTTGATGGTCCTAATTTGACTAATTTAACTCTAATCAACGGTGAAGTGTTAGAATAATTCAAGTCTCTAGAACCCGACTAATTCTTAAATTATATAGGAGCTGAAATTTATTGATTGCTGTTTTGGACTGCACGCGCTGTTTTAGTTGGGCTGTATGTTTGATGAACTAAATTGTGTTTTCTATAGATATGTGCTATAGAAAAGTGGTAGATAACTTTATTATCTTGCTGGTGTTAAAATTTGACAGCCATAGGTCTGACAGTTTAGGAGTTATGCTTTTTACAAATTCAGTAACTGAATCTGTCCAAATTCTGTACAGATTTCAGAGACTGTACTGTTTGCTTAAGTTAATGTTTGAATCAGTCCTTGTAGATTATAAGAAAGTTGTAGATTCTTTTCTTATCTTGCTTGTGTTAAAATTGCATAACTAAAGTCCTGACGGTTTAAGAGTTATGAATTTTACAAACTGCTTGCTGTGTTCTGTCCACCGTCAGAACAGATTTCGAAAACTGTGTTGTTTGATTTAGTTAAACATTGAATCACTTCTGGGTGATTATAAAAGTTATGTAGTGCTTTTGCTGAGCTTTCCAAAAAGTCTTAGATCACTCTTTTTGGTGGTCTGAAAATTTAGTTATGGATGTTTAAAGTCTGAAGACTGAATCTGTTTAATTCTAGACAGCAAAGCCTTCTAGTGTCTTTTGTCCTTAGTTAAATATTGAATCACCTTGAGATGTTTATAAATGATATGTAGACAATTTTATTACCTTTCCAGAAAGTCTAAGATCACTTTGTTTGGATGTTTGAATCTTCAGTTGTGAATTTGTGAAGTTGCAAGTCTGAATCTGTCCAAATCTGGACAGAGCTGCTGTGATTGTACGTTTTGACCTTGCTAAGTGCTGATTCATATTGTGATGACAATACCAAAGTTGTAGAGCACTTTTTAAGCTTTCCAGAAAATCTTAGTTTGCTAGTTCTGAATTAATAATTGAAGAGTTATGGTTAAAACAAGTAACTGCTGTGCTGCTGTCCTAAAAATCTGCATGTGCTAATTTAATTGTTAGTTCACCCTTTTGGCTAAAAATGGTTAGTTAGCACTAAATTAATATAGACTTGTCGTGACTAAGCTTAATAATGCATGTGTGTACTGTTTTATATGTTTCCTTCTCTAGTTGTTTGTGATATAGGAGTTCCGTAGTTAGTGATGTCTATGTCGTATTCAAGCTTACGTTGTCTTGGTTGGACTTGTGTGGTTGGTAATGCTTTTGTGTGATCAATAGAAGAACTAAGGAAAAGCCGTAGCAATTAAATAAATGCTTGTACGTGTGATGTCGTGTTACGTTGGTTAAGTGTAGGTAGTGATCGTCGTCTTTCCAGTGGTAGTGTTTACATGTGCCCAACGACACATAAATAACTAGTGTTTGCGTATAGTTGTTGCAGTGTCTTACTAACTAATGTTTAGTTCGCCACTGTGTCTTGGTATACCTTGTGCTATTTTTGTGCTACTTTCATTATATTCATACATAGGCATCTTGCACCTCATATAGGACTGAGAGAGGATGATCGAGCCAGTGATGTGGTGGCAACAACAAGGTGCAATTGGTGGACGACCTGAAGAATGATGGACTTAACCAGTGGATGCTCGCCAAGAGAATACCTTCCCCAGCAAACGCTATCTAAGTGTCAAATTAAAGGCAAGCCCCGGTTTTATGCATAACCTGTTATTTATGCTATTTTACTACACTTCTTGATTGTAGGATTGAATGTGCACTTAAGTGTAGGAGTTGCTTGAAACCCTAGTTGCATGAACTCAGGATTCCTTTTGAGATGAATACTAGTATGCTAGGTCGAGTAGCTGCTTTATTAATTAGGATCTCGGTAGAAATCGAGTGATTTTTCTAGCACTCGCGCGAGGTCAGGAAATTGGTTGTATCCACTTTCTTATCATAATGTTGCTAGTTTGTGGATAACAATCCATGGGGATTCGTTGTCCACGAGATGGAAATTTGAATAAGGATTAAGGTGTGGTAACGTGTGTCAAGCGTTTGAACGTACTAAACATATGCCGAGAAATATGGTAAATCGGTAAGCCTAGTACCTGAGTGAACCTGCCCGCAGATTGCCCTCCTCACGCGACCTGAGACGTGGTCTCCCATTCCGGTTATGGTGGGTACAAGTGCGGCCACTGCACGACGGCAGTCGGGGTCAGTGGGGCATTGTACGCCAAGGCGGTGAGCCCCTTTCTGTTGCCAGGGAATCGATGGGGACAGTTGATGTGTGTGGGGACGGAGTGCCTCGCCACGTCGTGTGTTTAGGTTTACCTTGCAAGGATAAAACTTGATTCGAATCGTCTGCTTCTCGCAGCTAATGAGACTGCTTGATCCATGCTGCTACATTGAGTAATAAGTGGAAATGAGTTGACTGTCAAAAGATGATGATTGATAAAATGTTTGATACCATGTATGAATAGATAGGTACTCATCTAGTTTAAAAAGGATCATACAAAAACTTGAAAAGCTAAAACTTGATTTTAGACTCAGCTAGTGCTTTTGGCAAACCAAACCCCTCAGCCAAACAGCTGCATGTCTAGAGGTAGAGGAGTAGACTCCTCACACCGGGTAAGTCTAGCTGAGTATTAGTATACTCAGCCTTGCTTGTGGCACAATTTTTGCAGGTACTCCTTAGGATGATTGGTTGCTGGTGTGACTTGGCCTCCATCCCTGCCACCGGGATAGACGGTCAAGTGGGTTACTGCTTCCGCAGGAGAGGACCAGGAGGAGTAGCATGGCCAGGCTTCGCCATGTTACTCGGTTTTCTCCGTTAGTTATTTCCGCTGCATTAAAAATTATGGTTACTATTTCTGAAACTCCGATAATGTAATCACTAACGATACTTATTAATTTGTGGTATTATGTTTTATTGGATTTCTCTGTGCCTCACCTTCGAGTGAGCTAGTGGTATTCGATCCTGGTAAGTGGCTTCATCGGACTAGATCCGAGGGACTGACGGGTTATTCCGGTTTAAGTGTGTTGTTGCCCTTAAGGATGCGACTTGGGCACTTAATCTGGAATAATTCGGGCGGTTCCGCCACAGGAGGGCGCGACGCGACACCAAGGAGAATCTCGGCGAGCAGATAAAACCAGAGGGAGCTCGGCGAGCATGGCAAGGGCCCTCGGCTAGGAGCAGTAGCACCATGATTGGGAGCTCGGCACGGCAAAGGACTCGGCTGAGCTCGCGCAACAGGGAGTAGGGCGTGGTTAGGGAGATGGAGATAGGCGGCCGAGCGCCATGGGTGAGGTGGAGCGGGGCTGGGCGAGAATTCGTCTAGCCGAACTTGAACAAGGTTGGTCGAGCAGAGGAAAATCGCCATGGATACAGGGAGCCAGCGCGGCAGGGGAGAGCGAGTGGCGCTGGGGACCGCGGCCATGGAGACAAAGCCGGAGCTGGGGGAAGGAGGCAATCGGCTGGGTTGAAGCACGCATCGGTCTCGTGCAACACGAAGTCCTCCACCATCGTGTCCACCGGTGGCGGTGCGACGCTGGGAGCCAACCACGCGTGCGCCAGGAAGCTGGACGCCGAACTGAAGACGAGCTCGACCATGGGGATGGGTGCCGGACACGAGGGAGATGCAGAGGTCGAGCTCGCAAGGGAGGAGGAAGAAGGAGCTTGGACTGGGCGCAGTAGGGGCAAGCTCGCGCGCGCCAGGGACCCGAGCGCCATGGCTATCAGAGGGAGAAGACGAGGGGAGAGAGGAGACGCGCCTGAGGATAAGAAGGGCGCGACCGAAAAAATCCATAGGGGAGGGCGGCAGGAGGATCAGTACGCGAGGAGATTTTTATTTTTCAGAGTTGAGCGTGTACGATTGGAGGATAAGAACGGCAGCTACAGGAAATATCGTGGACGATAAGCGCTGTACAGCAACCAAAAATATCCAAGCCTCACGATGGCTGTAAAATCTAAAGGAACAAGAGCGGTGTGGAGGGAAAACCAGAGGGAAAATAAGCCAGGCATGTACGGCAAGTGATAAAAATCCAACTCAGGATATTTTCAGGAAAAAGAGAGCGGTAGAAAAATCAAGCAGAAGAAAATATCCGAGGCAGAACTCATGTGCTCGGATATGGATAAGGAACGGAGAGATTCTGTGGGAAATAGAGAGGAAAAGAAACAGAATTTTCTCCCGATATCCGAATATTTGATCAGAAAATAATTCGGAAATGAGCTAGCGCACCATTTTTCTCAAACAATACGCGATTCAGATTAATTTGTCCCGAACAATTTAGTCGTCGAGTTCAAGCTAATTTGCCCGGGATAAAAATCATTCGAGTGGGTCGGGCTTCTGAATTCGGATTCGCGCGAGCGATGAATTTTAAATAATCACCGGACGCACCGATTTTCGGAACAACTCTGTTCTGAACATTACGAAGATTAAGGAAGAGTCCGGATAGATAAAAATAAAAACGATGTCACGCTCGCGACAGAGGGAACAGATGCGATATTAAAATCGCAATAGGCGAAGATGATTAAAATTTAGCATCCGTTTTATCCACTGATCACGTGCTTAAATTCGTACTCGTTGTCGAGCAGAATATAAACACCTGGGGTGTTACAGCCCTCCCCCTTAAAAGAATCTCGTCCCGAGATTCGGAGTGAAAGACTTCTAAGGGTAGAGAAGCATGTAACCCACGTCTATATCAGCGGTAATCGTAAGACATTTCCAAACAAAGGCGAGTGCCTCAGGATGGGGTTTCTCTAGCGGATATAGCATGTATTGCCACAAGCTAAATTAAAGATGTCCATCAGTAGAGACGATGTCTGCCATGAGAACACATAAGGTTCCATGTGTGTAGTTTGCCTTTTCTGATGACACTGTACTATCTGAGTCTGTTGAGCAAGCGACAAATACGCGATTTTACCCAAACAGAACCAGATGCAACCTCTTGGGTAAAACATACAGAAAGAGGTTTACCAACAAGTGGTTACAGTAAATTCATAGCACACGAGACGGGTGTGAATGTCGAATAACATCACAGTTAACTCGTGTTAGCCAGAGAATCCAAGTCAAAGAAAATGATAGAGACTCGAAAAATCACCAGCGAAAGGATCTGTAAATGCTGACTTCGTGTCTAATCCATTTTATCAAGCACTAGGCATGGCTCGACCTGATCACACACGTTGGAAAACCATACATGAGGCGATCACAGCACGACTAGAGCGATAATTAGGTGGTTATTGGCCGACTTAATCTTGATTTTTGTAAGTACTTTCTCAGGATGGGTTGAACCAAAGTGAGTTTAGACAACTCGATATAATGATCTCTAAACTCAACCTTCGTTCATTGGGCAGTTACAAGTTAGTCAAAACCAACTTGTTGAACTACTTTTGACATTGGACAAGTTCTCTCAGTACCATCGGTAAACCAAGGGTTGAGAGTTCACTCATGCTAACAGTTGATCATGCACTTGGGCAGAAATCCATTTGGTCATGTTGTTCATCCGTTTCTTCATGCGAGACGCATTATCCACTTGGGTAGGGAATACATGGATTAAATAAGAGAGCGAATGAACAAACTCCTGCATCTTAGCAGCAGGGGAAATATATCTCCATTTTGAGAGCTAATCAGTTGTCTCTCAACACTAAAAAGCTTCAAGGCTTCACCTTTACACAAAGGATGTAAAGGGAACTTGTATGTGTGCAGTCACTATCAAAGTCAAAGGAAAAGAGACCACACATGAAAGGGGTATGCCCTTTTGATCCAACGGAGATGATAGATGTTGCATGATCACTTGACAACAACATAGAAATTGTTTCAAGGAAGTAGTTTACGGAAGTTAACACATCAGTGTAGTTCCACAATGGATCATGACCAGAGACCTTGATACCAGCATGCGCCAAGCAGCATAACCTTGCGTGTACATTCACAAGGGGCTCTCAGTTTCGCTGTGGCACCATAAGTCATTAACCATGACACCATTACCGAACTAGCACCAATAAAGAATCTCATGTAGCAAAAACAGATTGTGCCAAGATAACACATTGATATAGTCTCCTAATGGATTACAACTACTAACCGTGATACCAGCGCGTGCCAAGTAGTGCAACCATGTGTGTACATTCACAGGAGGCCCTCGGTTTCATCGCGGCATCATCAATTTTAGTCATAATACCAATACCAGACATAACCAATAAGAAATCTCACACAACACAAATGAATTGGGCAAGGGTGATAATATACAAAGATACTCTACCTGTCAAAATGGTTACAAGTAGAGAGCCAAATAGATCATGGACCGATGAAATGAATAGGGCATGGCCATAACCTAAATTGGTTGGTGAGGGAGTACGATGGAAGACTGTCAATTCAGCCCCAAGCATATTTCTATGCCCATCGCAGAGATTATAAGGTCAAGAATTAATATCTGATTAGATACGGAGGGGAAACAAGCATAAGATTAAGTTGATATGTCTTCGATAGATATGAGGAAACCAAAGACATCAAATTCAACCGAATGATCGAACACATCTTTCCTTGGTTAGGTTGATAAAGCAATGATGTGATCATCAAGAACGGGCAAACTGGAATTAGGGATATCAGCTTGCGCCAATCGAATAAGGGCATGGTATAAGATGGAAATATGACTCAAGATTCTTATTCTTAAGCTTAAGTACCCTTTTTGTCCAACAAAGAAATTATCTAAGCATTTATTTGTATAAGTTTGGGTCAAGGAGGGGTAACGGAAAAATCAACTTTAGCTTGAGTTAGTCCTTTTACAAAGGATAATTGATGCCCAGAAAATGATGAGGAAATAAAGCACATTCATGAGAAGATAGAAGCTGGAAAAGCCAGCTACTTCCGAAGAGATAGTCAAGGTGCCGTATGGTTCAACAACCGCATAGTGGTGCCTAAAAATAAAGAGGTCCGCCAGCAAATTCTGGATGAAGCACATCTTAGTCGCTATTCTATTCATCCCGGGAGCACTAAGATGTACCATGATCTAAAACAACATTATTGGTGGACAAAGATGAAGGTTGAAATTGCACGCTATGTGGCTAGATGTGACACTTGTAAACGTGTCAAGGCCATATACATGAAAGCTGCTGGTCCATTACAATCTTTACCAATACCAACATGGAAATGGGAAGATATTAGTATGGACTTTATTGTGGGATTGCCCAGAACCGCGAAGGGGTATGATTCTATCTGGGTTATTGTTGATCGGCTTACGAAAATTGCTCATTTTCTGCCAGTCAAGACAGTTTACCCAGTTGCTGTTTATGCCCAATTGTATATTGCTCGTATTCTCAGTTTGCATGGTATTCCGAAGACTATAGTGTCGGATCGTGGATCTCAATTCGTATCCAAATTTTGGGAAGAACTTCATAAATCCCTGGGTACCAAATTGCTCCATAGTTCGGCCTATCATCCTCAAACAAGTGGGCAGACTGAGAGGGTCAATCAAATACTTGAAGATATGTTGCGGGCATGTGTTCTGGAGTTTCCACAAAAATGGGATGAATGTTTACCATTAGCGGAGTTCTCATATAATAATAGCTATCAAGAAAGCATTAAGATGGCACCCTTTCAGGCTTTATATGGACGACGATGTCGTACTCCGCTAAATTGGTCTGAACCAGGGGAAAGAAGTTTCTTCAGGCCAGATATGGTAAAGGAAACTAAAGAAAAAGTTCAACGAATAATTCATAATTTGAAGAAAGCTCAAGCTCGTTAAAAAAGTTACGCAGACAAACGACGGATGCCCTTACACTTTCTGGTTGGAGATTATGTCTACCTGAAAGTTTCACCAATGAAGGGCGTATCGCGTTTCGGGGTTAAAGGGAAGCTTGCACCTCGGTACATTGGTCCATTCCTTATACTTGAACAGTGTGGACCAGTGGCATATCAACTTCAACTACCCAAAACCTTGTCTGCTGTACATAAAGTGTTCCACGTGTCTCAATTGAAGAAATGTCTTCGGGTTCCAGATCGAACCATTGAAGTAACAGATGTTGTCCTGGTGCCGGACTTGACATATTCTGAGCACCCTATTCGAGTCTTGGATCAAAAGGACAGGGTTACCCGAAGAAAAACTCTCAAGTTTTACAAGATACAGTGGAACCAGCATTCCAAAGACGAGGCTACTTGGGAAACTCAAGACTCCTTGGACAAGAATTTCCCAGGCTTTTTAGCCTCTTGTAATTTGTAAGGTGTACAAAGTTGCTGTAATAAAGGAGTGATCCCCAAACCACCCTTGCCTTGTACCAAAACTCAGGAAATAAAAACGTGAAGCATTTCCTTTTCCACTACTTACCCTAGAACTTTTAATCTCGGGACGAGATTCTTTTATGGGGGGAAGGATGTAACACCCTGGTGTTACTGTTACTAAAACTTGAGCATAACATCATAAGCATTGGCATTTCTTGTGTTTGATACACCTTGGATGCATTCACTAGGTAAAAATTTCAAGCAAGTTGGATTGTATGGCATTTTGCAAATAAGACCCTAGTGTAGGGTACTTGACCTTAAATAGGGTTAGAAGGGTAAAATAGGATCCAAATAGAGAAAACCCCAAAGATTAAGTAAAATAATCATAAAATGTTATCAAAGATGAACCTACATTGCATTTACACCCCTGAGATACCAAAAACCCTAATGGGAACCCTAGAAAACCCTAAACCTAAACCCTAGGGGGTTAAGTGCAAAATTAGTCCACCTTTGGACTAAAGTGCAAAAACCATGATAATAAAGTGTCCTAAGTCATAGGGTTCACAATCATGAAGATTTGCAATCCAAAACTTGAGATTTGGACTTAAGTGCAAAAGAGCCACACTTGCCCCTTTTAATGAAGTCTGAAAATCAGTGTTGTGGGCTCAAATTTGGAGTTCTGTAGCTTTCAAATTCTAGGGTGTTTGCCATAAGTAACCACATCAAATTTGTAGACCTATCAAAGGAGAACAATTTTGCTTAAGAGTGTAACACAGTTGTTATGAAGGAATTGGAGAAAATCACACTCAAAGTCGAGCTGTCAGGTCATTGGAGTCTGAAATTCAGACTAACAGTGGTGCTGGGTCATCTTTGGAGCTCTACATATCATGATCTTCAAAGAATTTGCCCCAGGTCGATGTAGCAAAGTTGTAGATCCTTTATAGTAGAACAACTTTTCTATAGGTGTTTGGGTTTGGTACCATAGAAAATTTAGAGAAAATCTGTCTTGAATCCACTCTGTCAGATTGACTGAATGCCATTCACCATGGTACAGTACCAGAACTGGATCAGACCGCCAGCGCCAAAAATCTCACCGTCGGCGACCTCTTCGCCGGGATTCGTGCCGCGGGCGTGTGGATTTCGCTCACCATGTAAAGATCTCATCGTGAATGTGTATGAAATACTGTAGTCTCGCTGTGCCCTGCCCTTTTCACCGACGACGTGGCCTTACGGCCGTCACCGGAGTTGTCGTGCTTTACAGCGATTGTGCCACGCTCCAAGCCTTTCACCATGTCGTGACTAGCCGCACCAGCTCACCGGTAACCATCGTAGCTCATCAACCGGTGATCACCGGAGGAAGCACCACGGTGAAAGCCACCCATCTCGTGCACCAGTATCCCTGTTTCCCTCCGGCCGCCAGCACAACCTCATGAAATTAGACTAGATGCAAACAAGGTCTATTAATACTTAATCTAGCATTAAAATGTTGAAAGTAAGGACTCACTTTAGTAAGCTATTTCTGCAAAAGTATTTAAGTTGATTCTCGCTAAAGGCCTCTCCTTGATTCCTAAATCCAGCATACCCTTGAGAGTCTTTTCTTTAGTCGGGTAAGTCTTGCTGAGTAATTCCGTACTCAGGGTTTTATTCCATGTTGTTTTTTAGGTTATAGTTTTGTGCTACTGATGATGGTGTTAAGTGCCGGTGGGCTCGGCCTTCTTATAGGTTTAAGTAGCTCTCCTATACTTCTTATTGAGGATGATCACTTGAGCTAGCATATATTTCAAACTTATACTTTTGTAATCACTCCGATAAAATAATGTAAAATTTTTGTAACTGTAAAATTTGGTAGTAAGATTTCCGCTGCAAAAATCTTGTGTGTGTGATTTGTGTTACTTAATCCCGCGGTTCTAGTTGAAAGTGGTTTATCCGATGTCCTTAGGGCAATCGGACAGATCCTGTTGAGTTATCTGGTGCACATGCAAGGCCGTCTGAGGTCTTTGGGATAAGGACAGGTGCATGTGGGCCCGATACCTTGGGAGGTTCTGCCACAAAGATGATTTTCTATACTGTCTCCTAGAGAGCAAGGAAATATTTGTTTGTCGTGAGATGGCAAAAAATATGGGATTTCCGAAGCTTGAAGCTGGCCTTTCTGCCATGTCGAAGGATGACCTCGCAGACAGCCTTGCGTACAATAGCCTGAAGTATGGAAGCTATGGACTTATAGACAGATTATTTCTTGTGTCTTTTATTCTTGTGCTGATCCTTTGTATCCCTTCTTTTTGCAGGGCCTAATTCTGAGCAACGCTTTGAGTGGATAGAAAAATGCTGAGGATGAAAGTTGCCAGATAGCCCTTAGCAACCTTCGGTCGGAGGTTATCAGACTGAGGAACGAAACTGTAGAGAAAGACAAAATTATGCTTTCCTTACTGGACAGAGTGAAAAAAGATGAGGCAAAATTTAATGCTCAATCTGAAGTCCATAAAGCTGAAGTTGAGAACCTTCAGAAAAAACTTGCCGAAGCTAATGAAAATTTTGAACTTGCAAAAGTAAAGCAAGAAATAAGTGAATGGTCGAATGCTAGGCTGGAAAAGAATGTTGAGGAGCTTCGTGAATCCAAGGATAGATGCTTTGAGAAATCCTTAGATTGCGTAAGAAAACTGAAAATTATCTTTGCCAAGGTGGGTGCATATTCTTCAGAAGAAAAGTTCATTCGAAGTGACCCGAGGGAGTCATTGATTGGATAGGTGAAAAAGCCAAAGCCTTTGAAGAGATCCTTAGTGATCGAGGGGATATTTGTGCCTTCGCCGGCGCTCGAGGGGTTGCAACAATTCTGGAGAAGGCTAGTTGTGACCATGTTAAAGCTATAGCCCAGACTGAAACCATCTTTTCTACAGACGACACGAAGGACCCCTCAGCCGAAGCCACTTTGGTGGGCAGGAAATTTTATTCCGATGTCTGGATGAATGGCGGCCGAGAAATGGCTAACAAAATTATAAATAAAAATGAAAAAGAATCCCATGATGCCCGAGAAGAAGCTAAGCGAGCCGAAGAAGCTACCGAGTGCGCAAGGCGTATAGGTATTATTTTTGAATTTTACCTTTGGTGTTTGTTTTCTGGCTTCGGACTAACAATTTGTTTACTACAGCGGAACTCTCACCGCTACCCGACCCATACGACCCCTAGGACTATCCCGTTATGAAAGAGGCGCTGGATGTGATGAGTGTTGCCAATACCATCGTCGACGAAGTCATCGATAGACTGCTGAATGAGGTCGCCGAGAAAATTCTCAAAGAAAACTAGGATTTTGTTGTGATGATACAATGTAACATTTATGTATGAAACAATTATCAAACATGTATATTGATGTAATATATTTTTTGCGATGCATGAAATTTACACACATACCATTTTTGAGCCTTCGGCGAAAAAACACCTTCCCATCTTTTTATGCTTCGTAAAGAAAAGAGCCCTTTTATAGCAAAGCTGTTGTTTGACACTGTTGTCAACAGGCTTTCCAGGTAAGATTGTATTTGCCGAAGGCCTGCTTCGTGCTTCAATACACTTTCATTCATCAAGTTATTGCCGAAGATTTGCTTCGTGCTCAATCTTTGCTGTCGATGCGGTATGATGTATGATGTAATGCTATGCGGAATGATGCAATTATATGATGCAACAAGATGTTTATGCCAAATACACACACCCACACTGAAACACTCAAGACTCTACATCCCCTTAGGGACATCTTTGGAGTCTCTAAGCTCTGCACCCCCTTAGGAACGACTTTGGAGCTTCTTCACCTTATATTTCGGTGGTATTTAAGCTCTGCATCCCCTTAGGAACGACTTTGGAGCTTCTTCACCTTATATTTCGGTGGTATTTTGGCTCTGCATTCCCTTAGGAACGACTTTTGAGCTTTGAAACTTACTCTGCGCTCCCTTAGGAATGACTTTTGTAGCTTCGAAGCTTTACTCTGCGCTCCCTTAAAAACGACTTGTATAGCTTTAGAAGTTTGTTAGGAGGAAGCATTTTACTCAATGATACGAGCACAATTATTACATGAAATCAGAATTCAGTCCTTTGTGACTTGTTTTTCATACAAGAAAAATAAAATGACAGAAAAGATAAAGATACACCAAGGGTAGGATATTCTTTAGTAGATGTGCTTGGATTCAAGCACAGTACTATTGACTGTGCGAGCTTCGGACTCCTCGCGAATATCGCGCTGCTGTTGAGCGTGCTGGTGCCCTTCTGGCTGCTGGCTTTTGGTCAGAGTAGGTGGTAGCGGTGGTAGTGGTGGGAGCTGGGCCCAGGAAGCTTGAGAGTGGCTTGCCGAAGCGACAGAGGCCATAGGCTGTTGATTACCTATGTACTCTGGGACATAAGGAGAATAGCATGAAGCAATATATAGGACCTGCTTCGGCTGAATCTGTCGTGCCTCAGCTTCAGCAATCTCTTTTTGCTTTTGTATTATGACTTGGCATGTTCTTGTAGTGTGGCCTTTGTCTTCACCGTAGAATAAGCAAAATAGTCTTCTGGGCTGGTCTCCGTATCTTCCTCCGAAGCTTCTGCCCCCTCTGCCTCTTAGGGCTGGTGAGAGCACCTAGAGGGGGGTGAATAGGTGATCCTGTAAAAACTTGAACCTTAAAGCCGCAAAACTTGATTAGGAGTTAGTATAATGAAATCAAGTGGCTAAGGAGAGCTCTTGTGAAACACAATAGACACAGTGATAACAAGCACAAGAGACACGAGGATTTATCCTGTGGTTTGGCCAAGTACAACACTTGCCTACTCCACGTTGTGGCGTCCCAACGGACGAGGGTTGCACTCAACCCCTCTCAAGTTATCCGATGATCAACTTGAATACCACGGTGTTCTTCTTTCTTTACTCTTTCCCATTTGCGAGGAATCTCCACACCTTGGAGTCTCTCGCCCTTACAATGAGGATCAAAGTGAAAGCACTAGAGTAAGGGAGGGAAGCAACACACACAAATCCACAGCAATACGCACACACACGGCCAAGACTCGAGCTCAAATGAATATCACAAGGTTCTCACTAGAACGGAGCTCAAATCACTAAGAATGTCAAACGAGTGCGCAAAGACGAAGTGTGAATGATCAAGAATGCTCAAAGTATGCTTGGTGTACTCCTCCATGCGCCTAGGGGTCCCTTTTATAGCCCCAAGGCAGCTAGGAGCCGTTGAGAGCAATCTAGGAAGGCAATTCTTTCCTTCTGTCGGTTGGTGCACCGGACAGTCCGGTGCACCACTGGACACTGTCCGGTGCTGATTTCTTTCCTGTTCTGGCGCAGCCGACCGTTGAAGATTTGGAGCCGTTGGCGCACCAGACACTGTCCGGTGCACACCGGACAGTCCGGTGCCCCCTTCTGACTGTTGCTCGGCCACGCGTCACGCGCGGATTGTGCAGTCGACCGTTGGCCCGGCCGACCGTTGGCTCACCGGACAGTCCGGTGAATTATAGCCGTACGTTGTTGACTTGATTCCCGAGAGCGGCGACTTCGCCGCAGCCGACTCACCGGACAGTCCGGTGCGCCACCGGACAGTCCGGTGATTTATAACCGTACACCGCCGTCGAGACCCGACAACTGCCAGTTGACCAGACGCCACACTGTCCGGTGCACCACCGGACACTGTCCGGTGCACCTAGACTGAGCAACATCTTGACTGCTCGAGCCAAGTCTTTTCCGATTGCATTTTCTGTGATTCTAGCACTTAGACAAATAAGTTAGTACACAAAAACCAATGTACTAAGTCTAGAATCATACCTTTGTGTTGATTTTCACTTCATCCACCATTTGGAATAGTTTCACACTTAAACCATTTGTGTTGGCACTTGATCACCAAAATACTTAGAAATGGCCCAAGGGCACATTTCCCTTTCAATCTCCCCCTTTTTGGTGATTTATGCCAACACAACAAAAAGCCACTAAAGGAAGTGCAACATCAATGCAAATGAGAATACAAATTCGTTTTTGATTCAAATTTGGCATATTTGGATCATTCTTTGCCACCACTTGGTTTGTTTTTGCAAATCAAACTCAATTTCCTATCTCTAAGTCAAACACACTTGTTGAGACATGAAGAGAGGTATTCCAAGAGAAATTGATCAAAGATTCAAAAACTCCCCCTTTTTCCCATAATCAAACATCCTCCCCACAAGAGACCAACTTTTGATAATAAGAGACAATAAGGGTATTTTGACAAACCAAAAGCTCTAATTCTATTTTCAAAATTCTCAAGTGGTAGCTGATCCATTTCTTGCTTTGGCCTTATTTTCTCCCCCTTTGGCATCAAGCACCAAAACGGGATCAATCTTGGCCCTTAAACCCCATTGCCTCACCAAAATCTTCAAATAAGAGTAAAAAGGCAATAAGAATATGGAGATGAACTTGGAGTGAGTTACCCTCTCATCGGAGTGCAGTGGAAGTCTTGCATGGTCCAAGTTCACCTTTCCCTTTCAATCCACCTTTGAGACTAAGTCAAGTAAACTCAAGCACACGGTTAGTCTCAAAGGGTCAAGTTGTAGCACATCTCCCCCTAAATATGTGCATCACTCACACATGGACTTTTGAGGTCCGGGGAGTGTTTGTACAACTTGAGCACCATAAATAAACAACAATATGCATAAAGGAACATAATCAAAGCGTAAGACACATGTACGCTACAAATCAATCCAAGTTCCGCGAATCTAAGACATTTAGCTCACTATGCAGCCTACAAAAGGTCTTTTCATCTAAAGGCTTGGTAAAGATATCGGCTAGCTGGTTCTCGGTGTTAACATAAAACACTTCGATATCTCCCTTTTGCTGGTGGTCTCTCAGAAAGTGATGTCGGATGTCTATGTGCTTTGTGCGGCTGTGTTCAACAGGATTGTCCGCCATGCGGATAGCACTCTCATTATCACATAGGAGTGGGACTTTGCTCAGATTGTAGCCAAAGTCTCGGAGGGTTTGCTTCATCCAAAGTAGTTGCGTGCAACACTGTCCTGCGGCAACATACTCGGCCTCAGCGGTGGATAGGGCAACGGAGGTTTGTTTCTTAGAACTCCATGACACCAGGGACCTTCCTAAGAATTGGCACGTCCCTGATGTACTCTTCCTATCAACCTTACATCCAGCATAATCGGAGTCTGAATATCCAATTAAGTCAAAGGTAGACCCCTTTGGATACCAGATCCTGAAGCAAGCGTAGCGACTAAATATCGAAGAATTCGCTTAACGGCCACAAGGTGACACTCCCTTGGATTGGATTGAAATCTAGCACGCATGCATACGCTAAGCATAATATCTGGTCTACTAGCACACAAATAAAGTAAAGACCCTACCATAGACCGGTATGCCTTTTGATCGACGGACTTACCTCCTTTGTTGAGGTCAATATGTCCGTCGGTTCCCATTGGAGTCTTTGTGGGCTTGGCGTCCTTCATCCCAAACCGCTTGAGCAAGTCTTGCGTGTACTTCGTTTGAGAGATGAAGGTGCCATCCTTGAGTTGCTTCACTTGGAACCCAAGGAAGTAGTTCAACTCGCCCATCATCGACATCTCGAATTTTTGAGTCATCACCCTCCTAAACTCTTCACAAGACTTTTGGTTAGTAGAACCAAATATTATGTCACCGACATAAATTTGGCACACAAATAGATCACCATCACAAGTCTTAGTAAAAAGAGTTGGATCGGCTTTCCCAACTTTGAAAGCATTAGCAATTAAAAAGTCTCTAAGGCATTCATACCATGCTCTTGGGGCTTGCTTAAGTCCATAGAGCGCCTTAGAGAGCATACACACGTGGTCGGGGTACCGTTCATCCTCAAAGCCAGGGGGTTGCTCCACGTACACCTCCTCCTTGATTGGCCCGTTGAGGAAAGCGCTCTTCACGTCCATTTGGAACAACCTGAAAGAATGGTGAGCGGCATAGGCTAAAAAATACGAATCGACTCTAGCCTAGCCACAGGAGCAAAGGTCTCCTCAAAGTCCAAACCTGCGACTTGAGCATAACCTTTTGCCACAAGTCGAGCCTTGTTCCTCGTCACCACCCCGTGCTCGTCTTGTTTGTTGCGGAACACCCACTTGGTTCCCACAACGTTTTGCTTGGGACGAGGCACCAGTGTCCAAACTTCATTTCTCTTGAAGTTATTTAGCTCTTCCTACATGGCCAACACCCAGTCCGGATCTAGCAAGGCCTCTTCTACCCTGAAAGGCTCAATAGAAGAGACAAAAGAGTAATGCTCACAAAAATTAACTAATCTAGAGCAAGTAGTTACTCCCTTGCTAATATCACCCAAAATCTGGTCGACGGGATGATTCCTTTGAATCGTCGCTCGAACTTGAGTTGGAGGGGCCTGTGGTGCTTCTTCCTCCATAACTTGATCATCTTGTGCTCCCCCTTGATCACATACGTCTTCTTGATGAACCTGTTCATCGTCTTGAGTTGGGGGATGCACCATTGTTGAGGAAGAGGGTTGATCTTGCTCCTTTTGTTCCTATGGTCACACATCGCCAATCGCCATGGTGCGTATTGCGGCTGTTGGAACGTCTTCTTCATCTACATCATCAAGATCAACAACTTGCTCTCTTAGAGAGCCATTAGTTTCATCAAATACAACGTCGCTAGAGACTTCAACCAAACCCGATGATTTGTTGAAGACCCTATACGCTTTTGTATTTGAGTCATAACCTATCAAAAACCCTTCTACAGCTTTGGGAGCAAACTTAGAATTTCTACCTTTCTTCAATAGAATATAACATTTACTCCCAAATACACGAAAGTATGACACATTTGGTTTGTTACCGGTTAGGAGTTCGTATGACGTCTTCTTGAGGAGGCGATGAAGGTAGACCCAGTTTATGGCGTGGCAAGCCATGTTCACAGCCTCCGACCAAAACCGCTCAGGCGTCTTGAATTCTCCAAGCAACGTCCTTGCCATGTCTATTAGCGTCCTGTTCTTCCTCTCTACCACACCGTTTTGTTGTGGTGTGTAGGGAGCACAGAACTCGTGCTTGATTCCTTCCTCCTCAAGGTACTCCTCCACTTGAAGGTTCTTGAACTCGGACCCGTTGTCGCTCCTTATCTTCTTCACCTTGAGCTCAAGTTCATTTTGAGCTCTCCTTAGGAAGCGCTTGAGGGTCCCTTGGGTTTCAGATTTATCCTGCAAAAAGAATACCCAAGTGAAGCGGGAAAAATCATCAACTATAACATGACCATACTTACTTCCTCCTATGCTTAGGTAGGCGACGGGTCCGAAGAGATCCATATGAAGTAACTCCAAAGGTCTTAACGTGGTCATCACGTTCTTGATATGATGAGAGCTTCCCACCTGTTTACCTGCTTGACAAGCTGCACAAGGTCTATCTTTTTCGAAAGTTACATTTGTTAGACCTAACATATGTTCTCCCTTTAGAAGTTTGTGAAGATTCTTCATCCCACATGTGCTAGACGGCGATGCCACAGCCAGCCCATGCTAGTCTTAGCGATTAAGCATGCATCTAGACCGGCCTCCTCCTTCGAAAAATCAACTAAATAGAGTTTGTCGTCTAGTACACCCTTAAAAGCTAATGAACCATCACTTCTTCTAAAGACAGACACATCTACATTTGTAAATAAGTAATTATACCCCATATTACATAATTGACTAACGGACAACAAGTTATATCCGAGCGATTCAACTAAAGACACATTAGAGATGGAATGCTCAGAAGAAATAGCTATTTTTCCTAGTCCTTTAACCTTGCCTTGATTCCCGTCACCGAAAATGATTGAGTCTTGGGAATCTTTGTTCTTGACGTAGGAGGTGAACATCTTCTTCTCCCCCATCATGTGGTTTGTGCATCCACTGTCAATAATCCAGCTTGAGCCCCCGGATGCATAAACCTGCAAGGCAAATTAGGCTTGGGTTTTAGGTACTCACCTTATGGTATTCATCCCTGCACAATGACGCTAAAAGAACAGTAGTAGCTTGTGTATTTTTGTGAATTTGTTCATTGATGAAAATGGGACTATCCGTACTATCAAATTGCATTCCATTTTCTACTATCTCCCATATACTTGGATGGAGAGAGAACAAGTGGCTACGCATTTTGTGACTCCAAAATCCGTAGTCCTCTCCATCAAAGTGAGGAGGTTTACCAAGGGGAATGGAAAGCAAATGAGCATTGGAACTTTGCGGAATACGAGAATAATCAAAGGAAAAGTTCGAATTAACCGGTTTCTTTTTCTCCTCGTATTCGTCGTCCTTTTGGGAAGAAGAGGATTCGTCGCTGTCGTAGTAGACAATCTTCTTGATGCGCCTCTTCTTCTTCCCGTCTTTCTTCTTTTGACTCGAGCCGGAGTCATTGGCTTTGTCGTCCCTCGGCTCGTTGAAGACGGATTCCTTCTCCTTATCATTGACCACCATCCCCTTGCCCTTAGGATCCATCTCTTCGGGCTATTAGTCCCTTTCGTGAAGAGAACGGCTCTGATACCAATTGAGAGCACCTAGAGGGGGGTGAATAGGTGATCCTGTAAAAACTTGAACCTTAAAGCCACAAAACTTGATTAGGAGTTAGTATAATGAAATCAAGTGGCTAAGGAGAGCTCTTGTGAAACACAATAGACACAGTGATAACAAGCACAAGAGACAAGAGGATTTATCCCGTGGTTCGGCCAAGTACAACACTTGCCTACTTCACGTTGTGGCGTCCCAACGGACGAGGGTTGCACTCAACCCCTCTCAAGTTATCCGATGATCAACTTGAATACCACGGTGTTCTTCTTTCTTTACTCATTCTCGTTTGCGAGGAATCTCCACAACTTGGAGTCTCTCGCCCTTACAATGAGGATCAAAGTGAAAGCACTAGAGTAAGGGAGGAAAGCAACACACACAAATCCACAGCAATACGCACACACACGGCCAAGACTCGAGCTCAAATGAATATCACAAGGTTCTCACTAGAACGGAGCTCAAATCACTAAGAATGTCAAACGAGTGCGCAAAGACAAAGTGTGAATGATCAAGAATGCTCAAAGTATGCTTGGTGTACTCCTCCATGCGCCAAGGGGTCCCTTTTATAGCCCCAAGGCAGCTAGGAGCCGTTGAGAGCAATCCAGGAAGGCAATTCTTTCCTTCTGTCGGTTGGTGCACCGGACAGTCCGGTGCACCACCGGACACTGTCCGGTGCTGATTTCTTTCCTATTCTGGCGCAGCCGACTGTTGAAGATTTGGAGCCGTTGGCACACCGGACTCTGTCCGGTGCACACCGGACAGTCCGGTGCCCCCTTCTGACCGTTGGCTCGGCCACGCGTCACGCGCGGATTGCGCGGCCGACCGTTGGCCCGGCCTACCGTTGGCTCACCGGACAGTCCGGTGAATTATAGTCGTACGCTGTTGACTTGATTCCCGAGAGCGGCGACTTCGCCGCAGCCGACTCACCGGACAGTCCAGTGATTTATAATCGTACGCCGCCGTCGAGACCCGAGAGCAGCCAGTTGACCAGACGCCAGTCTGGCGCACCGGACACTGTCCGGTGCACCTAGACTGAGTAACATCTTGACTGCTCGAGCCAAGTCTTTTCCAATTGCATTTTCTCTGATTCTAGCACTTAGACAAATAAGTTAGTACACAAAAACCAATGTACTAAGTCTAGAATCATACCTTTGTGTTGATTTTCACTTCATCCACCATTTGGCATAGTTTCACACTTAAACCATTTGTGTTGGCACTTGATCACAAAATACTTAGAAATGGCCCAAGGGCACATTTCCCTTTCAGCTGGTGGCCTCAAGGAGCTTTGTTGTGGCCCTGATGACTGGAGCTATGTTGTTGCCTTTGAGGTTGACTTCCTCTATCATCATTTGGGTTGGAATTATGGATCGACCTGATGTGCCTGGGTGAATTCTTCCTCCGAAGCCCTTGGCCATCTCAAAAAACATGTATGCTTCCTCCCTTCTTTGGCGGAAATCATTATCAGCCCAGATATACTCATCCATCTTCTGAAGAAGCTTCTCTAGGGTTTGTGGGGGCTTCCTAGCAAAATATTGAGTTGTAGGTCCTGGCCGAAGCCCCTTGATCATGGCCTCAATGACAATTTCATTTAGCACTGTGGGCGCTTGTGCTCTCAGACGTAGGAACCTTTAGACATACGCCTGAAGGTACTCCTCATGGTCTTACGTGCATTGAAACAGAGCCTGAGCAGTGACTGGCTTCGTTTGAAAGCCTTGGAAGCTAGTAATTAGCATATCCTTGAGCTTCTGCCATGATGTGATTGTCCCTGGCCAAAGAGAAGAGTACCAAGTTTGCGCTACGCTTTTAACTGCCATGACGAAGGATTTCGCCATGACTGCAGTGTTGCCCCCATATGAAGATATGGTTGCCTCGTAGCTCATTAGGAATTGCTTCGGGTCTGAGTGCCCATCATACATAGGAAGCTAAGGTGGCTTGTATGATGGGGGCCATGGGGTAGCCTGCAACTCTGCTACCAAAGGAGAAGCATCATCGAAAGCAAAATTGCCATGACGAAAATCACCATACCATTCATCATCATTGTATGAATTCTCTTGTCGAAGCTCCCTATGATGGGGCCTTCAGTCTTGGTCCTCCTCGGTGAGATGGCACATTTCTTCGGCGGCCTCATCAATCTTTCTCTAGAGATCGGCGAGCCGAAGCATTTTCTCTTTCTTCTTTTGAACCTATCGATGGATAGCTTCAAGGTGCCTGATCTCTTGGTCCAGTTCCTCCTCCTGAGGTGTTGGGCTGGTAGCCTTACTCTTTTGGCTCCTAGCTTCGCGTAGCGTCTCCTGATTAACATCAGTGGCTGTAGTGCAGCCCCTGGCCCGACTATCTTCTTCGGCGACGTGACGGAGGTTGATGCTTGCCGAAGGTGGCCAGATGAGTTCACTGGAGGTGGGCGCCAATGTTGGTCCTTGTTCTTGGATACTATACACCAAGAACAAAGCAACACAATTGTTAATGATTAAAGACCTTCGTCCTTCGAAGCATTATTTGCTTTGGAATATAATGATCTTTAGACGAAGGTCATGAAGGACATACCTTCATTGTTTAAGTAACGAAACACAAAAAGAATATGAGCAATCATTTCAAATCATTAGATTATTCATCTCCTTATTTTATAAACATGAATAAACATCAATAGTTATTATATTACATTTGTACCTTTGGCTTGACAGAAGGTAAAAGAGCGGGAGCGACACAGAAGTGATTACAAGTCAGCGTGAACAGTACTGTGCTACTGTTCATCTATTTATAGACATAGAACATAACCTGGACAAAATTACATTCATGTCCCTGACATTTACTGTTGACCATAAAGCAAGCTGTCGAGGACTAAACAGTCTTTTATCCCTTAGGTTGGTTTCTCCTTTCACCATCGTTAACATGCTGAGCCGAAGCTCCTTCGGCCACAGCTTTGGAGCTAGCTTGTCCTTCGTTCAGACTGCACCTTCATTCCACGCACACCTTCATCTCAAAGCCGAAGCCTCCTGTAACAGTCTATGTTATACTGAAAAACATGTTAGTTAAGTTTTTGAGGACCTATGGAAGAAGAAGGCCCACAACAGACGACTTTGGAGCTTCTTCACCTTCTATTTCGGTGGCATTTAAGCTCTTCATCCCCTTAGGGACGACTTTAGAGCTTCTTCACCTTCTATTTCGGTGGTATTTTGGCTCTGCATCGCCTTAGGGACAACTTTGGAGCTTCGGAACTTACTCTGCGCTCCCTTAGGAACAACTTTTGTAGCTTCAGAACTTACTCTGCGCTCCCTTAGGAACGACTGTTGGGGTCGTGCTTCGGTGCGCCGAAGGTCTCACACGAAGAAGCAGCTTCGGCTGAAGTCGTCTCCAAGAGATGGCCGAAGGTTCCTTTTCATGGAGCTTCGGCGTTTCAAACCGACATAGAAATAGAATGACCTTCTTATCCATAAGTGGTCTGAGTCAATGTTGTAAACTTTTGTAAGGGGCATAATTGTAATTTGTCACAGGCTGCGACCTGCGCCTATAAATAGATGAACAGTACCTCTGTACTGTTCACGCGAACCTGTCATTTGCCTTCACATCACACCTGTACTCTTGCCTTCCTCAAGACCGAAGGTATATCTGTCATTTATATTTATTCGTATTAATAAAAATGGAAATGATTCTATGTTAACATTTGAATGTCTATTTTATACTTCATAATTTATATGAATGCTTCATCCCTCCCTGTTATGTTTACGAAGGTATGTCCTTCGTAACCTTCGTCCGAAATTTCTTATATCCCGAAGGGATATAGTGTGGTGGAGGACGAAGGACCTTAATATTTAACATTTTCTGTGTTGCCTTGTTCTTAACTCTTAGTATTTGAGAACAAGCCCCCAACATTGGCGCCCACCTCCGGTGAACTCACTTCCACTTTTCTGAGCTGATGGCTTCGTTCAACAACCAAGCTGGAGCTGCTTCGGCTTCGAAGCTGGTGCTCCCGATAACAGGCGGTTCTTGCTCAGAGCCGGCTAACAAGAAGCAGAAGAAGGAGGCTCAGAGAAGGGTACAGCATGTTGGAGTGCAGGGACCCTTCATCAAGTCAAAATGGTCCCATATTCCAATTACCTTCTCTCAGGAAGACCTTCAGCTTAAGGATTATCCCCACAATGATGCCATGGTTATCTCTTGCGTGATCAAAGGATTTCTGGTCCACAATGTCCTAGTTGACACAGGCAGTGCAGCTGACATTATATTTGCTAAGGCCTTCAGACAAATGCAAGAGCCCGAAGACAAGATTCATGATGCTACGCACCCTCTTTGTGGCTTCGGAGGGCGGCAGATTGTGGCACTTGGGAAGATTACCATGCCGGTAACCTTCGGATTTGTCAACAACACAAGGACTGAGCAAATTGTGTTTGATATTGTTGACATGGAGTATCCTTACAATGCTATCATCGGCCGTGGCACTCTTAATGCCTTCGAAGCAATTCTTCACCCAGCTTATCTCTGCATGAAGATACCTTCGGACCAAGGACCTATTGCTATTCATGGAAGTCAGGAAGCTGCTAGAAGGGCCGAAGGAAGCTGGACTGACTCCAAGGCAATCCATAACATAGATGGAGCTGAAGCTTGTGAACAGTATAAATTCAGGAGGGAGAAGGCAGCTTCAGCAGATCAGCCGAAGCCCATGTTATTGTGTGAAGATGTAGCAGAGCAGAAGGTGTTGTTGGGCTCGCAATTATCTGAAGACCAGGAGAAAACCTTGATAAGGTTTTTATTCAGCAACAAAGATGTCTTTGCATGGTCAGCTAATGATCTCTGTGGAGTAAATCGGGATGTTATTGAACATTCGCTTAATGTTGATCCATCCTTCAGACCCCGAAAGCAGAGGCTTCGGAAAATGTCTGATGATAAGGCCGAAGGGGCTCGAAATGAAGTAAAAAGACTCCTCAGTGCAGGAGTTATCAGAGAAGTGAAGTACCCAGAGTGGCTAGCTAACACTGTTATGGTAAAGAAGGCCAATGGCAAGTGGAGAATGTGTATTGATTTCACAGATCTCAACAAGGCTTGTCCGAAGGATGAATTCCCGCTGCCAAGGATAGATTCTTTAGTTGATGCAGCAGCTTCTTCGGAACTAATGAGTCTCCTGGACTGCTACTCAGGCTATCATCAAATCTGGATGAAGAAGGAAGATGAGCCGAAGACTAGCTTCATAACCCCAAGCGGTACATATTGCTATCTTCGGATGCCTGAGGGGCTCAAGAATGCTGGAGGGAGTTTCAGCAGAATGACTGCGAAGGTTCTCCAATCTCAGATAGGCAGAAATGTGTTGACCTATGTTGATGACATCATCGTAAAGAGCACGAAGCAAGAAAATCATATTGTTGATTTGCAGGAGACCTTCGCCAGCTTCAGACAAGCTGGGCTGAAGTTGAATCCAGAAAAATGTGTCTTCGGAGTGAAGAAGGGTAAATTTCTTGGATGTTTGGTCTCAACGAAGGGAATCGAAGCTAACCCAAATAAAATTGAAGCTATACTTCGAATGGAGCCACCAACCACAAGAAAGGGGGCCCAAAGATTGACAGGAAGGCTGGCATCCCTCAACAGATTTATATCCAGATCAGCGGAAAGAAACATACCATTCTTCGAGGTGCTGAAGTCAGCTGAAGTCTTTCAATGGGGCCCAAGTCAACAAAAAGCCTTCGAAGAGCTGAAGCAATATTTAATAGATCTCACAACATTAACTCCACCAACACCAGGGGCTCCTCTGTTGTTGTATGTGGCAGCTTCGCACTCAGCGGTAAGTGCGGCACTTGTTCAAGAGAAGTTTGATGGACAAGTCAAGAAGCAGGTCCCAGTATATTTTGTGTCTGAGGTCCTCAGTGTCTCAAAGAAAAATTATACAGAGCTGGAGAAGGTGTTGTATGCCGTTTTAATGGCATCCAGGAAGCTTCGGCATTACTTTCAGGCATTCAACATTATTGTTCCCTCTTCGCAGCCGTTGAAGGACATCATGAGGAATAGAGAAGCTACTGGGCGTATTGGAAAATGGGTTGCGGAACTCAATGAATTTTACATTGATTATGTGCATAGATCCTCAATTCAGTCTCAAGCATTGGCAGATTTCATTGCCGACTGGACGCCAGGGGCTCAGGACGAAGAAGCGAATAAAGATGCCGAAGCATGGACAGTGTTTTGTGATGGCTCTTGGGGAACCTTCGGAGCAGGCGCAGCTGCTGTGTTGGTCTCTCCGTCCAAGGTTAAAACTTGCTATGCAGCAAGACTTGACTTCAGCTGCACAAATAATATCGCTGAGTACGAAGCCTTGCTCCTGGGTCTTCGGAAACTAAAGGCAATTGGGGTCAGAAGGGCGATCCTTAAAACTGATTCTCAGGTTGTTTCGGGTCATATTGACAAAAGTTGCAAGGCTAAAGACCCGAAGCTTGAAAAATACCTAGACACAGTCCGAAGGATCGAAGCTTCCTTCGAAGGATTTTCTGTTAAGAATATCCCTCGAGGACAGAATGAGCATGCTGATTTGTTGGCCAAGTCTGCAGCACAGAGGCTGCCGCTACCTTCGGATGTGTTCTTCGAAACAATAAAGGCACCTTCAGTGGAGCTACTTGAAAGAGCAGTCCTTAACATTTCTCCTGTGTACAGTGAAGATTGGAGAACTGAAATAATCTCTTACCTTCAGGGTAACTTCTTATCAGATGACGAAGCTTATAATAAAAGGATAGAAGCAAGAGCTCGTCCTTATGTCATGATACAAGGGGAGTTATACAAGCGTGGAGTTTGTGCCCCGCTGCTTAAATGCTTGTCTAGAGCCGAAGGTATAGAGTTGATGAAGGAGATACATGCAGGCCTGTGCGGATCCCACATCGGATCCAGGCCGTTACTTGGAAAAGTATTCCGCCAAGGATTTTATTGGCCGAAGGCAGCTTCGGATGCAGCGGAGTTAGTTCAAAAGTGCGAAGGTTGTCAAAAATGTGCAAGAGATCAAAAGCAACCTTCGTCTTTAACACAGCTAATACAACCCATCTGGCCATTGCAAAGGTGGGGCCTCGACCTGCTGGGTCCATTACCACCGGCTCAAGGCAATCTGAAATATGTTATAGTGGCTGTGGAGTATTTTTCCAAGTGGATTGAGGCGAAGCCATTAGCCACAATAACTTCGGCCACTGTCCAAAAATTTTTCTGGCAGAGTATTGTCTGTCGCTTCGGAGTGCCGAAGGCTATCACTGTAGATAATGGAACACAGTTCGACTCCGAAGATTTCAGAAATTTCTGTGATCAAATTGGCACGAAGATCCACTTTGCATCAGTCAGGCATCCGGAGTCGAATGGGCTTGTTGAAAGGGCCAACGGCATCATAATGACAGGAATAATGAAGCTAATTTTTAATCAACCAAGGGGAAAATGGCCAGATCAGTTGACCAAAGTGGTGTGGAGCCACAATACAACAACATCAAGGTCTACAGGCTTTACCCCATTCAAGTTATTATTTGGTGACGAAGCAATAACTCCAGAAGAAGCTAAAGCTGGATCAATAAGAGTGGTAGCTTCGGCAGAATCAGGTGCCGAAGATACTTGTCTTGTGGAAAAAGATGCCTTAGAAGGGATCAGGCTTCAGGCCGTGGAAAATATCAACAAATACCAGGCTGAAACAATCAAATGGCGGGATAGAAAAGTCCGGCTAAAAAATATTGAGCCAGGACAATTGGTGCTTCGGAGAGTGGCCAACCCGGATACAGTGGGCAAGTTGCAACTGAAATGGGAAGGGCCTTTCTTAGTAGCATCTTCGTCAAGGCCTGGTTCGTACAGACTGAAGGACATGGATGGCAATGAAATTCCAAGATCTTGGAATGCCGATGAGCTTCGGCGGTTCTATGTATAACTTGATGTAATTTTATCTTTTCTTTTCTTTTTTATGGCACCCTTTTCCTTTCTAAAGGGGGAGAAAGGTTTTTAATGGGGCCATCATATGTAATTTTCCTTTTTAGTTTTATAAGAGCAAAATCCCCCAAAAGATGTAAATGTAAAAGCTGAGAGCGCACCATCGAGTGCCGAAACTGAAAAAGAGAAAAAAGCTCCGAAGACGTCCCTAAGGGGATGCAGAGCTTACAGCGAAAAGTCAACGCTGATTCCGCCAAAAGTAAAAGGCGAAGAAGCTCCAAAGACGTTCCCAAGGGAATGCAGAGCTTATACCGTCTAAGTAAAAGACGAAGAAGCTCCAAAGTCGTCCCTAAGGGGATGCAGAGCTTACAGCGAAAAGTCAACGCTGATACTGCCTAAGTAAAAGGCGAAGAGGCTCCAAAGTCGTTCCTAAGGGAATGCAGAGCTAATGTGTGGTTGTTTCTAAGTAATGGCTGACAATGTGGCTTCGGACGTATACTTCGGACATTCATTCGTGCATTACATTACATCATAACATTTGCATGCATAAGCATTCATTCATAGCATTTGTGTTCCCAAGTGGCTGCTTCGGCAAAAAGCTTCCGAGAAGAGGTTTTTTATGATTCGTTATGTAAAAGAAAAGCTTCGGAGAAGTGCGTTTTTATGATTTGTTATGCTATGTTGTGTACAAAAGAGAAAAGTTTTGTTGCTCGGCAAAAAGAAGAATTGTTTTTATGCTTCGTTGTGTACGAAAAGAAGGGAAGGTGTTTTTTTCGCCTTCGGCTCAAAATACTGATTTCGTCCACATCTAAGCACCTCAATCGAAGGGTAAGAATATATTACAAGGTATGTACAAAGTTCCTTGAAGAACAGTTTAATTCTATTTACAAGAGTTGTTACAAAATTATCCTGAGTTTCTCTATAGCACACTCCTACTAATCTTCATTAAGCTTCAGCTTCGGCGATAGCTTCGGCGACATATCTTAGGCATCATCTTCACCTTCCTCATCCTACATGAATCAAGGAATAGTGAGTAAAAATCAAGTCCAAAGGAAAAGGTAAGTACAAAATATCATTTCTTACCGGTTCAAGATGACTTCGGGCTTCATCTCCAGCCTTCTCCCGCCCGCCTTTTGTCCATATCATTTTTATAAATCTATTGGAGATACTTCGGGCGAGGTCAGGCATATCATCCAGGATTGATGGAGATAAGGTGAAGTTGGGCCTATTGACAATTTTTCCATGTTCGCAGCCGGCCTTCAGAAATGCAGCAGCGGTACCCCGAGAAGCTACCCAGGCACAGAAGTCGCCGTGCCCGGCTATAACTTCGTCAAGCTCTTCGATTTCAGCTTCAATATGATCGAAGGTCTGGGGTAAATTTTCTGCTGAAGGGTTAAATTTCCCGCTGCTGGCTCCAACAGAGTAAAATATCTTCTTTAATCGTCCAATGCAATTATTGCCAAAGTTCAAGCATTTGTCTTGAAGGCTTGTTAATGCTTTCTTCAACTCTGAGCTGGTCTGGACTTCGGCTTTAAGCTTCGAATTCAGTTCTAGCTTCTCCTGTTCGAATTGTTTTGATTGATTGATAAGCTTCGAATTCAACTCTAATAATTTAGCCTCAGTCTCAGCCAGTAAGCCTTCGGCCGATTGAAGCTCGAAGTCCTTCTTTTCAATGATGGCAGATTGCTCTTTTATTTTGCTTTCTAAGTTTTCAATTATAGCTTCGTGCTTTTTGTCCTCCAAGTCTTGTTGCATCTTCAGAGCTTTGCTCAGTAGCATGCTCTGTACAGAAACAACTTATGTTAGTAATATTTTCATTGTTAACAGCAATAAAAACCAGAGAAAAGGTTGTTTACCCTGAAGTTAGAATAAAATAAGCTGCCGACGATATGTTGTCGTCGGTAGCGGCTGATGTCTGACTCTAGCTTCGGAAAACCGATACTCTTTGATAGAGTACCGATTACCTTAGCTCCAGTCTGGTCTCGAATGCAGCCTAGTTTTTCATCGTCTACACCTCCAAATAGGAGGGCACCTGACTTGTAGCCGCAAGATTTGGCATAATCTTTAAGTTCTTCTATTTCATCCTTCGTCAGTTTTTGCCCAATTAAATTCTGAAAGGTGTAGGCTTCGTCATCCGAAGTATCTTCGGCTATTTCTTTTCCTTTTTCAGGCACTGTGGCCATGGATTTTTCAGTAGCAACACCAGCTTCTTCTGTAGCTATGTTTTCCAAAATTTTGTTAATATCCTCAATGGTTGATTCTAAATTAACATCTTCGGCTGTAGCGGCTTCGGTAGCCGCGACCTCCGAAGGTGCGACTTCGACGTTTTTGGTACCTTCGGCAGCTGCTGTTTTTTGAACTGACGCTCTTGGCGGTGTCTTATCGATAACTTCAGTTACCGCAATGATTCTTTGCCGTTTGGGTTTGCTTATCTTCGTCTGATCCGGCTCGTCCACCTTTTGAAAAAGCTTCGTCAGTTGGAGCCCTAATGGACTTAGCTTCGTGGGCATGGGTTCAGTCATTACCTTTAAAATTTCTTCCACGTCGCTGGTAGAAGGCGGTGTGGGGGTCATCTCTTCTTCGGATATTTTCCGTTTCGGAGTTGAAATTTTCCTTTTCTTCGGAATTTTCTTCTCTGCTGCCGGTTGCTCTTCATCCTTTGTCAGAGTTTCGATTACTCTTTTTCTTTTGTGGCCCTCGGCACCCTTGTTCAACTGCTCATAGTCTGGGTACTCGAAGCCCAGGGCATCGAATACTCGGTTTAGTCTTCGCTTCGGTCGGGTGCCGAAGGCCGCTGTCATTAATTGATCCTCTTTTTTGGAGTAATTCCCCAAGATTTCATTACACATTGTCTCAACTGTGTCTAACCACTCTTTGCAGGGCTTTTTAAAATACTTCTTGAATTTGAAGTGGTAGGGCAGCCGGACAAGCTCCCCCTTCTTCTTTTCTCCCTTCAGCTTCGGCATTTCCCACTCTTTTAGAGTAGGGAAAATTCTGAATGCCAAGAACTCCTGAACTAGATCCCTGGTGCCAATATTTTCCGAAATAATTTCAAATTCACCCAGAGCAGCCCAGGTGGGACCTTTTAGATCGCCGACGCGGCATCGTGGCCTCGTCTCTCCGAAGATCAAATCCAGAGGGCTTTGTACCAATTTTTCTTTGTCTTCGTCAACTTTTACATAAAACCATTCAGATTTCCAGCCTGCTGGCCATTTGCTTCGGTAGCTGATTACAGGACACTTTGTTGTCTTCCGGTAGGCAAAATTGTAGCAACCGAAATTATCATGTAGCCCATCTTTCCTGGCCTTGGTTTGGTAATGTAATTCGTGAACTCGGCAGAAGCTATCAGCAAACGGCTCCACAGCTTGGCTTCGGAGGGCCCAGATATAAACATTAAGCCTAACGATGGCGTTAGGAGTTAATTGATGGAAGTAGATGCCAAACCTCCTCAGTATCTCTGCAACAATATTGTGAAGAGGGAATCTTAGCCCAGCTTTTAAAAAACTCTTGAAGATAACAATCTCATCCTCCTCTGGCTTCGGGGTGGTTTCCTCTCCCCCGAAGCGAAGTAGCTTCTTCTGATCTTCATTGAAATAACCTGCTTTTACCATCTTCGAAAGGTCAGCCTTTGAGACAGTTGATTTTCCAAAATCCAGGTGACTGGGCTTGCTGGGCATGGCAATGTGGTAGTCATCCTCGGGGTCAGTCCCTTCAATGTTTTCTTCTTCTCCTTCGGCTGTTGTTGGGTTTGCTTCGGCAGCAGGCCTTTCTTCCGCAGTCACTAGACCGGAGCGCTGCATCGCTTCGGAGATGGGCACAGTGTCCGAACCTTCGGCTTCGTCTCCCTCACGTACAACTTTGGCAGTAGACCGCACTCTCGCCATTCAAATTCTGAGTTTGGGGAAGTCAGAAACTTTTTTCTTTTTTCCTTTTCTCCGAAGCTCTCCTTTCTGACGAAGCAGACGTCGAGACTGACCTTCGTTCGATTCTGAGAGTCAAGCTTCGGTTATGGTGAAAAATTTTGGCAGCAAAACAGTGCAAATAGCAATGAATGCTGTGGTAACTTCACACCTACCCGCTTGTTTATATAGTACTGCAGGTAAGAAGGCGAAGCGGCAAGATTTTTACACCAGACGGGCGGTCACTTGTACTCGCTGAGCAGTGGACCGCAAAGATCAAACAGTAACTCTGCAACGTGGGCCTGGCACGTGCTCGGAAGCCGGATCGTTTCTCCGCAACGAGCTCAGGGAAGGTGTTTTTTGGACCTTCGGCTTCCCGAAGCTGAAGAGGCTCTTTTTTCACGGGTCAAGCTCGTTACGAAAAACGATCTAGCACCGCGAAAGGGGCTACTGTTGGGGTCGTGCTTCGGTGCGCCGAAGGTCTCACACGAAGAAGCAGCTTCGGCTGAAGTCGTCTCCAAGAGATGGCCGAAGGTTCCTTTTCATGGAGCTTCGGCGTTTCAAACCGACATAGAAATAGAATGACCTTCTTATCCATAAGTGGTCTGAGTCAATGTTGTAAACTTTTGTAAGGGGCATAATTGTAATTTGTCACAGGCTGCGACCTGCGCCTATAAATAGATGAACAGTACCTCTGTACTGTTCACGCGAACCTGTCATTTGCCTTCACATCACACCTGTACTCTTGCCTTCCTCAAGACCGAAGGTATATCTGTCATTTATATTTATTCGTATTAATAAAAATGGAAATGATTCTATGTTAACATTTGAATGTCTATTTTATACTTCATAATTTATATGAATGCTTCATCCCTCCCTGTTATGTTTACGAAGGTATGTCCTTCGTAACCTTCGTCCGAAATTTCTTATATCCCGAAGGGATATAGTGTGGTGGAGGACGAAGGACCTTAATATTTAACATTTTCTGTGTTGCCTTGTTCTTAACTCTTAGTATTTGAGAACAAGCCCCCAACAACGACTTTTGTAGCTTTAGAACTTACTCTGCGCTCCCTTAGGAACGACTGTTGTAGCTTCGGAACCTTGTTAAGAGGAAGCATCCCATTCAATGATATGAGTTCAATATTATTACATGAAATTGGAATTCAATCCTTCGTGAATTTTTTTCATACAAGAAAAATAAAATGGCAGAAAAGATAAAGATGCACCAAAGGTAGGATATTCTTTAGTAGATGTGCTTGGATTCAGGCATAGTACTATTGACTGTGCGAGCTTCGGACTCCTCCCAAAAATCATGCTGCTGTTGAGCGTGTTGGTGCCCTTCTGGCTGCTGGCTTCGGGCCAGAGTAGGTGCTAGCGGTGGTGGTGGTGGGAGCTGGGCCCATGAAGCTTGAGTGTGGCTTGCCGAAGCGACAGAGGCCTTAGGCTATTGATTACCTACGTACTCTGGGACAAAGGGAGAATATCATGAAGCAGTATGTAGGACTTGCTTTGGCTGATTCTGCCGTGCTTCAGCTTTGCTAATCTCTTTCTGCTTCTGAATTGTGACTTAGCATGTTCTTGTGGTGTGGCCTTTGTCTTCACCGCAGAACAAACAAAATAGTCTCCTGGGCTGATCTCCGTATCTTCATCCGAAGCTTCTGCCCCCTCTGCCTCTTGGAGCTGGTGGCCTGAAGGATGATTGGGAGCTATGTTGTTGTCTTTGAGGTTGGCTTCCCCTATCATCACTTGGGCTAGCGTTATGGATAGACCTAACATGCCTGGGGTGGAATCTTCCTCTGAAGCCCCTGGCCATCTCAGAGTATCTGTAAGTTTCTTCCCTTCTTTGCCGGAAATCATTATCAGCTCTGATGTATTCATCCATTTTCTGGAGAAGCTTCTCCAAGGTTTGCGACGGCTTCCTTGCAAAATATTGTGCCGTTGGTCCTGGTCTGAGCCCCTTGATCATGGCCTCAATGACAATCTCATTGGGCACTATAGGCGCCTGGGCTCTCAGTCGCCGGAACCTTCAGACATACGCCTGGAGGTACTCCTCCTGGTCCTGTGTGCACTGCAACAAAGCTTGAGCGTTGACTGGCTTCGTTTGAAAGCCCTGGAAGCTAGTGACCAGCATGTCCTTTAGCTTCTGCCAAGACGTAATTGTCCCTGGCCGAAGAGAGGAGTACCAAGTTTGCGCTACGCTTTTGACTGCCATGACGAAGGATTTCGCCATGACTGCAGTATTGCCCCCATATGAAGATATGGTTGATTCGTAGCTCATCAGGAATTGCTTTGGGTCTGAGTGTCCATCATACATAGGAAGCTAAGGTAGCTTGTATGATGGGGCCATGGGGTAGCCTGCAATTCTGCTGCCAAGGGAGAAGCATCGTCAAAAGCAAAATTGCCATGATGAAAGTCACCGTACCATTCATCATTGTATGAATTTTCTTGACGAAGCTCCCTGTGCTGGGGCCTTCGGTCTTGGTCATCCTAGGTGAGGTGACACATTTCTTCAGCGGCCTCATCAATCTTCCTCTGGAGGTCGGCGAGCCGAAGCATTTTCTCTCTCTTCTTTTGGACCTATGGATGGATAGCTTCAAGATCCCTGATTTCTTGGTCCAGTTCCTCCTCCTGAGGTGTTGGGCTGGTAGCCTTCCTCTTCTGGCTCCTAGCTTCGCATAGCGTCTCCTGATTAACGTCCAGTGGCCATAGTGTAGCCCCTGGTGCTGCTGTTTTCTTCGGCGGCATGACGAAGGTCGATGCTTACCGAAGGTGGTCGAATGAGTTCACCAGAGATGGGCGCCGATGTTGGTCCTTGTTCTCGGATGCTATACATCAAGAACAAAGCAACACAATTGTTAACGATTAGAGACCTTCGTCCTTCGGAGCATTATCTCCCCTGGGATATAATGATCTTTGGACGAAGGTCATGAAGGGCATACCTTCATCATTTCAGTGGACAAAATGTAAATAGAGACATATGAAACACAAAAGGATATAAACAATCATCACAAATCATTAGATTATTTATATCTTTATTTTATAAACATGAATAAACGTCAATGATATCTATATTATATTTATACCTTCGGGTTGATAGAAGGAAAAGCAAGAGTGACGCGAGAGTGATTACAATTCAGCGTGAACAGTACGGTGTTACTGTTCATCTATTTATAGGCACAGAACGTAGCCTGGACAAAATTACATTCATGTCTCTGACATTTACTGTTGACCATAAGGCAAGATGTCGAGGACTAAGCAGAATTTTCTCCTTTAGGTTGGTTTCATCTTTCACCATCATCCTCGTGCTAAGCCGAAGCTTCTTCAGCCACAGCTTCAGAGCTAGTTTATCCTTCCTCCAGACCGCACCTTCATACCATGTACACCTTCATCTCAAAGCCGAAGCCTCCTGTGACAGTATGTTATACTGGGAAACATGTTAGTAAAGTTTTTGAGGACCTTCGAAAGAGGAAGGCCCCCAACAAGCAGACAGTCATCCCATTTTTGGGGGAATTCCAAAACACATGCTCATAGCATATCTTCTAATATTTGATTTACTCTTTTGGGTTGTCTGCTTGTCTGAGGATGATAGGCTGAACTATGGAGCAATTTAGTATCCAAAGATTTGTGTAACTCTTCCCGAAATTTGGATACAAATTGTGGTCCTCGTTCCGACACTATCGTCTTTGGCACTCTGTGCAAACTTAGGATACGTGCAATATACACTTTAGCATACGCAACCACTGGGTACTTAACCTTAACTAGAAGAAAATGAGTAGTCTTTGTAAGCCGATCTACTGTAACCTAAATAGAATCATATCCTTTGGATGTCTTGGGTAATCCAACCACAAAATCCATACTTATGTCATCCCATTTCCAAGTTGGGATAAGCAATGATTGTAGGGGTCCAACAGTTTTCATGTGCATCTCCTTTACCTGCTGACATGTCTCACACTTTGCTACATAACAAGCGATTTCTATTATCATTTTAGTCCACTAATAATGTTGTTTCAAATCTTGGTACATCTTGGTACTTCCAGGATGGATAGAATACTGACTAAGATGGGCCTCATCCAAGATTTGTTGATGAAGTTCAACATTTTTAGGCACCACGATACGGTCTTTAAACCACAACACCCCTTGGCCATCCTTTCTAAAACAAGTGGCTTTACCAGCTTCCATTTTCTCTTGGATATGCTTCATACCCTTATCAACCTTCTGAGCATCTATAATCCTCTATTGAATAACCGACTCAAGCTTCAATTGCATCAAAGCTCCTTGTTGCACTATACCCAAATTTAGTTTTTCCATTTCCATACATAAGGTAATGTTAGGCAACCCCACAATAAGGCAATGGCAAAACGTTTTACGACTTAAGGCATCAGCCACCACATTAGCCTTTCCCGGATGATAACGAATCTCTAGATCATAATCCTTGATTAGCTCGAGCCATCTTCTTTGTCTCATAGTTAACTCTGACTAGGTAAAAATGTACTTTAGACTCTTATGATCAGTATATATATATGACATACATTTTCCAGCAGATGATGACGCCATATTTTAAGGGCATGAACCACTTCTGCCAATTCCAAATCGTGCGTCGGGTAATGCTCCTCATGTCGACGCAGTTGCCTTGAGGCATAACCTATAACTCGACCTTCTTGCATTAAAACACATCTAAGTCCAATGCTTGATGCATCATAGTATACATCAAACGGCTTCTCAATATCTGGTTGAGCCAAGACCGATACAGTAGTTGATAGTGTCTTCAGCTGCTCAAAGGCCTCATTACATTTGGGAGACCAATTAAACTTAACATCATTCTTAAACAACTCTGTGATAGGTTTAACAATCTTGAAAAAATCTGGAATAAACCTACAGTAATAGCCAGCTAGTCCAAGAAAGCTCCTGACTTGATGCACCGTGGTAGGAAATTTCCATTCCAAAATATCTTTGACTTTGCTGGGATCAATCCCAATTCCTTTACCTAATAGGACATGCCCCAAAAATTGAATTTCCTCCAACCAAAATGCGCACTTCCTAAACTTAGTATAAAATTGATGTTCCCTTAAGCGCGTCAAGACAATCCGCAAATGCTCTACGTGCTCCTTTCTATTTTTGGAGATCAAAATATCATCAATAAATACCACTGCAAACTTGTCTAATCTGGCATGAACACCGAATTCACCAAGTACGTGACATGGGCTGGAGCATTGGTTAATCCAAAAGATATAACCAAATACTTGAATAGTCCATATCGAGTAGTAAAAGCCGTCTTAGGTATATCTTCCGGTCAAATCCTTATATGATGATAGCCCGACCTAAGATCAATCTTAAAAAAACTCGGGCTACAGTAAGCTGATCGAATAACAGATCGATCCTAGGAAGGGGTACTTATTCTTAATGGTGACCTCATTGAGGGGTCGATAGTCCACACACATTCATAGGGTTTGGTCTTTCATCACAAAAATGGCTAGACAACCCCATGGTGATGAACTTGGTCTGATAAATCACTTCTCCAACAAGTCTTGCAGTTTTGTTTTCAGTTCCGCCAACTCATTGGGAGGCATACGGTACGATCTTCTTGAAATAGGAGTCGTACTAGGCTTTAACTCAATCACAAACTCTACATCCCTCTCGGGAGGTAATTCGGGCAAGTCTACAGGAAATACATCTAGAAATTCACACACACTGGAATATCTTGCATCTCTTGCACTATGGCTTCAAAAACTCGTTCGGTTGCCCTAACTGGGCAGATACATGAATTGATAGCCTGACTCCTTATCCATAACTTAACTGAACAATCCTTTGACTAGTATTGATAACAACCTTATTTTGGGATAACCAATGCATGCCCAGAATCACATCTACGTCCTGCCCTTTTATAACTATCATATTAATGGGGAAGTCATGTCCCGCTAATTTCACGGGTACCTGGAAGACTACTTCCTGAGTAAAAATTTGGCCCCCAGGTGATTGAATAATAAGACCCTTCTTTGATTCAACACTGGGTATGCAATGCTTCTCAACAAAAGCTTTGCTCATGAAAGTATGCGGTGCACCAGAATCAAAAAGAATGATAGTGGGATGATTGGCAATGGAAAACGTACACATCAACACAGGCTCTCCTTCCGGTGTAGTAGCCACTTGAGTATAGTAAACCCATCCAATTCTCTTTTTACCCTTGCCTGCCTGATTGTTTGCCATATTTCCCTTGCCTTGAGAAGTATTTCCAGAAGTCTTTTGGAAGTTTGACTTGTTTTGCTTTGGGTAAGGACAATCTTTGATGAAATGTCTAGGCTTTCCATAGTTGAAGCAGTTGTTAGATGAGCTGAGTAAGGATGGGAAATGAGTACCAGGGGCACCCGGCTGAATGATTTGAGTAGGGGCAGCAGTTGGACGAATGAAGACCGACTGCTTAAAAGGATAGGAGGATGGGCGAGAAAAAGAGCAATTTGGATTGAAGGAACGAATCACTAGCCTTGATCACTTTTTGGATCCCTGAGAGGATCCCTCACCTCCTTCACGTCCAATGTCACACCCGGGTTCTAGGGGCACCAAAACTCGGGCGCGAAATAATCACAAAGTGTGCTAGGATCAAGTCTCACACATATGATGACTCATGGTACAGAAATGAATATCACATCATTTATATATAACGGAGTTCGGTACAAAATAGTTAAATAATTACATCATGTGAAGACAACGATCCAGCAACACAAAGTTGATTGGGAGACGACGGTCTAGACCACTCACGAACTCATCACAACATCCTTCATGCACATACGTTCATCGCTCAACAAGTTGTGGGAAATAATGTGCATGAACTCACCAAAGGTGGGAGCTCATGTGAAGTGTAAGGCTTACCAAAGGAGATGATTAAAGCTGAGCATTGCTTTTAAAGTTGGTCAAAATTTTATTAGTAGTTACTAAGTATAAGTAGATACCAACCAAATGAGAGATCAAATTAATAACAACACCCACAATGCAATGCATATGACAAATTAAGTTTAGTTCCATAGATTAATCATGCGAGAGTCCTGAGCTGCTCATGACCGCGAGCACGTCTGATATACCAGTTTTACACTCTGTAGAGGTTACGCCCTTTACCCACAAGTCGTGTATCCCGTCTAGCAAGGGTTAGCTAGACCATTAGACACTTCTGAGGTGAATGGCTAGGGATCCACTACGAGGCCTTTATAAAGTTCCACTAGCTTCAAAAAACCTGCTATAGTTTCTAGGAAGGGCAATATAGGAATCCCTCATCCAAAAGCCATCGCAGCATGATCGACCCGAGAACCTCCCTATACACAACTCCCCTACTTCCCTTGCCCCTTTCGGGTAAGGTAGTCCTCCACTAGCTTTCCTAATTAGTCAGCCAAGGGCGTCCCATTCTACACTTGTGGTAGCATGTGTTTCTCAAGTTAAGTTCCATGTTCCAATTAACACAATGATATTGTCATGAACAATAATTAGAACAACAGTATAATTGGAACATGATCATAATGTAATATTAATCCTAAAACTAGGTAGAGCAATAACAAAACTACTCAAAAGTTCAGTGTTAAACAAGGTGTGGGATAAACAAGTCTAGGGAAACCTATTAGGTCCCATCAGATTAACCTGAGCATGTAACAGTGAATAACAGGAACATTATTGGGTAAACATTATTAAGTGATCAAGGGCACAACTTGCCTGAGACTCGAGATTCCAGGTACCAAGATGATCTTCAGATTCTCGTGACCTCACTTCTAATCATAGTAATACAAACAAATATGGTATAGGCAAAATTAACATCACACCAAACATAAGAACAAACTGCATAATAATGATCTACGCGTCGTAACTAGATCGTAGGTTCGAGAATCACTAAATTCAGAGTTACGGTTAAAGAGTTATGACTTTTCGAAGGTTTATGTGATTAAACAGGAAAACTATGTTCTATGTTGATTATTATAAATCATGTGAGAAAGATATTCCTACGAAACCATTAATTTAATTTTAATCCAAGTTATAACTTGATTAGAAAACATATTTTAGTCAAATCATAACTAGGGACTGAAAACATTACTTTAATTTCAATTAGAGAATTTAATCTGATGAACATAGGCTAAACAAATTAATTATTTAAGTAGGGTTACTAATGTGTAGATAATTTTATTACAAAGCCAACGCAACAGGAACGGACTAAAACAGAGTTAGATCGCAAAAGTTATGGATTTTCTAAGTTTATTGAATCATTTTATACCCTAAAACAATTTCCTGATATAAATTTTCAACTAAATAACACTAATGGACGACGACTATCATTTTCATGAAAGTCAGGGTGCTATCTAAATAGAAATGGACTGATCTGTAATTACTTTTGCACTTAATAGGACGGCAGATTAATTCTGATGTACTCCGGGGACCCTTTTGCAAAGAAACACAGATGAAGGGGTACGACCATCTAGAGTTGCACGATCATATTTCGAGGGTCGGGATTAGATCTACCGTTTTATAAATCAGCATGCATCTGTAGCCGCTGGATCAGGAATCGACGACTAAGCTTTAATGAAAACGGGGAGCTAGTCCTATCTGTCCATCACCCAATGGATGACCCAAATTATTTTCATCCCATATCCAACCGGTACGCCAACATAACCGCCCGATCTAATATCAACATTCAGGATTTAAAATGCCGAGACGGAATCCCATACACCCGATCCCAATCCAACGACACGGCCTCATTTGAACCCATCCGGTATCTCCTTTTAATCTTACCCGCTCATCACAAAATCAACAACCACTGTATAATCTTCTACCTCCCAGATCAAGTAGCGGCAGCGGTGACCCTCACGATGGAGCTTAAGTCGGCGAAGGCCATTCTGTTGCCCAGGTAATCCTACGCGGTCGCGGTCAGAAGCTAGACGCAGCTGAGGGTACGACGAAATAGCAGAGGAGATTACTTACCCAGGACAAACACAGGGATATCCTAGCCGCGGCATGGACGGAAACTACCCAACCGAGCAATCCACAGGCGATGAGGTCGGCATTGCCCATGCCGACGCCAGTGATGGACTCCCCACGTCATGGCGATTACCCGCTACTAGGCCGTGCACACCGAACGTCGGTGGGGGCAAGGAATCATAGCGGCAACACCTTTTTATCTCTCCCCCTGCTTAAGCCGATGCCCCCACTTTCTTCTGCTCGGATGGCCTTAGCTCTCAGGATCAGGGATGCGAGGCTTGCGCTTATATACTTCAACCGCGTCGGCAAGGTGATGCCTAGCCGGCGTAACAACCTGACGATTTCGGCAGCCACCAAATCTAGGTGAAGCTTGTTATGGATTGTTCGGCTGTGGGCGCGTTGAGGATACAGGCGAGGGGGGTGGCCCACCAGGCATACGACGGCGAGCACCCATGGTGTGTGTGCGCAACAACCCAGATTGGGTGGATGAGGATTCAACCGGTGATCGATCTCCGATGAGTGCGGATGAGTTAGGTGTGATTCGGTCGGAGATCGGCTTCAGGTAGAGGAAGGTTCTAGCGAGTGGGGCCCATATGGCAGAGGCGTGAGTGACGCATACGCAGGCGGGGATCACTGGCAGTAGTGGCCCACCAGGCAGTGAGGAAGAAGTTGTGGGGCGCGCACAGAGGCTGACACAGGTGGTCCACCTATTGGCGCACAACGCCAGCCGACCCCTTGGGTAGATGGGCCGGTGCGCGGTTTGAATGGAGGAATGGGCCGTGGTTGCAAGGGGAGGAGCTGGGCTGGCACGCGAGGACAAGTAGGAAGCGGTCCGATTGGTGACTTTGGGCCCCAGCACAAGTGAGAATTCTCCCTTTTTTCTTTATTTTCTAGTTTTCTTTCTCTTTTAAATTATTTCAAACTGCTAATTCAAATTTGTTTTGAATTTCAACCTCAAAATCAGATGCTTAAGCAAAAATGGCAGCATGGATGCACATAATTTAAACATTTTTATTAATTTATTTTATCAACTTACTTGTCAAACGTTGCAAATATGAATCATATAACATTTCTTATAGAACATAGTATTTTGTATGATACACTTGTAAGTTAATTCAAAATGAATATCCCTTTATTGTAGAGGAACTTAACACACATCCTACACCAAGGTTTACTTTATTTCAAATACTTTTAAAGTATTTCAAATTATACCACTCATGAGAGGACTACCTTTCTTTTAATAGATTAAGGGCTTTTTCTATTATTATGTTTTCCTTCTTTTCATTTTAAATTCTAGTTCCAAAAATATTTTAGGTTTTATGCTTGACTAACGACTTTTGGTTTTAAACTCAAATCTTTTGAAGAAACATATATAAATCTCAAAATAGAATTTTGAGTGTTACATCCAAACCTTTTTTTCTTCCCTTGCCCCGAGTTCTTCGCCTCCACTGAGATTGTTGTACTCACGGTCCTATTAAAAGTGAGATCTAAACAGGTAGCTATTTCCCGCTGCAGCTTATCATTCAGACCTCTCATGAAACAGTTCTTTAAGTTCGTATTGACTTGTTCTATGGCATATTGAGAGAGATGGTTGAACTTAGCAAGGTACTGCATCACAGAGTCACCACCTTGCTTCAGACGAACAAACTCTTCCAACTTCATTTGCAGAACACTATCTGGAATATAATGCTCCCTGAATGCTTGCTTGAACTCTGCCCATGTAATAAGATGACCTTCAGGCTGAATGGCTACGAAGGTGCTGGCGGGACCTCACAGTTGTTGAGCAGCAAACAGGGCTTCTGAGTTTCCGTGCATCAGATTAGTTTGAACTTCTGTTCCATTACGCGGATCCATTCGTCTGCCTCTAGAGGTTCTTCTGACAATCTAAGGAATCGAAGCAAAGGCCTATTCAAGACGTTCAAACATGGGAGGATTCAGACAATTACTCTAAGGGCATGTTTGTTTCCTTGGAAATGAAACTCATTCCATGAATAAAATTCTAGATATTAGATTCCTAAAGAAAGTAATTCCTTAGAATTTGATTAAATTCAATTTTTTTGTTTGGATGCTAATGGACTTCTTTTCCATGAATAAAATTCAATATCCTGTTTGGACAGTTATATATGGAATTTACATATTTGGAGGGAAGTAACCACATAAATTGTACATGACAAAATACACATGTTTCTTGTGTGCACATGTGCCTTGATGAGTCTTATACATGTGCAATATACATGTGCAATAGATTAGAGACAAGTTTTCACCCTACAATTTATCAAGAAGCATGCATGACGAGAATAGTAATAACAATGCAGATTTGTCTCAAATGTCTACATATCATTGGAACACATTACTTGCTACTCAATGTGATGTTCAATTCACCCAACATAAACTAAGACAACAACATCAACACATCTAACAACAGTTCAATTCACCCAACCACAACTCGGTTCACTTTTTAAGTTGCTTCAACATCCATCTCTTCCTTAGGATCACTGGAAGTGCCAATAAGGACTCGTACTTACGCGCATCACCTGTTAAGATATCAAACAAGTCTAAACATGTGTCTTCATCTAACCCATCTATCTCCTCCAATGTGCTAAAAATTTCTTTTGATGTTGGCCCTTTTGGTGCTTCATCCCTAATAGCTTCAGTGAACTTGTCTAATTTCTCCGCCATCATTGAGGTGAAGGAATCACTAGACCGCTGCCTCTTCAAGCTTCCTGATGTTATTGATGAAGTAAGCTCTTTATCGGTTCCCTCTTCCTTACTCATATCTCTCGCACCATCAGCTGGGGTCTTTGCTGCTTCACCATTTGCATGATCTTTCCCAAACATTAAGCTAATCAAGTCCCAGTATAAGATTGTCTTGTGTCTGTACCCATTAGCTTCTTTATTTTTCTGAAGAAAACTATTTGAGGTGAGCTCTAGATGATACCATGCATTACTACCCAGTTTTACTGTAAGCAGCAAACAAATTCTAAAATAGTGTAACAACAGAAAAAACTAAAAAAACTAAAATTTACCGCCACATAAGCCTCCCATACAGAATCCCTATCAACAGATATCTTGTTCTTGTTCCAATCCCAACCAAAGCCACTTGTTTCTAGCATACCATTGATGATAGTGTGGTGCTTGTCAAATGTCTTGTTCCTTGACATGATGTTGTCTTTTGTGATTTCCACATTGCACTTTTCTCGAACATTCTTGATAGCAGCCGTGTAGACATGAGACTTCCACCCATTTTGTTCATCTGTCACCCTTGTTGTAATACTCCACGAATGTGTTAAGAAGTGCCTTGTCCATATCATCATTCCAAGAAATGTACCCCCTGCCCGAGCCTGACTTCTTACCCTTCTCCATATTCTACAAATAAAAAAATTACAAAGGTTAGTAAAGTTATTAAGGAGCAACACAATATCTGCAAAAAAGAAATCTTTAAAAAATTATCATACATTGACCACATCTCGCTTGGTAATCGGCAAACATTTGGTTAGCTTTGGTGTCCCTGAAGTTACTCCATTGATTTCACTTTGAACATCATGAGATTCAACGGATATTACTTGATCAACTTGGTCTAAAAGTAAATCATCCATGTCTCTCTACCTATCTTTTACAAAGTTGTGCAATATGCAACAAGCATTGATGATCCTAATCTAATTTTGTAAGTCAAAATATGAGTTTTTTCTTAGTATAGCTCACCTCATCTCCAATAGCCCAAACATTCTCTCTATCACATTTCTAGCTGTTGAATGGCGCAAATTGAACAATTCCTTGGCATTGGATGGGTTATTCCCTTAGGCAGCCCACTCATTCAAGTGGTAGCGAGTGGATCGATATGGAGCAAGAAAGTCGGGTCCATTTGTTTATCCAGCATCTACTAGGTAATATTTTCCACTTGGAATAACAAATGCATCATCCCGAGACATGGCATCACGTAGCACACGTGAATCTGAAGCTGACCCTTCCCATCCAGCTAGAACATAAACAAATTTCATGTGTCGATCACAAACACCCAAAACATTGGTGGTGATTTATTGCTTCCTATTCCTATACCTCCCTTGATCAGCCAAAGGTACAAAGACATCAATGTGTGTACCATCTAGTGCTCCAAGGCAATCTTCAAACCACCTCCACTTAGAATCTTCAGGTTGTACAACTAAAGGATCAAGAAGCTTGATAAATTCATGGCATAATAATAGAACACCTCTCAACACCTCATTGAAATAGCGCTAATTGGTTCAAGTGACCACCCGTATGAGCTACGAATCATCCTCATCTTAGTGCCATGACCCACTACAAGAAAAAAGATAACAACCTTTTCTTCTAGCGACACATTCAAGGTGTCACACATACCGCACCTCTCACGTAAGATGGTGCATAGGTCCGAAAATGATCTCTTAGTTAGACACAAACTGTCATAGCAATAAACATTTGATCCTTGATACAGATTCCTTAGCATTTGTTTTCGACCAGCTATATCTCTCTCTATCACCTCAAAGGGATCCATAAGATATCTAGGTCTTTTCTGATAATAATAGTCTGCATGACAGTTGCAACAAATAAGGATGCTACTGATGCTACTCTCAGCCTCTTCTTCCTATGCCTCTCTCATTTCCTCCAAATTTGTTCTAACCAATTCTAAGTTGTTGGGAGACATCTACAACAGATAAACCATACATCATAAACACACTTGAGAAAACATATGGATACAATTTATAAGATTGAATGCATAGCTGTTTGAAAAAAGAAAATCTGAAACAACGAAAGGAACAACAACAACCATGTTAGCCTCTTCCACATAAGCTCACTGGCAAAATATGTTTGTTCGACATCCACGTTAGCCTCTTCCAGTAAATAGCTGAACAACAACACCCTTTTAGTCTCTAAAAAATACACTAAACAACGCAAAAACAAAAAAGCTAAATAAATATATCGACTTTATTGGCCTCTTCCTCTTCACTAGCAACCCTACACTAGCTATAATAGCGTTGAAAGGAATCCAACAAATCAGCACATCGCTCTAATGCCCACCATGAAATTTACACCACCATCAGGAAGGAAGGGCTTGGACTGTGCTGTCAAGGTTCCCCCGCCTTTGCATTGCGAGCAGGACAGAGAATTCCGGAGTTTTATAGAGTTTCAGCAAGCTCACAAAGTCACAACCAGAGTAGTTTATTGCTCCAACTTGTCTCTCACCAGAGAAGTTAGATAACTGGCCTACTGTGTCGTTTAAGGACACGTATGGATCTATGAATATATGCCATTGACATGGAGTATCAAATTATTCCACTCGACTACGACTAGCCCACCGCCCTTCGACACGCTCTGCTCATTTTCTGTTGGTGCTCGATCGATGGGAAATCCATGACCTTTACTTACTCAGCACCTCCAAGCAAGTGCATATTTCCATACCTGGTTCATTTCAGTGTACAAACTCCAACCATCAAATTGATGTTGCTTCAGACTAGTCACGTAGGATGACCGAGTCCGCAATCTCCATCAGCGGCTACCTGATCAATCTCTAACCTTCCTCAGCTCCCTGATCAAGCTTATAGATACCTCTCCAGCAGTGGCGGAGCCAGGATTTTTCTAAGTGTAGGACCCAATATAACACTAACAAATATTTATATTAGCTAGAAAATCTTAAATCATGGAAATGCATAGATAATGGCACATACGACCATGAACGGATTATACGAATTCTCCCATTTCTTCAGAACATATTTAGGCTCCTAGCAATTTTTTGGCCCAAGAGTAGGCCCGAGCCCTAGTGGCCCCATGCCTGTCTCCACCACTGCTCTCCAGACTCATACATGTGTGGGTGGCCTGCAACTGAATCCGTCCACTGAAACCTCTACGCAGATCTCTTTGTCGATGGATGTGTGGAGGGGAGCCGGGGTCGGTGGGTGGGATAGAGTCATGGAGAAGAGAACAGATATGTATGGCTTCGATACAGATCTGCGTGGAAGCAGTTGTTGGAACTCGCTGGAAGCAGCTGTTGGAGATCTGCGTGGGAGATCCCGTCCACTGCACCAAGGACCCCGTGCCGATGCGGTCGCCGTCGACGCGCCGCCCGCCTGTCGCGTTCGCGACGCTGGACTCGCTAGCAGTGTTCCTCTGGCCGCGGCTCCCTCTCGGGGCGCCCTCCTCCTGAAGCTCGCCGTGGGTGACTGCAACGACGCCGCCGCCCCGCCTAGACCCAAACCTAGCTAGCCCACACACTCTCTACAACGGATTGAAGAGCACGATCTAGTTGAGAAGGTTTACCTAGGGAGGATCGACGGGAGCGATGCAGTGCGCAGATCGCCGGCGTCGTATGTCGGGCGTTAGGACAGTGGCGGAGACGTGTCGGGAGGGTGAGAGGAATCCTTTTCCATGTTTAGAGGCTACGAATCACTCGTGGACTTCATATTCGAGCTAGGAAAGTGAGTGGAAAGTTGATTTCCAATTCTAGGTACAGCCAAACAGGCTTGGCTAGGAATCAAATTCTAATTCAGCCCAATTTCAACTAAACAAAGGTAAAAAGAAAATAGAACCTTTATTAGTTGCAGTCCACGTGAAATAATCAACTTACATTTTGAAGCTGCATAAGTAAAAGTTATCGTTAGTGCGACACTGTGGTTAGTCCTATAGATGCAATGGTTGACATTAGTTCCAGTAAACATAACCCTACAGAGGGGAAGTCGACCACAAATAATCGTCCCCCTCGGATCTGATCTGGTGTTAGATGTCCCTAAATCTAGTGGATTTGGGATGCAAGGTACAACCAGTTACGAAGAATAATTTTTTGCACAGATAAATTGAACCCTAAGCACTAAATCCACATGGAGCACACCATGGAAAGTGAACAGAAATGAGAACAAAATCCAAAATCCACTTCAACTCATGAACTAGAGCCTTGGATCCAAAGAATCATACCTCAAACCGTTATGATCGAACGAAGAGGAACGGGAAAACACAGATCTACGGTTGGATTCTTGAACACCGTTGCGACGGCTACCTACTACCTAGAGAAAGTGCCCTCGCCGACATAGACGAACGGCGGCGGCGACGTCGATGGCGCTCCCGTCAGTGAAGCGGCCCTCCTCCTCGGACGAGGTTAACCAACGCTGGAGGTTCCCTGAAGGCGTCGTCGACGGCGACACTTCAATGGATATCGGTGGCAGTTTGTTGCAATGGCGAAAACGAAGCTGCCTCCCATGCGCCTTCCCTCGCTCGGAGACTTCCAGGCACGGGGAGAAGCTTGGCGAGGGGGCTGGTTGCCTCGGGCCGTGGGAGAGCACTCCATGTAGAGAGGGAGAGAGAAGGAATCGCTAGGGTAGAGGAGGAGCCGATCGGTGCGCGTGCACCGTAGCTGCTATCCCGTGAATAGAAGAATTACATGCGTGACGCCCGGCCCATGTAGTGACAATCTCTACTACTAATTATGTAGTTAATGTAGGCGTCCACACCCAATGGCGCACGTTCTGCCGCGGCCGCACCCCGCCCGCAATCCGCGCCTCCGCCGCCGCAGCCCTTCCTTCGCCGCAGCGCTTCTAGAAATCTCCATCCCGAAACCTCCGTGCCGTCCCCGCTATAGCAGTCCACAACCGTCCGCCGACGCCATGATCCAAAACTTCCGCGCACACCCGCGCGGCCGCGCCGTCCTTGCGCTATGCGCTCCATGGAAGGCCGGCGCCGCTCCGAAACCTCCGCGCACACCCATGCGGTCGTGCTGTCCTGTGCTCTGCTCTCTATGGAAGGCCTGTGGCACTCTGAAACCTCCACGCACACCCGCGCAGCCACGCCATCCCCGCGCTCTGCTCTCCATGGAAGGCCGGCGTCGCCATCCCACGCCCGATTTGCTCTCCATGGAAGGCCATCCCCGCGATCTGCTGTCCATGGAGAGCACGGCCGCAGGCCTTCCAAAATCTCCGCCCCACCCCCGCGACCGCGCGATCCACTCCCCCATGCCCGATCTGCACTCCAACATACACCATCCGCGTGATCCATGGACAGCAGACAGTCCCCGCGCCTTCCCGATCGGCTTCGCCCACACAATCCACGCACCTCTGCGCCCTGTCCGGCAGTGCCTCAGTGGAGATGGTGGATGACGATGGTGGATCTCGTCTGGTTCGGATTGTCGTCGCCAGCCAGGTAAATCTGACTGATTCTTCTCCTTACCTGCTTCTCCCAGTGTGGATCTCGGCTCTCAACGAATTTCATGGGGTTGTTCGTAACATCTGACAAGATCTGTGGTGGCTGTTTAGGTGCTGGATCCGTAGTGGCGGCGGCGGCCATGGACAAGAGCATGCTCGGCGACCTGGATGACCTCCCCGAGGAGGACAAGATGTGGATGGCCGCCATGATCGACCAGCTCCAGATCCGCGACAGGTTCGTGCCATACCAACTCGAGCCCTCGCGCTAGCCCCCTACGCCACCTACTCGAGCCCTCGCGCTAGCCCCCTACACCACCTAGCCGTTCGCCGAGCGTCGAGTCCTCCCAGCCGCCTCCTGCTCGTCGCGACCTGCAGGCCTCGGTCATCCGGCGGTGTTCTTCCGACCTTTCGTACTGTCGCTCATGAATCTCGTTCTGTCATGAATTTGCATGCAGTAGCTAGAACTAGAATGCCTGTGAATTAGTCTGCCTTCTGTTTTTATTCATCGGAGCCAGGTTACGATATGGTGGTAGTACCTGTGATGAGCACTGCTTTCTTCTGACACCTCTTGTATGAGCAGGGACTTCGTTCCCTCCATTGAGCAGATTCAACAACTCTCTGAGCTCCTCCCTCACATTTTTTTCTGAGCTAACCTGGCCATTTGCTCCGTCATTTAGCATTTTATTATGAGTTTGTGAGATCGCAGGTCTTTACTTTTTCTTAGATGACGCCGACTGTGCTGTGATGAGCTACTCCTTATTTCTGACACCTTGTGTGAGCCTTGAGCAGATTAGCAACTCTCTGGATCGTCAATTTCATTTGCTATTCTTTACATTCCCTTTGTTCAATTAGTGAATTTGCAGCAGATTAGCAACCCTCTGGATCGTCACATCACGCTGTGAATGAGAAGGCAATTCTTTTCTGATGATGTTGTGCTTCAATATGTTACAAATGGCATGTTTTTGGATTATTTGTTGTCTACTTTTGTTTGTGGGTTGGGAGCATGTGCGCTATATCTTTCACCCATATTTCATTTTTTTGATGATGATGTGTTGATGTAGGAAACCTTCAATTTGCCGTCGAGGAGCAGGCCGGCGCTATTTCTCTCTTGATAATTTTTACTGAGCCCTTTGACTTATAAGAAATAACCACACAAGTTTGAACCATTTGTTCTCCTGGTTATGAAGTGTCCATTTCTTGCTCGTTTCGATCTATTCATTATTTGATTCAAGTCTGCAACACCGGGAGGCGAGAAACACCTCTACACGTCTATAGCCGGAGATGACGGAGGAGGCGCTGGAGCTCCTGTGCGAGGTGGTGCGGGACACGTCGAGCTCCTTCACCTCCTAGCAAGGCCCCGTGAGGCATTCCTATCACCTCTTGATCCACCTCCTCTTCATCGTTCGAGTTACCGCTGGCCCTTCTCCCTTAGCTCCTGTTCGATTAGCCCTGCAGGCAAATCTCGACTGGCGTGTACGTCCTCTTCGTCGCGTCTTTGGGGATAGATGAGTCTCATGCCTCATTTGCGACGACAGTATGATGCCGAAGCTTGCCCCCCAATGAATGCACCTATGAGGTTACTTCAATTGACGCATAACAGTTAAATGCTATGCAGTTTGGTGTAATGTTGAAGTAATGTAATGCGAACTGTATTTTGCTAGGTTTGTGTCAGTGCAGTTTCTGTGGTATGGAAAAAATTGATGGGCTAAATTGGAGATGCAATCCTTTTTGATGAATTTACTTCATCTACTATGTTTTGTCCTGAGAGTTGCCTCATCTAATAAGTTTCTGTCAGAACTTGGAAGCATTTTGGTATCCAGATTGATCAACTTTGCCTCTTTGGTGTATAGTCTTATGTGCTAAAATGTGCAAGGAACTGGTACTTTTACCCTTTTTGTGTGTAATATAAAATGTTACCTGCATAAGTTGTGAATTAGCAATATTTTACTTTAGACTAATCAAAATAAGATTCAGCATTATGATGTACATCAAAATACTTTCGCTGAATTGCTGCCTTTAATTCCCTTATCAAATTGTCAATCCAGGTTTTCTCACTTGAGGATGGCCCATGTGGTAACATCTGGGGAGCCATTGGAGTACCAGTGAGCATACTACCTGAGGACGCAAACCTACCTATTTCAGTAGATTGGTTAGAGTAAGTTTCAAAAAGTATCTCTCCTGTTGTTTTCTTCTAGGTTACAGTATTATATGTCCTGTCCTGCTTCTACTGATAAGATATGTGGCCTCAGCCTCACTTTCTAATTATTTCCTCATCAGGTTTGTTTGCATTATTTCTGCAGCTATGATGGCATACTTGTCAATTCTATTGAGGCAAGACCAATATTGTCAAGGTATTATCAGATACCTAGAATTGTATGACCATAGTTTGTTCTGTTTGAAATTGATAGAATACTTTCTCAAAGTCAGATGTTTGATTTGGACCATGTGTCTGTGGCTTCCTACAGTCTTCTGCATGAGCCTTTCAAATCTATACCTATCATTTGGACTGTGCATGAATATTCTCTTGCACATCGTGCTAAATGTTATAGTTTTCCCAAACTATATATTACCGGTATTTACTTCTGATCTGATTGTTATTTCAACAATCATTGAGTCATTGTCATATGGATGAAGATCCTCTGACCAAAAATTATAATTAAATATTTCCATGCAGGTGATGTATGCTGCATTAGATTCTGGTAACTATTTCGTGATTCCAGGCCCCACTCAGAAGCATTTCAGGTTGACAGATTTATTGCTAAAAGTTACCATGAAGATGTGAAGATTAGCCTGCATGTGAAGATCAGCTTTATTGCTAAAAGTTACCATGAAGATGTGATTGAATGATTGACTCAGATAAGTATGTCAACAACAACTGCTTTACAGTAGTCCTTTAATTCGTCAGGTAAAATAGTTTATGTTGCCCTTCACTAAGCCAGTCTGGTCTGGTCATAGAGTTTCCATACTTGTCTATGATGTGATAATACCGGCAAACACTGTGATTGAAAACTCTATAATGTACTTCTTATTAAACTCCAATTGTAAATATAGGTTTTATCTAGGAAGCGCTTCTTATATAAGCTGCACACATAGAGTAAAAGGACTGTGATTGAAAACTCTATAATCTACTTCCTCTTAAGATTTAATTGTAAATATAGGTTTATCTGGGAAGTGCTTCTTAGATAAGCTGCACAATTAGAGTAAAAGCACTGTCAAAATAAGCTGCTCTGATCCAGCTTCTATTTTTAGTACAAATGAGAGTGGGTGGGAATAATCCAGTCCAGAATAATCTGCAAAAAAGCATTTCGATTAGCTGTTGGTTTCAACCTATTTTGGCCATAGGCAGCTTATAAGTTGTACCAAACAGGCCCTAAGCCCATCTAGGTCTAAGTTAAAAAATTCAACTTTGATAACCAACAACTAAAATTTTATATATGTTGACAACACAAGTAGATTCATTATGTAAAATTATTTTTACAACTTATAGCTTTTTTCATTTGATATAGATATTACATGTCATTTTTTGGTTAGAAGTTTGACTTAGGACAAATCCCATTTTTGTGATCGTAGTATGAATGTTTTGTGCTACTGAAGACACCATGTTTAATTTACTTCGTATAAGAAATTTTATTTTGATATATGCAACTTAAATATAGTTGCTTTGCTTTACCTTCATAATGCTCAAATTATATGTGTTTTTCTATTGTAAACTGATTTAGCCATGTAGCCTCTCCCAAATAGCTTCGACACTAAAAGGTTGGGGAACAAATAGTACATATATTTTCTGTTTGTATCTGTGTTCTAATTCGTTTAGAGTTCAAATCTGTTCATATCCAAATGCTCAAATTCAAAATATATGATGTCGATATCTATTCATATCTTGTCCGACCAACTGACAGTATTCAAATCTAAATTCAAGAATTTGATAACCATGTGTGATAGCACCTTGTTCCTGAGACCTTGAACAGCGAAAAGGTTTTGTAAGGAAAATGGTTAGTTTCACTGAAAGCAACAAAGTGCAAACATTAGGTTTCCTTAGGAAAACATTAGTTTCAGTGAAACCAGCAGAGTTAAATGATTGGTTCCCTTAGCTAAGAAATTGGTTTGTTTAGAGTGTACTTAGATGTTTACTCATCTCTCTCTCTCTCTTAGTGAAACCAACATAGTGAAAGGATTGGGTTCCCTTAGCTAAGAAATTGGATCGTTTAGAGTGTAGTTAGCTGTTTACTCATCTCTCTCTCTCTCTCGTTTATTTCTTTTGCCCATTTAGCTTTCGTTTTCTTTCTTAGCCACAACCGAATACGTTCTTTTGCAGGTGGGTAATTGAGCCACCTTTGGAAATCGTCGTCCCCGCAAAGCGCACTCCATGGCCTAAAACCACCACCGGCTTCCATCCGAGTTATTGGATGACAAGCAAAAGCTGGAGGATAGGCACTTGTCAAGAGGCAACAAATCGTCTCGGCCCCGAGGCACCACGAAACGGAAGGGCGACCCTCAAGGGCAAGATAACTGATGGAGAACGCACTGGCATTGTAATGTATATCTCTTGCACCCTGTAAGAACATGGTAGGAAGCGTATCGGGTTACTCTGGCGTGGCGGTGTTTTTGTTCTGATGTTTTTGCTCTTGTGGCGATGGTCCACGCTTGGGTGTGTTATCTGTAGAGTGCACATTTCTAAAGTAGCTGTACCTGTTGTGTTGTAATGTAACTGCATTGGGAACTAAAAAATGGGGGCTGGATTTTGGAAGCCTATCTATGCTTGTGAAGGGAGGACTGAACGCTCTTGGGTGCTGCAGCACGGGCTGATGGCTGGTTGAGCATATGAATCTTCTCTCAGGAAGAGATTCCTTCTTTCTTTATTTTGTTATTGTTACTAAGGACTCTCAGATCAAATCCATGTGTGTTGAGTGAGAATTGAGATGGGCAGGGATTACTCCAAATCCCTTTGTTTTGGACGGGGACTTGGTTTGTTTTCTCCAACAATTCCAGCCCGCCCTGATTGTCTGTCTAAGGCCATGGTTGTACTGTTGGAGACTTGGTTTGTTTTACTGGCCCTGGCACGAAACACAGACTGAGACCCTGTACAAGGAAATATAAAAAACTATAGGTTTTCTTGTGTTATCTCGCCGATTTCAAAGCTAGATTGTGTAGCAAATAGCAGATCATAGCCTAACACACGATCACACATGTACGAGTTGAGGGCTGAGGCCCTAGAATTCTAGGGACTCTGTGCAGTTGGCCCATTTACGCTGGGTCATGTAGGGGCCTAACTCTAAGGCCGTTTTCAGCAGGACACCCAATATAAATGATAAAAAAGTTCATATCCGTAGCTTGGCCCATCAATCATGTCGCGGAAAAGAAGTGTATTACATGTGTATTACAACTGCAGTACATGGGGCATCAATCCATGTATTAGAACTGCAGCATTTTGAATAACTGAGTTTAATCCGAAACAAATAATTTGGAGCAGATGCCACGACGGTTTCATAAATAAATAGTCTGTAAGGCACAAACCGTCTAGATAACCATACAACAAATTGTCTACTCTGTTGGTGCAGTACATAAATATTGTGGTATTTTTCTCAAAATAGTATAACACATATTTGTACATAAATTATTATGGTATTATATGTTTCTGTTGCAACGCACGGACACTCACCTAGATATCGACAAAAACTTGTGTGATATGTAAACACAACAGATAATTTCCCTTGATAATGTTTTCCACACGGATTTTGCATATTATAGTGATGTTTGTTGTTCTGTATCAATGTTTTATATAAATCTTTTACTTCCGTCGCAACGTACGGACATATACCTATAACAATACAACACATATATATACATAAGTTATCGTGTTATTATACAGTTCCGTTGCAACGCACGGACACTCATCTAGTGTGACATTAAGTGGCAAGCGTAGGACGGAAGGAGGGCAGCAGCGCGGTGGGCTGGGCCTGGGCGGACCCTCCGAAACGGAGCGTGAGCGCCGGCCGTCTACCGAGGCCTTGCGTACATTGTTTCCCTAACGGCCTAACCCCTGTCTCCCCTTCTTCCTTGGTCTCTCCGCCGCTCACCGTCTCCCTCCCCCTCCTCTGTTTATACGCCACCGGTGGAGCCTCCCCATCTCTCTGTTGGTTCATTGCATTGCCCCCCGAAAGCGGAGAGGGCAGAGATGGCGGCCGCATCCTTCACCGCCGCCAGGTTCGTGGCATCGGTGGCCGCGAGATCTAGCGGCGAAAGGGCGCCCCGGCTACCGGCCGGCGCCTCATCCTCATCCTTTGCCAGGACCCTTCGCCGGGGCGGGGCGTACCAGCCGCGCCTGCGCACCGCTCTCGCCGTCTCGTCCGACCTGCTCGTTAGGAACAAGGCCGCCCAGGCCGCCGCCACTCATCCTGTATGGAATTCCTTTACTACGTTGCTATCTCATATTACTTCAGGAAAAAAAAAACGATCTTGGATGCTGACGTAGTGTAAAAACCGAACTTGGGCACTCTTCACAGTTCACAGTTTAACTGTTCTGCGTGATTGGATCTCGGGCCATCTTATGAGTGTGAAATTCCGTTGCGTTATATGGTAAGTATGCACAAGTGTAAATTCCACGAAACTTTACCTCCCAGCTTCGGAATCATAGTGCTTAGAAACGATATCATAGCCTCCTGAATTTCATAGTGACGACTCTTCCTGAATTTCATAGTGACGACTCTCTTGTACTCTAGGGTGTGTTTGTTAAGGGTCCTAGTGGGTTGGCATGGATCATATCATATGATTCATACCCACTAGGTGAGTGCCCGTGCGTTGCAACGGGAACATATAATAACATAATAGCTTATATATAAAATGTATCTTATATTATTATAAGAAAATGTTTCATAATCCATTTGTAATCCTAGCCATACGTAAATTTTGTTATTTTAATTTAGTTATTTCACTACTACATTGCAACCATCAGTATCATGCAGACTTCGATATATGCCATGATTTACATGGTCTCATCATTGAAGAGCACGTGCCACATCTGCCGGTAGAAGTTCCCTCGTACATTGTCAGTCATCAGGTACGCACCACCATACACACTTGCTTTAAAAAAGGCAAGTGTATGTGTTTGCGAAGAGAATTAAAGGCAGGTCGGCCAAAAGCTATCCTGACGATGGCGAGTGGTCATTGTTGTCGGTCCTCCTCTGCGTCACCTCTGGCGCCAAGATGACGCCATAATCCTTGATATAGTAGTCGTCGAACGCGCACGACATGGCGAGTACCGATGACTCTTGGCTGGGCTGTCAAACGAAGTGCACCTCGGGCTCATCAGCGAGGTAGTACACCTAGCCGTTGCACCACCGGATGTGCTACTCCTCTACATACATCTTGTTCGAGGACACTCACACAACGTCAGCAATGGTCGTCGTCCCAGCGCACAAGAATTCATGGCCGGTCAGTAGTGACTTACGTGGCAGGTTGAGCTTCAGGTGGATGATGAGCTGGACGGCGTGACGGCGCCGTTGTCGGATGCGGTGCCTAGAACAACCCGAGAGTCGCCGACGTTGGCGACGACCATGAGGTCCCCCTGTTTGAAGATGGACAGCGCGGTGCAGCCGCTCTAGACCGCATCCAAGCGGCGGCTGTGCCGGAGCTTGCCAAACATAGCGACGCATGCGACCACGTAGTACTGCTTCCAGAGGTTGAACTGGCAGTCGCCAAGCTTCTTCTCATCGTCGATGAGCGACGCCAACGCGAGCGCCTCATGCCAGTGGTGTTTGTTCGGGGATTCCAAGTAAGAAACATGGATTAATCTTTGGCGTGGGTTTATGAAATGACTCACAAGTCAGATCCATAAAAAAATATTATGGAGAATAAATGTCACACATACAAAAAAGGAATTTAAGTTGAAAGAATTATTCAAACAAAAGAAATTGCATGCAAGACTCTTCTTTAAATATTACTTCCTCTATTCAAAAATATAATTCAGGAATCTCGTTGATAATTATCTACTACTACACATTGTGCAAGGGTAGTAGGTGGGGTTTAGGAGAGATATAGTAGATATTTTTATTATAACAGATATTGACATAAACACATATGTGGTGTAGTGGTAGCTACGAGAACATTTACTTGAAGGGTTGCAGGTTCGAATCCCATTGGGGCCACATTTGTGTTTTTTTAATTTAATTTTAGCTAGGCGTGGGATGTACATGGGGATGGGACAATGCGGGGAGGGGGGAATGAGAATGGCAAAACAGCTGGCTCTGCGTGGAGGGGGGAATGAGAATGGCAGAACACGGAATGACAGCTGGGAATGGGAATGGCTTTGCGGGGAGAGGGGAATAGGAATGGCAGAACACGGAATGACAGTCTACCCCTTACCGTCTTAATAAGTAGTAGAGATTTTATAGAGTGTTTTGGTTCGAGGACTAGCCGACTAGGAGATTGGGTTCAACCCGCACAGAGAATATTCCCTCTAGATGCAGGTTGAGCCTATCCTTCCAAATCGAAGAAACCTTGCTGACCCACTTTCTCACACACGGCAAGCTGTGTGCAGGGCCACGATGCGAGGGTGGCTGGGTGGATGGCGAACCTCGGCGCGGCATTGTGGGCAGGCCGGCAACCCTCTACATGGCAGCACGGGATGGGCTGGCGAGCCTCTACGCTGTAGCGGTGTGGCCTACGGAGCAAAGGATGGGGTGGCGATCAAGCCGCAGCCACAGAAGAGCAGCAACGGCCGGGGCATGTGGGCAAGATACGGCTGATGCCACATGCCAGGTTGGGTGTGGAGCAAGTTTAGATGCTGGATGTAGGAGTGTGAAGCTGCCATGTAGGCCCCATGAGTTGGTGCCTAATTCCACTTCATGTCCTCAAAACCAAACACAGTAGATTGAACCCAGCCTTCTCAACCAAACAGCAGTTGAGACAATTGTTTAGTTAATTTAAAGTCACTGATTGACAACTGAAATTGAAGTTTTCACCACATATTTTGAATACACCCACTATTTAGCTCTGGTCATGCCTGCAGCTGCAAGTCTGAGTCATCTGTGTCTTGAGATTCAGAACTGGACTGATACTATTTACTGCCATCTAGCTTACTTAACTAGTTTTGCTTATACGTGGAAAATGTATTACTGTTGCTGCAAGTTTGTTCAAATTGCAGAACACCGTGATTTGTTCTTAATTCACAGCTGTCATTTTCTCCAGGCTGTTACAAGAGAAGAGGCACTGGAGCTGTATGAGGACATGGTTCTTGGCCGTGTATTTGAGGACATGTGCGCACAAATGTACTATCGTGGCAAGATGTTTGGTTTTGTCCACCTTTACAATGGCCAGGAGGGTGTCTCCACTGGTTTCATCAAGCTTCTGAACCAAGCTGACTGTGTTGTTAGCACCTACCGTGATCATGTACATGCACTGTCCAAAGGTGTCCCTGCACGTTCTGTCATGGCTGAGCTCTTTGGCAAGGCCACAGGCTGCTGCCGTGGACAGGGTGGTTCCATGCACATGTTCTCTGCTCCCCACAACCTCCTTGGAGGCTTTGCTTTCATCGGAGAGGGCATCCCTGTTGCCACTGGTGCGGCCTTTGCTGCTAAGTACCGTCATGAGGAGCTCAAGGAGTCTGGCCCTGATGGGCTTGATGTCACATTGGCATTCTTTGGAGATGGTACCTGTAACAATGGCCAGTTCTTTGAGTGCCTGAACATGGCACAGCTTTGGAAGCTACCTATTGTGTTTGTTGTGGAGAACAACCTGTGGGCAATTGGAATGTCACACCTTAGGGCTACATCGGACCCAGAGATTTGGAAAAAGGGGCCATCATTTGGAATGCCTGGGGTGCATGTTGATGGTATGGATGTCCTGAAGGTCAGGGAGGTTGCTAAGGAAGCAATTGGAAGGGCAAGGAGAGGTGAAGGACCAACCTTAGTTGAGTGTGAAACCTACAGGTTCCGAGGTCACTCCCTCGCAGACCCAGATGAGCTCAGGAAGCCTGGTAAGAATTACTTTTCTGTTTCATTTTATTTCAGTTTTGCTTAATAAACTATGATGTTTCGGGTATGAACCTGGCTAACCTACTAGAGAAATGTAAAGTGGCATCAATTCTTTTTGCACTTGTAGTGGTTTCCTATAAACCATCTCATCTTGGTCTGAGTTTAACCAATATACACTATATTACTTTTACTGGTATTTGTAAGATTAATATTCCCTGCACCGGTCCTGTGATCCTGTTTAGTGGCAGTCGCATCACAAACTAGTGAACCATGTAATATTTTATAACATTAAGAACAGTACCTAACTCCATGTCTGAAAGTTTAGAAGCAATATCATGTTAATACTGCATGTATAAAAATTGGTTGGAAATTTAGTATGTTTCTGCTGCTGCTGTTTGTGTTTTGGCATAGTTAAGATGCCTTTTTTTGCTTGCACCATAGTTTATACATGCAGGATTGCCAATGAGGACACACATGATACATGACTAGTAAGATAATCTTGTTTGATGATTTTTTCTCAGATTTCAGCTCTTATTGTCATCGAAGTCATCTTATCTGAATTGTCAACATCCTGGTAGGAATTGTTAGGATGTATTTTTAGCCAGCTGCCCACCTCATAGGTGTTCAGGACCACTTGCCCTGGATTTTATTTTCCTATTTTTGAAATTTCACCTGAACGTTCATGGCTATATGTCATGATGCATTTGCTCTTTTTTCCTCTAATGAAATGCAGCTTCATAATAATCAACTAGCCTTCCCCTTTATTTCTGAAGGAAAATGTTTTTGGCGAACTTGATATTTTCCTGAAGGAGAATGTAGTATATTTTTTGAATGACTGGTTTCGTTAGCTATGCATTTTATCCCAAAACTAACTGACAGACAAGGTTTGTAAGATCAGTGGCTGTTATAATTCCTTCACTTCTGGTGTTTTTGAATCAGTTTGGATTGACATGTCAACCAGCAAACTATCTTGTTTTTATATAACAGCTTGACAATTACCTTTTCCTTCATTACTCACGTATGCAAGTTGACAACTGAACTGTTCAGTGCATTTGCAATTTGTTTCATGGCTGTCACAGGTCACATCACTACATATGTATATATGCATGTGTTCTCTTCGTTTCTCCATCATAACTGTTTGAGCACTTCACTTACTTTTCTGTCTCTCGGATGTTCAAGCTTGAGTGGGTTTCTTATGTCTTCGAAAGTTTGACTGGAAGGGGTGTTTGGTTTGAGGAACAACTCTATCCTAGATGAAGTGGTGCATCATAAGACTATTCCTCAAATTTGGTGGGATGACCACATTTCTTATGTTACTAGTAACTAACTAATTACGAGGAATGAGCTGGTGATGGATCAACTCATTTCATTCCACAAACCAAACAAAAATAGTGAGGAGTGAGAAGACGATGAACTATCTTATTTCTCGAACCAAACACCCTATTATTAAATGAATGACCCCCACCTTAAAATGACTCTTTGCACAGATGAGAAAACCCACTATGCTGCAAGGGATCCTATTACCGCCATGAAGAAGTACATCATAGAGCAGAACCTTGCAACCGAATCTGAGCTGAAGAGCATAGAAAAGAAGATCGATGATGTCGTCGAGGAGGCTGTTCAGTTTGCTGACGCGAGCCCGCATCCGCCACGGAGCCAGCTGTTGGAAAACGTGTTCGCTGACCCCAAAGGCTTTGGTATTGGCCCTGATGGAGAGTACAGATGTGAGGATCCCAAGTTCACTCAAGGCACCGCCCAAGTTTGAAGTTTTAAGGAGGTTGACCTGCGCTTTGTACTTCGGGTACTTCAGTTCTCTAGTTTTGTCAATGTCATGTTAAAGATACTGTGCGCATAAGGCTGTTTGTTTCTTTGATTCTTAGGTGTGTCAGGTATTATACTGTGTAATTTATTCAAATACTCAACTGACGCCCAAGTTTTATGATTGGTGCACATATTAAATCCTCCTCATTCATCTGAGATTTAACATCACACATTCCACCTCTCTCTTGGCGTTTTGCTAAAATCTCCTCCCATCTTCCTTCAATCTGGCATGACACTTTTATGCAAACCCACATAGTGGCCTCCAACTTAGGTTATCTCTATCAGCTTATCCATTCCGTACTAAGTTATCTCTATCAGCAAGTTATCTCTATCAGCTTATCCATTCCGTAGTGCAGTTTATAATAAAACAGCGTTTTTAGTGACCATAGAGGTGAAATAAAACAACGTTTTTAGTGACCATAGGTGTGAACTGCGGGACACAACATTAGATTTGGATCAAAACAACCCCTCTCGGCTTCTCCACTTGAGTGAGTAGAAGTGGTAATAAATCGTGATCCAAATGTTTCTTCACAAAATGGTAAGACTCTTAATAAATTTTAGTTCAAAAATGAATAGAAATAAGGCTCGATCCTAATCGGATCTGATCCTTAAATCTTACCGTTAAAATTTGTGTAAAATTTAGAGTACATTGTCACCCCTACGAGTGAGTGCCGATGTTCACCCTTGGTAATTGTCATCGTTGGCCACCTGTCGTTGTCTCCTCACATCTCTTGCCAGGTGCATCTTGCTGCCCTCGCCCTGTCCTGCGGTGCTTTAAGGCTAGTTTAGAAACTCAAATCCTCTTCGGAATCGAAGCGGATTAGAGATGAAATTAGTTCATTTCCACCTCGATCCCCTCCAATTCCAAAGGAAATATAAGGTTTCCAAAGTAGCCATGTCATCCACAGTGCTCGGCTATCCTTGCTCCTGCCCTGTGGTGCTCACGGATGGTGTGTCGCGCTCGAGGTACCCTTGGCTGATGTCTCCTAGCCTTGGTTGCCTCACCATCCTTTAGGCCTCCTTTGGCAGCTGGCGTAGAGGAGCCCAGGGGAGTTAACACCTAGAGAGCATAATCCCTGCTACCGAGGATCCCTGGGTGAGCACCGTCCGATGGGGCTGCCCTCCCCTGTTGCTCTTTGGCAGCCATCAGCCAAGGATACACTCCCCCGCTACAAGAAGCTGGCAGCCAAGGAGTAGCCAGCAGCTAGTATGATCATCTTCTGAATATTTACCTCCATGCATCACTAGCAAATTGACTAGAAAATTGATTACAATGCTGCAAATTGACAACAACGTATTATAATTATGAATATGTCAGCGAGATCAAACAGAGTTGAACGTTTCAGTGCATAGATTGCATAGCATAATAATAATACAAACATAGAGTCTCAATGCATAGAAAAATCAGATAGATGCGATTATTCAGTTTAGCATCATCTCCTGAATGCATATCATAATACCACTGAAAGGGAAATGTGCCCTTGGGCCATTTCTAAAGTGTTTTGGTGATTAAGTGTCCAACACATATTCTCTAAGTGTTAGATTGTGTCAAAGATTGAAGAAGAGCAAATCATAAAACAAGGTACGTTTCTAGACTTAGTACATTGATTTGGGTACTAATGTATTGTGTCTAAGTGCTAGAAACAGAAAAAAGCAATTGAAAAGAGTTGGCTCCTGCTCGGTCTGGATGCACCGGACTGTCCGGTGGGGCACCGGACAGTGTCCGGTGCGCCAGACCAGTGTCGGTGAACATGCCGCTCTCGGGACTCGACGGCGGCGTACGGCTACAATTCATCGGACTGTCCGGTGGTGCACCGGACTGTCCGGTGAGTCGTCCGCGGCGAAGTCGTCGCTCTCGGGAAAAGTTCAACGGCGTACGACTATAATTCACCGGACTGTCCGGTGGTGCACCGGACTGTCCGGTGAGCCAACGGTCAACTGCGCCAACGGTCGGCCGCGCAATCTTCGCGCGACGCGTGGGCGCGCCAACTGTCAGCAGGGGGCACCGGACTGTCCGGTGCGCCAATTGCCACGAATCTGCAACGGTCGAATGCACCGGAAAAGAAAGGAGATCGCGCACCAGACAACTACAGTGACTGTCCGGTGGCGCACCGGACTGTCCTGTGCGCACCCAATAGAAGGCAAGATTAGCCTTCCAAGATTGCCTCCAACGGCTCCTAGCTGCCTTGGGGCTATAAAAGGGACCCCTAGGCGCATGGAGGAGTCAACCAAGCATACTCTAAGCATTCTAAGTCTTCCACACTTTGTCTTCGCGCACTTGATCGATCATGTTAGTGATTTGAGCTCCTTTCTTGTAGTGAACTCGTTGTGCTTCATTTTAAGCTCAAGTCTTGGCTTGTGTGCGTGTGTATTGCTGCAGATTTGTGTGTGTTGCTTCCCACCCTTACTCTTGTGCTTTCACCGTGATCTTTATTGTAAGGGCGAGAGACTCCAACTTGTGGAGATTCCTCGCAAACGGGAAAAAGAGATAAGCAAAGAAATATCGTGCTATTCAAGTTGATCATAGGATCACTTGAAAGGGGTTGAGTGCAACCCTCGCCCATTGGGACGCCACAACGTGGAGGTAGACAAGTGTTATACTTGGCCGAACCACGGGATAAACCACTGAGTCTCTTGTGATTGTTTCTCTGTGATACTTGTGTGTTTGCAAGAGCTCGCTACTTAGCCGTACTAACACTTAACCAAGTTTTATGGCTATTAGTTGTTGAATTTTACAGGATCACCTATTCACCCTCCCTCTAGGTGCTCTCAATTGGTATCGGAGCCGTTCTCTTCACGAAAGGGACTAATCGCCTGAAGAGATGGATCCTAAGGGAAAGGGGATGGTGGTCAATGATAAGGAGAAGGAGTCCATCTTCAACGAGCCAAGGGACGACAAGCCCACTGACTCTGGCTCGAGTCATAAGAAGAAGGACGGGAAGAAGAAGAGGCACATCAAGAAGATCGTTTACTACGACAGCGACGAGTCTTCTTCTTCCCCAAGAGACGACGACGACGAGAAAAAGAAACCGGTCAATTCAAAATTTTCATTTGATTATTCTCGCATTCCTTATAATTCCAATGCTCATTTGCTTTCTATTCCTCTTGGTAAACCTCCACACTTTGATGGAGAGGACTACACGTTTTGGAGTCACAAAATGTGTAGTCACTTATTTTCTCTCCATCCTAGTATATGGGAGATAGTTGAAAATGGAATGCAATTTGATAGTACGGATAACCCTGTATTCATTAACGAACAAATTCATAAGAATGCACAAGCTACCACTGTTTTGTTAGCATCGTTGTGCAGGGATGAATACAACAAGGTGAGCGGCTTGGACAACGCCAAGCAAATATGGGACACCCTCAAGATATCGCATGAGGGGAATGACGTCACCATGATCACCAAAATGGAGTTGGTGGAAGGCGAGCTAGGAAGGTTTGCCATGATCAGGGGAGAGGAGCCAACTTAAACATACAACAGGCTCAAAACCCTGGCCAACAAGATCAGGAGCTATGGAAGCACGAGATGGACGGACCACGACATCGTCCGACTTATGCTCAGGTCTTTCACTGTCATTGACCCTCATCTTGTGAACCTCATCCGTGAAAATCCCAAGTACACAAAGATGACGCCCGAGAAGATACTTGGAAAGTTTGTGAGCGGGCCTATGATGGTCAAGGAAGCAAGATATGTTGATGATGCATTGAATGGCCCAATGCCCATCTATGAGCCCCAGCCCGTTGCACTCAAGGCAACAAGCAGCAGCAGGGAGGCGCTACCTAGCAAGGTGGCACAAGTTGAAGCTGCCGGGCTAAACGAAGATGAGATGGCCCTCATTATCAAGCGATTCAAGACCGCGCTAAAAGGACGCAAGGAGCATCCCAACAAGAGCAAAACAGAGGAAAAACGCTCTTGTTTTAAATGCGGTAAGACTAGTCATTTTATAGCAAATTGTCCCGATAATGCTAATGATCAGGAACAAGAAAAGAGCGGGAAGAGGGAGAAGAAGAAGGCCTACAAGAAGGCAAAGGGCGAGGCGCACCTTGGCAAAGAATGAGATTCGGATTGCTCTTCGTCTGACTCCGACGACGAAGGACTCGCTGCCTCGGCCTTCAACATGTCGTCTCTCTTTCCCAACGAGCGCCATACTTGCCTCATGGCAAAGGAGAAAAAGGTAAGCGCTCGAGATACCCCTAAGTATACTACTTCAAGTGATGATGACTCTAGCGATGATGAAGTAGATTACTCAAGCTTGTTCAAAGGTTTAGATAGAACTAAAGTAGATAAAATCAATGAATTGATTGATGCTTTAAATGAAAAGAATAGACTCTTAGAAAAGCAAGAGGATATTTTGTATGAAGAGGATGATAAGTTTGTTAGTGTACAAAAATCTCTTGCTTTAGAGATTAAAAGAAATGAAATGATGTCATCTGAATTATCTGCTTGTCATGAAACTATGTCTAGCTTAAAGAGTATTAATGATGATTTAAATGCTAAGCTAGAAGTAGTTAATAAATCTAGTTCTTGTATAGAGCATGTTGTCATTTGTAATAGGTGTAAGGATTTTGATGTTGATGCATGTGTTGAACACCTTACTTCTATTACAAAATTAAATGGTGAAGTGGCAAGTCTTAATGCCCAACTTAAGACTTGCAAAAATGACTTTGATAAGTTAAAATTTGCTAGGGATGCCTACACCGTTGGTAGACATCCCTCAATTAAGGATGGGCTTGGCTTTCGAAAGGAAGCCAAGAACTTAACAAGCCAAAGGGCTCCCATTCCCAACAAGGAGAAAGGGAAGGCCCCTATGGCTAGTAGTAATCAAAAGAATCATGCTTTCATGTATAATGAAAGAAAATTTTCTAGAAATTCTCATTATAGGAGTTATAATGCTTTTGACTCACATGCTATGATTGCTTCAAGTTCTAATTTTAATGGTAGGCCTAGGAGAAATTTTGTGTCTCATGCTCCTAGGAAAGTGTGTAATAAACCTACCACCGTCTTTCATGCTTGCAACACTACGTTTGTACTTTCATGTAAAAATGAAAAAGTGGTTGCTAAAAAGTTGGGGTCCAAATGCAAGAGAGACAAGACTTGTATTTGGGTCCCAAAGGCTATTGTAACTAAACTTGTAGGACCCAACAAGAGTTGGGTACCTAAAACCCAAGCCTAATTTGCCTTGCAGGTTTATGCATCCGGGGGCTCAAGCTAGATTATTGACAGCGGATGCACAAACCACATGACGGGGGAGAAGATGTTCACCTCCTACGTCAAGAACAAAGATTCCCAAGATTCGATCATCTTTGGAGATGGGAACCAAGGCAAGGTTAAAGGACTAGGAAAGATAGCCATTTCATCCGAGCATTCCATATCTAATGTGTTCTTAGTTGAATCGCCCGGGTACAATTTATTATCTGTCAGTCAACTATGTAATATGGGTTACAATTGTCTATTTACCAATGTAGATGTGTCTGTCTTTAGAAGGAGTGATGGTTCATTAGCTTTTAAGGGTGTACTAGACAACAAACTCTACTCAGTTGATTTTTCGAAAGAGGAGGCTCAAAGGGAAATGTGCCCTTGGGCCATTTCTAGTATAGTTTTGGTGATTAAGTGCCCAACACATATTGAGTGAGTAATTATGTGCCAAATGATGGATGAAGTGCAAATCAACAAGAAGGTATGATTCTAGACTTAGTACATTGGTTTTTATGTACTAATATATTTGTCTAAGTGCTAGAATCAGAGAAAAGAGAAAAAGGAAAAGACTTGGCTGGAGCAGCCAAGACTCAGCACAGTCTGGCACACCGGACAGTGTCCGGTGGTGCACCGGACAGTGTCCAGTGCGCCAGGCTGGCTTCTGGCGAACTGGCCACTCTCGGGAATTCATCGACGGCGTACGACTATAATTCACCGGACTGTCCGGTGGTGCACCGGACTGTCCGGTGAGCCAACGGCCGCCAGCGCAACGGTCGGCAGCCAAATCCGCGGGCGACACGTGGCCGCTGCAACGGTCGGCAGGAAGCATCGGACTGTCCGGTGTGCACCGGACAGTGTCCGGTGCGCCAATGGCTACAATTCCGCAACGGTCGGCTGTGTCATTTCAGGAAGGCAATCTGCACCTGACCATGAACAGTGCCTGTCCGATGGTGCACCGGACTGTCCGGTGCGCCACCCGACAAAAGGCAAGAATTGCCTTCCCAGATTACCTCCAACGGCTCCTAGCTGCCTTAGGGCTATAAAAGGGACCCCTAGGCGCATGGAGGAGTCATCCAAGCATTCTTTGAACATCTCTATGCACCAAGACTCCATTCTCGCACATTTGATTTTTTGTGATAGTAACTTGAGCTCTATTTGAGTAGAGAACTCCTCGCATTGTGTTGTGAGCTCAAGTTGTGGCTTGTGTGCATGGTTGTGCTTGTGCTTTGAGTCTTGTGTGTGTTGCTCTCCCCTCCCTTACTTCCGTGCTTCTTTGTGATCATCAATTGTAAGGGCGAGAGGCTCCAAGTTGTGGAGATTCCTCGCGAACGGGAAATAGTAAAAGAAAGGAAAACACCGTGGTATTCAAGTTGATCATTGGATCACTTGAAAGGGGTTGAGTGCGACCCTCATCCATTGGGACGCCACAACATGGAGTAGGCAAGTGCTATACTTGGCCGGATCACGGGATAAATCACCGTGTCTCTTGTGCTTGTTTTCTTCGTGACCATTGTGTTTCACAAGAGCTTGGTCCTTAGCCACTTGATTCTATTGAGCTAACACTTAACCAACTTTTGTGGCTACAAGTATTTGATTTTTTTACAGGATCACCTATTCACCCCCCTCTAGGTGCTCTCAATTGGTATCAAAGCCGTTCTCTTCACGCAAGGGACTAATCGCCCGAAGAGATGGATCCTAAGAGAAAGGGGATGGTGGTCAACGACAAGACAAAGGAGTCCATCGTCAACGAGCCAAGAGATGATAAGCCCTCGGACTCTGGCTCGAGTCATAAGAAAAGAGACGGGAAGAAGAAGAGGCGCATTAAGATCGTCTACTACGACAGCGACGAGTCTTCTTCTTCCCCAAGAGACAACAAATATGACGAGAAAAAGAAACCGGTTAATTCGAATTTTTCTTTTGATTATTCTCGTATTCCGTTTAATTCCAATGCTCATTTACTTTCAATTCCACTTGGGAAACCTCTGCACTTTGATGGAGTCACAAAATGCGTAGTCACCTATTCTCTCTCCATCCAAGTATTTGGGAGATTGTTGAAAACGGAATGCTTTTTGATAGTACTGACAATCCCGTTTTCATTAATGAGCAAATCCATAAAAATGCACAAGCTACCACTGTTTTGCTAGCATCCTTGTGCAGGGACGAGTACAACAAGGTGAGCGGCTTGGATAACGCCAAGCAAATTTGGGACACCCTCAAGATTTCTCATGAGGGGAACGACGCCACCATGATCACCAAGATAGAGTTGGTGGAAGGCGAACTGGGAAGGTTCGCAATGATCAGGGGAGAGGAGCCAACACAAACATACAACAAGCTCAAGACCCTGGTCAACAAGATCAGTAGCTATGGAAGCACGAGATGGACGGACCACGACGTCGTCTGACTTATGCTCAGGTCCTTCACTGTTCTTGATCCTCATCTTGTGAACTCAATCCGTGAGAATCCTAGGTACACAAAGATGACACCCGAGGAAATACTCGGAAAGTTTGTAAGCGGGCGTATGATGATCAAGGAAGCAAGACACGTTGATGAGGCATTGAATGGCCCAATGCCCATCTACGAGCCTCAAACTGTTGCTCTCAAAGCAACAAGCAGCAGGAAGGCGCTACCTAGCAAGGTGGCGCAAGTTGAGGCGGCCGGGCTAAATGAGGATGAAATGGCCCTCATTATCAAGTGCTTCAAGACGGCGCTAAAAGGACGCAAGGAGCATCCCAACAAGAGCAAGACAAAGGGAAAGCACTCCTGTTTCAAGTGTGGTAAGACTGGTCACTTTATTGCTAACTGTCCCGATAATGATAGTGACTAGGGACAAGAAAAGAGCGGGAAGAGGGAGAAAAAGAAGTCCTACAAGAAGGCGAAGGGCGAGGCGCACCTTGGCAAAGAGTGGGATTCGGATTGCTCTTCGTCCGACTCCGACGATGAAGGACTCGCCGCCTCGGCCTTCAACAAGTCCTCTCTCTTCCCCAACGAGCGTCATACTTGCCTAATGGCAAGGGAGAAAAAGGTAAGCGTTCGAGAAACTCCTAAATATACTGCTTCTAGCGATGAAGATTCTAGTGATGATGAAGTAGACTATTCTAGCTTATTTAAAGGTTTAGATAGAGCCAAGGTAGAAAAAATCAATGAATTGATTGATGCTTTAAATGAAAAGAATAGATTGTTAGAGAAGCAAGAAGATATTTTATATGAAGAGCATGACAAGTTTATTTGTGTACAAAAATCTCTTGCTTTAGAAACTAAAAGGAATGAGATTTTATCTTCTGAAATTTCTGCTTGCCATGAGTCTATTTCTAGTTTGAAGAGCGTTAATGATGAGTTAAATGCTAAGTTAGAAGTAGCTAACAAATCTAGTTCATGTGTGGAACATGTCGTAATTTGTAATAGGTGCAAGGATTTTGATGTTAATGCTTATAATGAACATCTGGCATCCATTACTAAATTAAATGATGAAGTTGCAAGTCTTAATGCTCAACTTAAGACTTGCAAGGTGGATTTTGATAAACTAAAATTTGCAAGGGATGCCTACACTGTTGGTAGACACCCCTCTATCAAGGATGGGCTTGGCTTTCGAAAGGAAACCAAGAACTTAACAAGTCAAAGGGCTCCCATTTCCGCCAAGGAGAAAGGGAAGGCCTCTATGGCTAATAGTGCTCAAAGGAATCATGCTTTCATCTATAGTGATAGAAAATTTTCTAGAAATGCTCATAGGAGTTATGCTTGTGATTCACATGCTATGATTGCTTCAAGTTCTTCTTTTGTGCATGGTAGAAATATGCCTAGGAAAAATGTTGTTCATGTGCCTAGTAAAGTATGTAATGAACCTTCTACAATTTACCATGCTTGCAATACTTCTTTTGCAATTTGTTGTAAGAATAAGAAAGTGATTTCTAGGAAGTTGGGGGCCAAGTGCAAGGGAGACAAGACTTGCATTTGGGTCCCAATGACTATTATAACTAACCTTGTAGGACCCAACAAGAGTTGGGTACCTAAAACCCAAGCCTAATTTGCCTTACAGGTTTATGCATCCGGGGGCTCAAGCTGGATTATCGACAGCGGATGCACAAACCACATGACGGGGGAGAAGAAGATGTTCACCTCCTACGTCAAGAACAAGGATTCCCAAGATACAATCATATTTGGAGATGGGAATCAAGGCAAGGTCAAAGGCTTAGGCAAGATAGCCATCACAAATGAGCACTCTATCTCTAATGTATTTCTAGTAGAGTCGCTAGGCTATAATCTGTTGTCTGTTAGTCAATTGTGCCACATGGGCTACAATTGTTTATTTACAAATGTTGATGTGTCTGTCTTTAGAAGGAGTGATGGTTCATTAGCATTTAAGGGTGTACTAGATGGCAAACTCTACTTAGTTGATTTTTCGAAAGAGGAGGCCGATCTAGATACATGCTTAATAGCTAAGACTAGCATGGGCTGGCTGTGGCATCGCCGTCTAGCACATGTTGGGATGAAGAACCTCCATAAACTTCTAAAGGGAGAACATGTGTTAGGACTGACAAATGTGGTTTTCGAAAAAGATAGACCTTGTGCAGCTTGTCAAGCAGGCAAACAAGTGGGAAGCGCTCATCACAGCAAGAATGTGATGACCAGATCAAGACCTTTGGAGCTCCTTCACATGGACCTCTTTGGACCTGTCGCCTACCTCAGCATAGGGGGAAGTAAGTATGGTCTTGTTATTGTTGATGATTTTTCCCGCTTCACTTGGATATTCTTTTTGCAGGATAAATCAGAAACCCAAGGGACCCTCAAGCGCTTTCTAAGGCGAGCTCAAAACGAATTTGAGCTCAAGGTGAAGAAGATAAGAAGTGACAATGGGTCCGAGTTCAAGAATCTACAAGTGGAGGAGTATCTTGAGGAGGAAGGAATCAAGCACGAGTTCTCCGCTCCCTACACACCACAGCAAAACGGTGTGGTAGAGAGGAAGAACAGGACGCTTATAGACATGGCGAGGATGATGCTTGGAGAATTCAAGACGCCCGAGCGGTTTTGGTCGGAAGCTATGAACACAGCTTGCCACACCATAAACCGGGTCTACTTTCATCGCCTCCTCAAGAAGACGTCGTATGAACTTCTAACCGATGAAGATGATGTTCCAACGGACGCAATTCGCACCATGGCGATTGGAGATGTGCGACCACAGGAACACCAAGAGCAAGATCAACCTTCTTCCTCAACGATGGTGCATCCCCTGACTCAAGATGAAGAACAGGTTCCTCAAGAGGAGGCGTGTGATCAAGGGGGAGCACAAGAAGAACAAGTTGTGGAGGAAGAAGCACCATGTGCCCCTCCAACTCAAGTTCGAGCGACGATTCAAAGGAATCATCCCGTCGACCAGATTTTGGGTGATATAAGCAAGGGAGTAACTACTCACTCACATCTAGCTAATTTTTGTGAGCATTACTCGTTTGTCTCTTCTATTGAGCCTTTCAGGGTAGAAGAGGCCTTGCTAGATCCGGACTGGGTGTTGGCCATGCAAGAAGAGCTCAACAACTTCAAGCGAAATGAAGTTTGGACATTGGTGCCATGTCACAAGCAAAACGTTGTGGGAACCAAGTGGGTGTTCCGCAACAAACAGGACGAGCACGGGGTGGTGACAAGGAACAAGGCTCGACTTGTGGCAAAAGGTTATGCCCAAGTCGCAGGTTTGGACTTTGAGGAGACCTTTGCTCCTGTGGCTAGGCTACAGTCTATTCGCATTTTGTTAGCCGATGCCGCTCACCATTCTTTCAGGTTGTTCCAAATGGATGTGAAGAGCGCTTTTCTCAACAGGCCAATTAAGGAGGAGGTGTACGTGGAGCAACCCCCTGGCTTTGAGGATGAACGGTACCCCGACCACGTGTGTAAGCTCTCTAAGGCGCTCTATGGACTTAAGCAAGCCCCAAGAGCATGGTATGGATGCCTTAGAGATTTTCTAATTGCTAATGCTTTCAAGGTTGGGAAAGCCGATCCAACTCTTTTCACTAAGACTTGTGATGGTGACCTATTTGTATGCCAAATTTATGTCGATGACATAATATTTGGTTATACTAACCAAAAGTCTTGTGAAGAGTTTAGTAAGGTGATGACACAGAAATTCGAGATGTCGATGATGGGCGAGTTGAACTACTTCCTTGGGTTTCAAGTGAAGCAACTCAAGGACGACACCTTCATTTCACAAACGAAGTACACGCAAGACTTGCTCAAGTGGTTTGGGATGAAGGATGCCAAGCCCGCAAAGACTCCAATGGGAACCGACTGACATGTCGACCTCAACAAAGGAGGTAAGTCCGTTGATCAAAAGGCATACCGGTCTATGATATGTTCCTTGCTTTACTTATGTGCTAGTAGATCAGATATTATGCTTAGCGTTTGCATGTGTGCTAGATATCAATCCGACCCAACACTACAACACATGTGACCTTCTATGACATTCAAGTTACGTCATAAATAAGGGTTTTTTTGTCATAATCTTTGTTGTTGTGACAACTCCGTGACGAAAATACCATCATCACAGAAGGTGCGTGTTAAATGATCTTTTATGATGAAGGACAAACAAACGTCAAAAATATAGTGACAGAAAATATATTCGTCATAAAATTAATGACGCTCTAAATCATCATAAACAAGACCAAAAAACGTCATACTGTGTAGCATTGTTCTGTTGCCACATGGCAGTTTTGTGACGATATGTTCGTCATAAATGTGCTGACATGGCAACTGATGTGGCAATAAAATTGTGACGATTAATTTCGTCACAAGTAAGATGTGGTAGGTGACATGGCAGCTGACATGTCAAACAAATTGTGACAAATGTTTTTATCATAAAGCGTGATGACATGGCAGATAACATAATGGGTTTATTACGTTTTTAGTGCATCATTAATTAATAAAAAAAATAGTATTCAATTGAATTCAAACCAAATCATGCATATAATTTCGTCAAACAAAATGAATGTGCATAACTTTTTCTACATCCACATAATTGTAGCATAAAGCATTTAACACAAGTATTAAACATCCAACATTTAAATATCTTATAACATAAATCCAAAAGCAAGTACAATGGATTCAACAGCCACAAGTTGGAGTTGAGCACGACGTTCTAAAAGTTGAAAGGTTCATGTATCATCCCAACATGAAGCTCCACTCCGCCATTTAGTTTAATTGTTGAAGGGAACTATTGACCTGATGCTCCAACTACACCAGAGAGAATAGAGAACACATGTGTCCTATACATGAAAAAGAAGAGAACAAATCATCATCACAATATAAATATATGATGGCCAAAGGAAGGAGTAACGAAGGATTAAACATTCTACACAAAATCTTGACAAAAAACGTCAATGCCAAGAAAAACAACCATGCTTACTAACAAAAGGTGTGTAGGTACAGATGGTACAAAATTTTGCAACTAATAGGAAACAATAGCCATGCTTACTAACAAAACTAATAGTGTACGAAAGAAAATTCTAGAAAGCTCCATATCAAATTTGCAACCAATCTAGATATCCCACATGTAACCTCAAAACTAGGATGAGAAAATTTCCATAAATTTATGCTTTCTCACATCCAATTTGCAACATATTTTTCAATACTTGAATTCTAGAAAAGAAGGCTAGATGACAGCATGATGTGTGCTAGCTAATAGGAATTCATGTAGAGGTACTCACCCCATTCTCACATAATGGTTTCAGGGGAGCTTGATATATTATAGCAAGTCCAAAATCAAGCTTGATGTATTCTAGCAAGTACAAAATCAACTATCTTTATAATTCCATGTTCGTCTCCTCCCATGACCTGTAGTGGCATATATGGAAGCATTATTAGCAAGAGAGTGTTTGCCCAAATTGGGCAATTATATATGTATATCTGCAGGTGGCACCATATCAGTATGTTGGAAGCCTTTAGGTCTCAATGGATAATCCAGTTATTGGAGGGAAAGGGAGAATAGTTGAAATGAGCCCTCGAATTTTCAATTGGGCTTTCCATCATAGGCATCACATATATATAATCTAGTTACCTGTGAACATAGTTGAGGCCATTGGAGCAATTGCCACAACAAAGGATTTGATAGTGTATGGGTTAATGGAGGAGCTTAGTTTCTCCTTGTGATGCCAGATAATCTCATGTGGTTTTTTTTGGTTAGTTTGGTTAATCAATTAGGTACATGACTCAAAAGTTGAACAAAAAATGTATTGAAAATACCATCACATGCATAGCTTTTTTGGTTTTATTCTTTGTTCCTCCTTGGTTTAATGTTAGAATGAAGAATAGAGTATTATTTGTTCAAAAGTCTGCAATTCAAAGTTAGAGATATGAAACATTTACAGTGTTATTACATAATGCAATTATTTACCAAGTATGCCTATAATTAAGAAGATAGATAGATCATATAAATATGCATTTAACACGGAGCCACCTATATTGTTGTCAACATACAGGAAAAATCAGCTTTTTGTTAGCACTATGATACATTTTGGCAGTGACATCATAGAAACAATATCGTGACAAATCACTAATCATCTTGAGTACAACAATGTACCCATAGCAGCGATTTTTAATGTTACGCTGAGGTAACTGCCCAGTTCTAGGCATCTCCCGACGATAAGGGCACTCAGCTCCTCTTGTATATTCGCCATGCACAAAGAAACTGCAAACATGAGCTTTGTTAATCCTCTCGTAATATGGTGTTGTCCTCTAAAATGATATCATAGAAATAGAATCTTCAGATTTGAGATGAACAAACAACATTGAAAAGATTACAAAAAAGAGAAAATTGCAATGCAAAAAGTGCTAGAGATTCTTACCGGTCTTGATGTGCATCTTGTTTGCCTATTTGACCTTGAAAGAGCAGGGATAATATTGTGTATTGGGACATTCAGAACAATCCTTATGTCTATGGTCTGGCGAGATCCATCAGTAGGAAGGCTTGATCCTTCTCGCCTCTGCATGCTACAAAATTTTGGTGATGATTAATAGCAACGATGGTAAATTTTTAGTAGATTAAGTTGTATCTCAGACCAATAGAATCCACATGTTGATAACTTATTGTAGTTGTGAGTCATAATAACTTTTTCAGCAAAACATAGCAGTTAAACATTGCAGAGAACTGCAGTAGAGTTTAATGTTCTTTGCACTTAAATTAGAATTCACTGGAAGTAAACATGCATTATATAACCATATCAGGTACATTTTTAAAAGTGCAACAAATAAAGAGCAAAGTGTATCACTATATTGTTATGCAATTATCAAAAGGTTTATATCACTTTTGGTCTAGCGTGCCAAGCCACGATGGAAGGAGAAGCACCTGGATAGCAAGATTGTTGGCCCAGCTCCTCTCTCTCACACATGCACAACACTCTTGCACTTGGCTTAAGAAGAAAATCAGAAGAGGATGGACAGTAAATGCTCAGGCACAGAAGACACTAAGGAATTTTTGGCACCACACATCGGTGCACTTAACACTTGCATTTCACTAATTAATCAATACGCCGGTGGCAGCGCTGAGATGTTCCTTCCTATAGAAGGCGTTGCCCTCCTGCTTGAGCAGGTCCACCTACCGCTGCGACTCAACCCCGTCCTCCCAAGCCACGGTGCCATATCCGATGGTCCGGCTTGCCTTGTGCTTCGGGGAGGTTGGGAAGGGGTGCGTGGGGAGGAGGCCGGATTTGTTTGTGTGAAACCGCAGCGTGAGCCTGGAGGCCGCTTCTTCTTTTGGTGGGCGAGGTAGAAATTGTAGCATCGCAGACCTCTAGATCCTATGATAAGCGAAGGTATAGAAGTACTAAGCACCTTGTGTGAAGCGTCGTGCCGAGGATGAGCAGATGTAGGACTGTAGGAGGTGCGATGACCTCGCCGTCTCTTTCACCGCCTTTTTGCGCTTGCGCAGCAGCTCCTAATCCTATAGTCTGCCCCTCGATGAGCGTCGGAATGGCTGCTGGGACGACGCTTCGAGAAGGGGATCGGCCAGGCAACCCTAGCCGATCGCTGGCCAATGCTTCGAGAGAAGAGGAGTGCGGCTACTTGTTTGTGGCCATTGAGATTACGCCTTGCTCAGTTATTGATATTCCACATGGATTGGAGTGTATTGAGTGGGATTAGGATGTATTTTAACTTGTTATAGATTTAAACCGACTCAATCCTACCCAATTTACATGGATTAACACCAAAACGAACAAGCCCTTACGTGGATACCGTGGAGAGCGAGATTTACTCCCCGCTCTATAGATAGGAAAGATAGAGATAGAAATTTTTTAGATAAATATTGTTTAAATGAGATATTTATTAAAAATTAATTATATATTTTTATTTTAATAGAGTACATCCTTCTTGTCGCCATATATTTTAGTTTGGTTGGAGTTTATTTGCTTCACTGGCCAACACACCCACAATGTTGAGGGAACACATGACGAAAACATGTGCTTTAGATAGAAGCTAGGGGTAGAGACAAAATACTTAATTAAACTAAATAAAATGCCTAGTTTTTATTTATCATATAGCGAAGACCACTATATATTATTTGTGTTTTTTAGAAAAATAAAAACATAATTACAGTATCTTTCGTTTGCATAAAAAAATCAAAAGCAAGGCTAAAACATAAAAGATATTAATTTCAAAATGAAGAGCCAGAATTCATGTTCAACTTGAAAAGACGAGGCGATGACCGACCCAAGCCTCCCACAATGTTGATGATTCATATACAGTATCTGAATATAGATAATATTTTTTTAAACAATACATTATATGTCTATGACATATGCACATTGTCATGTAATATCGTCATAAATATTATGTTGAGAATGTTATGACAATTTATTCTTATGACGATTCATGTATTGTTATAGAGAAGTGTCACAAACATGATGCTAGAGTATATTATGACGGTTTTAATGACAGAGGTTAAATTTTCGTCACTACACGAAGCCATCCTTTGATAATCGTCATAAACAAGGTGATCTAATGACGAATTACTCTAGTGTCATCGATTATTCGTCATAGAAGGTCATAAGTGTTGTAGTGCAAGGGAATGTCACCTTATGGTCGTTAAGCGGATTCTTAGATATTTAGTTGCTACGCCTTGCTTCGGGATCTGGTATCCAAAGGGTCTACCTTTGACTTGATTGGATATTCAGACTCCGATTATGCCGGATGCAAGGTTGATAGGAAGAGTACATCAGGGACGTGCCAATTCCTAGGAAGGTCCCTGGTGTCATGGAGTTCAAAGAAACAAACTTCCGTTGCCCTATCCACCGCTGAGGCCGAGTATGTTGCCGCAAGACAGTGTTGCACGCAACTACTTTGGATGAGGCAAACCCTCCGGGACTTTGGCTACAATCTGAGCAAAGTCCCACTCCTATGTGACAATGAGAGTGCAATTCGCATGGTGGACAATCCTGTTGAACACAGCCGCACTAAGCACATAGACATCCGGCATCACTTTTTGAGAGACCACCAGCAAAAGGGAGATATCGAAGTGTTTTATGTTAGCACCGAGAACCAGCTAGCCGATATATTTACCAAGCCTTTAGATGAGAAGACCTTTTGCAGGCTACATAGTGAGCTAAATGTCTTAGATTCGCGTAACTTGGATTGATCTATAGCATACATGTGTTTTATGCCTTTGATCATGTAATTTATGCATTTCAATCTATTTTTGTTCATTTGTGGTGCTCAAGTTGTACACATGATCCCCGGACCTCACAAGTCCATTTGCAAGTGATGCACTTATTTAGGGGGAGGCATGCTACAACTTGGCCCTTTGATACTAACCCTTGTGTTTGAGTTTACTTGATTTAGTCTCAAAAGTGAATTGAAAGGGAAAGGTGAACTTGGACCATGCAAAGACTTCCATTGCACTCCGGTAATAACTCCAAGTTCATATCTATGCTCTTATTGCCTTTTTGCTCTTAATTTACAATTTTGGTGAGGCAATGGGGTTAAAGGGCCAAAAATGATCCCGTTTTGGTGGTTAATGCCAAAGGGGGAAAAATTAAGGACAAAGCAAATGGATCAGCTACCACTTGAGAAATTTGAAAATAGTAGAGTTAGCACTTTTGATTTGTCAAAATACTCTTATTTGAAAAATTTGGTCTCTTGTGGGGACAATCTATGATTATGGGAAAAAGGGGGAGTTTTTGAATCTTGATCAATTTCACTCTTGAAATATCTCTCTTTGTGCCCAAACATGTGAGTTTGTTGTAGAGATAGGAAAATGAATTTGATTTTCAAAAACAAACCAAGTGGTGGCAAAGTATGATCAAAATATGCCAAATTAGAGACAAAAACAATTTGGTTCTTGTTTACATTGATATTGCACTTCTTTTGGTTGCTTTTGGATGTGTTGGCATAAATCACCAAAAAGGGGGAGATTGAAAGGGAAATGTGCCCTTGGGCCATTTATAAAGTGTTTTGGTGATTAAGTGTCCAACACATATTCTCTAAGTGTTAGATTGTGCCAAAGATTGAAGAAGAGCAAATCATAAAACAAGGTACGTTTCTAGACTTAGTACATTGATTTGGGTACTAATGTATTGTGTCTAAGTGCTAGAAACAGAAAAAAAGCAATTGAAAAGAGTTGGCTCTGCTTGGTCTGGGTGCACCGGACTGTCCGGTGGTGCACCAGACAGTGTCCGGTGCGCCAGACCAGTGTTGGTGAACAGGCCACTCTCGGGACTTGATGGCGGCGTACGACTACAATTCATCGGATTGTCCAGTGGTACACCGGACTGCCCGATGAGTCATCCACGGCGAAGTCATCGCTCTCGGGAAAAGTTCAACGGCTTACGGCTATAATTCACCGGACTGTCTGGTGGTGCATCGGACTGTCCGGTGAGCCAACGGTCGACTGCGCCAACGGCCGGCCGCGCAATCTTCGCACGACGCGTGGGCGCGCCAACGGTCGGTAGGGTGCACCGGACTGTCTGGTGTGCACCGGACGGTGTCCGGTGCGCCAACTGCCACGAATCTGCAACGGTCGAATGCGCCGGAAAAGGAAGAAGATCGCGCACCAGACAGCTACAGTGACTGTCCGGTGGCGCACCGGACTGTCCGGTGCGCCACCCAACAGAAGGCAAGATTAGCCTTCCAAGATTGCCTCCAACGGCTCCTAGCTGCCTTGGGGCTATAAAAGGGACCCCTAGGCGCATGGAGGAGTCAACCAAGCATAATCTAAGCATTCTAAGTCTTCCCCACTCCGTCTTCGCGCACTTGATCGATCGTGTTAGTGATTTGAGCTCCTTTCTTGTAGTGAACTCGTTGTGCTTCATTTTGAGCTCAAGTCTTGGCTTGTGTGCGTATGTATTGCTGCGGATTTGTGTGTGTTGCTTCCCACCCTTACTCTTGTGCTTCCACCGTGATCTTTATTGTAAGGGCGAGAGACTCCAACTTGTGGAGATTCCTCGCAAATGGGAAAAAGAGATAAGCAAAAAAATACTGTGGTATTCAAGTTGATCATAGGATCACTTGAAAGGGGTTGAGTGCAACCCTCGTCCATTGGGACGCCACAACGTGGAGGTAGGCAAGTGTTATACTTGGCCGAACCACGAGATAAGCCACTGAGTCTCTTGTGATTGTTTCTCTGTGATACTTGTGTGTTCGCAAGAGCTCGCTACTTAGCTGTACTAACACTTAACCAAGTTTTGTGGCTATTAGTTGTTGAATTTTACAGGATCACCTATTCACCCACCTCTAGGTGCTCTCAACTACATGACTTCAATTTAGCATTATATCCTCAATGGAAAGACCTAGAAGCAAACACCATCTTAATGTTTTAGTTCTTCTTTTGGTGACCACTTGTTGATGAAAAAACCTTGTGTACGACCTGTTGACGAGAAAAAAAATTCAGACAAATTTTCTATATATTCAATTCCTCATCTACTAAAAACTTAATGCTAAGAAATAAGAGCAGCAAAATTGTTTCAGGACATGAAAGAATTCGACATGTAAATACTAAATAGTGACTAAAGTACAGGAATTGGGCATATGAAAGAATAATAAATAATCCTATTTGAAGTTCTAAGCATGCTTGTATACTGAATGCCTCTATACAACTAGAATATAAAACATCTCATTATAACTAGAATAGAAAAAAATCTCATTACTAGTTGTTTTACTAGAAGGTTGTTTCCACATCTAAACTACCTGCACATGTAAAATAGCTATTTACTAGAAGGTTGTTTTCAGTATCAATAGTTGTAATCAAACTTCACATGAAAACAAAAACCACATTCTTTTTAATTTGGTCTCTGTAATAAGGTGTGGTGAGGTCTTTAGTTTGGTTAGGCTTCTTTGTTGTTTTATGTAGTCCTATGTCGACTAGGTGCACGAACCATGTCAACATACTCTAAAAACGGAATTGGATCAGCACATCGGTTAAACTAAGGGGCCTTTGAGAAGAGGTTTATTTGGACTAGTTATGTTTTTGAGTAAAAGATTTGAAGGATACTCCCTCCATCCTAGAATATAAAAAGGGCGTATCCAGTGGAGTAGGCTTCCCGCACTGTGCGGGGTCTGTGGAAGGGTATCTTTAACTAAGGGGCCTTTGAGAAGAGGTTTATTTGGATCAGATATGTTTTTGGAGTAAAAGATTTGAAGGATACTCCCTCCATCCTAGAATATAAAAAGGGCGTATCCAGTGGCGTAGCCTTCCCGCATTATGCAGGGTTTGGGAAAGGGTATCTTTAAGCGCTAAGCCTTACCCGCATAATATGTAGAGGCTGGGGCTCGAACCTGGGACCTTCCCGATACAGATGGTAGGCTCTACTGCTACACCAGGCCCACCCTTCTAGAATATAAGGACTTCAAATTTAAGTACTGCCTTATGGAATGTTAAACTAAGGGGCCCATTGCAGCTGTTGCACTACTTCCATATGCAATGTCTTATGGAATGTTATGACCGAATAAAGAGAAGTCATTACTAAACTAGAACAAAGGTTTTACTAGCAGAACTGAAATATAAATAGCAGAATTCAAATAGCAGTAGATTTTACTAGAAACAAAACTGAAATAGCATATTTAAGAAAGTAAACAATAGAGGTAACTAAATAACACTAGAGGTAACTAAATAGCATATTTTACTAGCAACATAAGCAAGTGTTTCAGAAATTAATATCAACTGAAGGAGCATACCTAAACTACACTGATACAAATCAACATCAATAGAAGGATACATTTTTAACATAAAAACATGTTGTTTTGACTCGAGAGGCGTATACTCACTTTGTTACTCAGGGAGGTGTCTTGAGAACCAAAGGCTTCAGATCAATGAGATGTGAGGAAAGTAATATAAGTTGTCCTTATGCAAAATTTGCCATGCAAGTGGTTAGTACTAGTGGTTAAGTATAAGTTGAAATAATCACTTGTCATTCTGAACAAATTATGCATGACTTGGGATCCTATGGATATTATGCATTTCAAAAAGACACAAGAAAGCTCAAACCTTTTCTTGGACTTTTCACTAGATAAAGCAATAACATAATGAATCAACAACCCTTTTGTTGGAATTTTCACTAGATAAAGCAAGAACCTAATGAACTAATGTTCCTCACAAATATTAAGGTATGTTCATTTTCAGAACGTGTTGCCTTGCAAACTGACGATAGCATGTAATGGCAGATTAACAACTATGCGTCTAGTCATTGCAAACTGCAAGTATCAAACTGCTAGAAGCCTACATAGTATCAAACTGAGTTGAATTAAAAAAACATACAATCCTAACAGGGTAGGACAATAGGAATCAATGTTCCTCACAGTTGGGACTCCCAAATCTAGCCAGAACTATCAACTATCAACATCCACACCTTGACACAAGCAACTTCAGTTCACAAAACTATCAACTATCCAGTTTAAAAACATTATGCTAACATACATGCAATATTCATCTTCCTCCTCTCACCAATAGATCGGGTTGAGATAAAAAATACATGTTTCTTCTCAGAAATAAAAACTCCATGCATTGTTGTTATTGACCATGAGAAATTACGCGGTGTGGATCCGATGTCAAAGTAAATGAACAAGAAATGGTACGATCTGCTGCTTAATTTCAACCCAGTAGAAACCAAATCGAATCTACTAGTTATTTGGTCGAGCCAAGAAGAAAACAAAACCTATGCTTAAATTTAGGATATAGAATATACAATACAAATTTGTACAATACAAATTTGTATTCTTGTTTTTAACATCCAACTTATTAAGATTCATAAAAGGTAAACCTAAAATTCATCCTATATTTTCTCAAACAATAGATATAAACTTTGGTATGGATTCAGAAACAAATTTGGTAAATTTTTCAACCTTTTGTGTTGTAGGGAGCAAATAATATATAAAACAATTTATGTAATATTTTATTCATATTTGTACTAATGTGCTTGATAACATAAGAAAAGTTCAACATCAAATCTTATGCATATCTATTTTAAAATATTAAATTTGTTTTAATAGTTCGGATTACCACTTTCATCCCTACTTAAATTGAAGGAGAGAGGCAAGAGAACAGATTACATACGCAAATCGAAGGAGAGAGGGCGACCAGTCCCAAACCTCTCTCCCGCCAGTTGTAGCCGCTGCAAGGGTCGTGCGAGGGTGAAGAGGAGGCGGCTGAGGAGGTGATCTGAGGACGTACGCAATCTGACCCGCCACCACCTCCTTATCTCCCTGACAACGACAATGATCTACAAGGGGCATGCGCGAGGGAGAGTAGATAGCATACAGGGGTGGATGTGCGAGTGCGAGGGAGAGGAGGTGGCGGGCGGCGATGGGTTCGCCAGTGTGATGAGGCGATGCGTTCGTGATCGAGCTGGGGAAAACCTACGTGACGTCGTGAGGCCAGGGGCAAAAACCCGCTCGTCCCCTGCAGATCGGGCCGACGAGAACTGACGCCAAATGCACCCTTTTTTGCCTTTAGGGAAATTTGGCCTGTGGATTTTAAGGCTAGGGAATGGTCCAGGATCCTCCCGGGATATCGGGCTACCAAAGGAGCCTTTATCGTCCTTGCTTGTGTCGCGCTATGTGCCTACGTACCCCTACAAGACAAAAGAGTTAGATTAACAAGAATGTTAAGGAGATGCTAACTAAACATTAGCATCAAGACAAACTAATTCAATTCCAATAGAAGGAAAAATGTTGATATATACATTAGGGGGTGTTTGAAGACACTAAAACTAATAGTTAGCTAGCTAATAAGTTGCTAGTAAAAATAGTTGACTGATTATTAGCTACTAACCATTAGTTGGATGTTGTTTGGATATCATAGCTAATAACTTTGAAGCAGTCGTTCACGTTCGCACAGAGAAGCAGCCGTTCGAGCAGTGTTCGGCTATCTAGAAGCAACCGTTCGTTTTCGGCGGTGTTCAGCTACATAGAAGAAGCGGTTTACAGTTTTTATTGTGGCTACAGTTTTTGTGGTTTTTCTATAGATAGAAACAAATGTTCCTTGGTTTTTGAAGCAACCTGCATCTTGCTCTTTCAAGTGCCATAGTAGCAGTTCTTTTACAATTTGAAATACCCTTTTTCAAAGTCAATCAACCAACAAAAAACACTAAAAAAATTAAAATCATACAAACTTGTCTCATAGCGGTACAAAATGAACTACTTTGTAAACACAAAAAGCATCTCCAATTTGTCAACCTCTCATGATGAACAACGCATTTGCAATGTTGTCACCAAAAACATTCATGCCTTGTTCTTCATCACCATCTTCTTCAAACAAATTGTTGCTCTAAACCGGCATATAATTCTCATTATTGTCACACATTACAAATTCTTCAAACAAATCATGTTGCAGAAGCATTATGATGTATCAATATCAGCATATGTATCAGTAACATACATTTCAAGCAAAATAGTTCAAAACTTTGTTCTAAAAATTACAGATTATGTACATATTTCAAACAAAATAGTTCAACACTTTACGTAAAATTACAGTAGTGCTGCATCTAACACGTAGTTTGCTCCTCCATTCTCCCAAGTCAACCAAAATTTAGGATAAACTTAAAAGAAGCAACACAACTACAACATTGGAGTGATCAAGTCAGGAAAATGAGTTACCTATGAAAAGGGATCGTCATTATCCTCTTGACAATGAGCGGCATTTGATGCTAAAATATTGGCACCACGACCACTGGTAGCACCACGACCACCCGAGGAGGAAGCACCAATAGGTCGAGGCATACCACCTCCAAGGGAAGATGTTTCGTGCTCCACGACCACCTCTAAGACCCTCACTAGTCGTCCGTGGAACTCAGGATCCTCTGCCGTAACACCACAACCAATACCAACTGATCGAGAATGACTACGACCCTTATGACCATCACGGACCGGAGTAGCAGAGTAGTTGACAGCAGACTGGGACGGACAAAGGTCTTGAAATGATGCGATGTTCTAGAACTCCACGTCACTGGAGTTGAGGTCCAACCCATCCACTCTACCAGATTGTGGAGAAGGGCTAAACTGATCCCTATGAAGACTTAGCGCCACTTCATCTGAGAAGAGACCCATGTTCACGCGATTGGAGGATGACCTCATAGGGGTTGTGTGGTAATGAGCCTCGTTGGAATCCAAGAACAATGCTGCATTTAGAGAGACAAAACAGTCAATAATGAACAAGTATATACAAAAAGCAAAAGAAATCCCAAGACTATGAATTTAAGTGTAGAGCTACACATGCAATAGGACAGGAGACACCTAAAATTTTGATTGTTCCATTATGTTGGGAAGTAAACAAAAAAGGTTGGCCTCCATTATTTGGTTCCAACATTACTAGCAATGGGCAAATCTGCCAACCCTAGCAATGTGCAAATCTATTTTCCCTTTTTTGTATCCATAGATGGCTCCCCTTTTAAAATCAGTTATCTCACTATCACTAACTTGATACATATAGATGGTTCCCCTTTTAATACATATTTATGTGGGGGCAGCAAAACCCATGGAAGCTTGAAAGTCGCCTAGAGGGGGGTGGATAGGAGGAAACTGAAATTTACAACTTTAAACACACTACAAGCCGGGGTTAGCGTTAGAATAAAATCCGAGTCTAAAAGAGAGGGAAAACAAATCAACCAAGAGATAAAGTGGATGAACATGGTGATTTGTTTTACCGAGGTTTGGTTCCAAAGAACCTAGTCCCCGTTGAGGTGGTCACAAAGACCGGGTCTCTTTCAACCCTTTCCCTCTCTCAAACGGTCACCTAGACTGAGTGAGCTTTCTCCTTAATCAAATGGGTCACTTAGACCCCACAAGGACCACCACACACTTGGTGTCTCTTGCTTTGATTACAAGTCACTTAGAGAACAATAATGAGGAAGAAGAAAGCCAACCAAGCGACAAGAGCAACAAATAAACACAAGAACGATCCTTTCACAAGTCCTAAGGACTAGAATTGAATTGGGGACTTTGATCGGATCGAAGGCTTTGATTTGTGTCTTGGAGTGTTGTGTTTTGCTCTTGTATTGAATGGAGTGTGATGAATGCTAGGATGGTTGGAGTGGAGGTGGTTGGGGGTATTTATAGCCCTCAACCACCAATTCAACCGTTGGGGCAGGCTGCTGTCAATGGGCGCACCGGGCAGTCCGGTGCACCACCGGACACTATCCGGTGTGCCACCGGACACTATCCGGTGTGCCAGCCACATCACCCAACCGTTAGGGTTCTGGCGGTTTCGACCATTGGAGCTTTGTCTTGTGGCACCGGACAGGTACTGTGCACTGTCCGATGTGCCTCTGACCTCTGTTCTGACTTCTACCGCAAACTGTAGCTCTGTCAGGGCGCTGTGCAGTCGACCGTTGCACTGGTAGCCATTGCTCCGCTTGGTGCATCAGACAGTCCGGTGGCACACCGGACAGTCCGGTAAATTAAAGCGGAGCGCGCCCACAGAAACCCGAAGATGAAGAGTTCACATCTGTACGGTCCTGGTGCACCAGACAGTTCGGTGCGCCAGACTAGGGTACTCTTCGGTTTCTTTTGCTCCTTTCTTTTGAACCCTAACTTGATCTTTTTATTGGTTTGTGTTGAACCTTTAGCACCTGTAGAATATATAATCTAGAGCAAACTAGTTAGTCCAATTATTTGTTTTGGGCATTCAACCACCAAAATTATTTGTAGGAAAAGGTTAAACCATATTTCCCTTTCAATCTCCCCCTTTTTGGTGATTGATGCCAACACAAACCAAAGCAAATATATAAGTGCAGAATTGAACTAGTTTGCATAAGGTAAGTGCATAGGTTACTTAGAATTAAACCAATTTATAGTTTCACTAGATATGCATGGTTTGCTTTCTTTTATTTAACATTTTGGACCACGCTTGCACCACTTGTTTGTTTTTGCAAATTCTTTTAGAAAATCGTCTCAAAGTCGTCTTAAAGTCTTTTTGCAAATAGTCAAAGGTATATGAATAAGATTTCGAGAAGCATTTTCAAGATTTGAAATTTTCTCCCTCTGTTTCAAATGCTTTTTCTTTGACTTAACAAAACTCCCCCTGGATGAAATTCTCCTCTTAGCTTTCAAGACGGTTTTACCAATTTTTGTAAATACCAAATTGAATAAGGTCAAATACATTTAGATACCAATTTGAAAAATTCTTGAAAATTTTGAAATTGGTGGTGGTGCGGTCCTTTTGCTTTGGGCTAATACTCTCTCCCCCTTTGGCAAGAATCACCAAAAACGGAGACTTTGTGAGCCCTTAAACTATCTCCCCATTGGTACAAATAAATATGAGTGAAGATTATACCAATTTGGAGAGTGAAGTGACGACGAATGGTAAATGATACCGATAGAGTGGAGTGGAAGCCTTGTCTTCGCCGAAGACTCCATTTCCCTTTCAATCTACGACTTACCATAGAAATATACTTGAAAACACATTAGTCGTAGCCATGAAAGAGATATGATCAAAGGTATATAAATGAGCTATGTATGCAAAATTTCAATCAAAGTTCCGAGAATCAAGTATATTTAGCTCATTCCTAAGTTTGCTAAAGGTTTTCTCATCTAATGGTTTAGTAAAGATATCGGCTAATTGTTCTTTGTTGCTAACATAAGCTATCTCGATATCCCCCCTTTGTTGGTGATCCCTTAAAAAGTGATATCGAATGTCTATGTGCTTAGTGCGGCTGTGTTCAATTGAATTATCCGCCATGCGGATTGCACTCTCATTGTCACATAGGAGAGGGACTTTGCTCAATTTATAGCCATAGTCCGTGAGGGTTTGCCTCATCCAAAGTAATTGCGCACAACAATGACCTGTGGCAATATACCCGGCTTCGGTGGTAGAAAGAGATACTGAGTTTTGTTTCTTTGAAGCCCAAGACACCAGGGATCTCCCCAGAAACTGACAAGTCCCTGATGTGCTCTTCCTATCAATTTTACACCCTGCCCAATCGGCATCGAAATATCCTATTAAATCAAAAGTGGATCCCTTGGGGTACCAAAGACCAAACTTAGGAGTGTAAACTAAATATCTCATGATTCTTTTCACAGCCCTAAGGTGAACTTCCTTAGGATCAGCTTGGAACCTTGCACACATGCATATGGAAAGCATAATATCCGGTCGAGATGCACATAAATAGAGTAGAGATCCTATCATCGACCGGTATACCTTTTGATCTATGGATTTACCTCCCGTGTCGAGGTCGAGATGCCCATTTGTTCCCATGGGTGTCTTGATGGGCTTGGCATCCTTCATCCCAAACTTGGTAAGTATGTCTTGAATGTACTTTGTTTGGCTGATGAAGGTACTGTCTTGGAGTTGTTTGACTTGAAATCCTAGAAAATACTTCAACTCCCCCATCATAGACATCTCGAATTTTTGAATCATGATCCTACTAAACTCTTCACAAGTAGATTTGTTAGTAGACCCAAATATGATATCATCAACGTAAATTTGGCATACAAACAAATCTTTTGCAATAGTTTTAGTAAAGAGTATAGGATCGGCTTTACTGACTTTGAAGCCATTAGTGATAAGGAAATGTCGCAGGCATTCATACCATGCTCTTGGGGCTTGCTTGAGCCCATAAAGCGCCTTTGAGAGTTTATATACATGGTTAGGGTACTCACTATCTTCAAAGCTAGGAGGTTGCTCAACATAGACCTCTTCCTTGATTGGTCCATTGAGGAAGGCACTTTTCACGTCCATTTGATAAAGCTTAAAGCCATGGTAAGTAGCATAGACAAGTAATATGTGAATTGACTCAAGCCTAGCTACTGGTGCATAGGTTTCACCAAAATCCAAACCTTTGACTTGTAAATATCCCTTGGCTACAAGTCGGGCTTTGTTCCTTGTCACCACACCATGTTCATCTTGCTTGTTGAGGAATACCGACTTGGTACCTACAACATTTTGGTTAGGACGTGGAACTAAATGTCATACCTTATTCCTTGTGAAGTTGTTGAGCTCCTCTTGCATTGCCAACACCCAATCCGAATCTTTTAGTGCATTCTCTACCCTGTAAGGGTCAATAGAGGACACAAAAGAGTAATGTTCATAAAAATGAGCGACTCGAGATCTAGTAGTTACCCCCTTATGAATATCACCGAGAATGGAGTTCACGGGGTGATCTCTTTGGATCGCTTAGTGGACTCTTGGGTGTGGTGGTCGTTGACCCTGAATTTCTTGATCATCTTCCTTGTCTTTGTCATGGTCATCTCCCCCTTGATCATTGTCCTCTTAAGGTGGCTCATCCTCTTGATCTTCATTTTCATCATCTTGAGCCTGATCCTCATCTTGAGTTGGTAGAGATGCTTGATTGGAAGATGACGATTCATCTTGTGCTTGTGGAGGCTCTTCGAATTCCTTAGGACACACATCTCCAGTGGACATGTTCCTCAGCGCAACGCATGGAGCCTCTTCATCATCTAGCTCATCAAGATCAACTTGCTCCACTTGGGAGCCATTAGTCTCATCAAACACAATGTCACAAGAAACCTCAACTAATCCAGTGGATTTGTTGAAGACTCTATATGCCCTTGTGTTTGAGTCATAACCAAGTAAAAGCCTTCTACAGCCTTAGGAGCAAATTTAGATTTTCTACCTCTTTTAATAAGAATAAAACATTTGCTACCAAAGACTCTAAAATATGAAACATTGGGCTTTTTACCGATGAGGAGTTCATAAGATGTTTTCTTGAGAATTCGGTGAAGGTAGAGTCAGTTGATGGAGTAGCAGGCGGTGTTAATCGCCTCAGCCCAAAACCGGTCTGGAGTCTTGTACTCATCAAGCATGGTCCTCGCCATGTCCAGTAGAGTTCTATTCTTCCTCTCCACTACACCATTTTGTTGAGATGTGTAGGGAGAAGAGAACTCATGCTTGATGCTCTCATCCCCAAGAAAGTCTTCTATTTGTGAGTTCTTAAACTCCGTCCCATTATCGCTTCTTATCTTCTTGATTCTCAATCTGAACTCATTTTGAGCTCGTCTCAAGAATCCCTTTAAGGTCTCTTGGGTTTGAGATTTTTCCTGCAAAAAGAATACCCAGTGAAGCGAGAATAATCATCCATAATTACAAGATAATACTTACTCCCGCCGATGCTTATGTAAGCAATCGGGCCGAATAAATCCATGTGGAGTAGCTCAGTGGCCTGTCGGTTGTCAGATGTTCTTGTGTGGATGGTGGGTACCAACTTGCTTTCCTGCTTGATATGCGCTACAAACCCTGTATTTCTCAAAATAAACATTGGTTAGTCCCAAAATGTGCTCTCCCTTTAGAAGCTTGTGAAGATTCTTCATCCCAACATGGGCTAGTCACCGATGCCAGAGCCAACCCATATTAGTCTTAGCAATTAAGCAAGTATCGAGTTCAGCTCTATTAAAATCAACTAAGTATAGCTGACCCTCTAATACTCCCTTAAATGCTACTGAATCATCACTTCTTCTAAAGACAGTAACACCTATATCCGTAAAAAGACAGTTATAACCCATTTTGCATAATTGAGATACAGAAAGCAAATTGTAATCTAAAGAATCTACAAGAAAAATATTGGAAATAGAATGGTCAGGTGATATAGCAATTTTACCAAGTCTTTTGACCAAACCTTGATTTCCATCCCCGAATGTAATAGCTCTTTGGGGATCTTTGTTTTTCTCATAGGAGGAGAACATTCTTTTCTCCCCTGTCATGTGGTTTGTGTATCTGCTGTCAATAATCCAACTTGAGCCCTCGGATGCATAAACCTGCAAAACAATTTAGGCCTTGTTCTTAGGTACCCAAACGGTCTTGGGTCCTTTCACATTAGAAACAAGCACCTTGGGTACCCAAACACAAGTCTTGGAGCCCTTGTGTTTGCCCCCAGCATATTTGGCAACTACTTTGCCTGATTTGTTAGTAAGCACATAAGATGCATCAAAAGTCTTAAATGAAACATTAGGTTCATTTGATGCAGTAGGAGTTTTCTTTTTAGGCAATTTAACATGGGTTGATTGCCTAGAGCTAGATGCCTCATTCTTATACATATAAGCATGGTGTGAAACAGTATGAGGTTTCTTAGCATGAATTCTCCTAATCTTATGTTCGGGATAACCAATAGGATATAAAATATAGCCCTCGTTATCCTGAACCATGGGAGCCTTGCCCTTAACAAAATTAGACAATCTTTTAGGGGCATTAAGTTTGACATTGCTTCCCTGTTGGAAACCAATGCCATCCTTGATGCCAAGATGTCTCCCATTATAGAGCATGCTTCTAGCAAATTTAAAATTTTCATTTTCTATCTCATGCTTATTGATTTTACTAGTTAATTGAGCTATATGATCATTTTGTTTTTAATTAAAGCAAGGTGATCATGAATAGCATCAACATTAATATCTCTACATCTAGTACAAATAGCAACATGTTCAACAGTAGATGTAGAGGGTTTGCAAGTATTTAATTCATCAATCTTAGCATGTAAAATAGCATTCTCATTTCTAAGATTGGAAATAGAAACGTTGCAAACATTTAAATCTTTAGTCTTAGAAATTAATTTATCATTCTCAGTTTCAAGGCTAGCAATTGATTCATTCAATTTATCAATCTTAGCAATTAAACTAGCATTATCATTTTTAAGATCGGTAATTGAATCATCACAAGCATTTAACTTCTCAACCTTAGCAAATAAATTAGCGTTCTTAGTTCTAAGGTTGGAAATAGTGTCATGGCAAATGCTAAGTTCCTTAGTCAAATTTTCATTTTTCTCTACTTCCTGAGCATAAGCATTCTTTACCTTAACATGCTTTTTATTTTCCTTAACAAGGAATTCCTCTTGGCTGTCCAAGAGTTCATCCTTCTCATGAATAGCACCTATCAATTCATTTAATTTTTCTTTTTGATGTATGTTAAGGTTGGCAAAAAGGGTAAGCAAATTATCCTCATCTTCACTAGAGCTACCCTCATCACTAGATGTTGTATATTTGGTGGAGGCTCTAGATTTTACCTTTTTCTTTTGTCGTCCTTTGCCATGAGGCACTTGTGGCCGACGTTGGGGAAGAGAAGTCCTTTATTGATGGCGATGTTGGCGACATCCTCGTCGGAGGAGGAGTTGGTGGAGCTCATGTCGGAGTCCCATTCCTGACACACGTGGGCATCGCCGCCCTTCTTCTTGTAATACCTCTTCTTCTCCTTCTTCTTTCCCCTCTTGTCGTTGCCCCTGTCACTATCACTAGACATATGACATTTTGCAATAAATGACCAGGCTTACCACACTTGTAGCACACCCTCTTGGAGCGGGGTTTGTAATCTTTCCCCCTCCTTTGCTTGAGGATTTGGTGGAAGCTCTTGATGATGAGCAACATTTCCTCGTTGTCGAGCTTGGAGGCATCGATGGGGAGCCTACTTAATGTAGACTCTTCTTTCTTTTCCTCCGTCGCTTTGAATGCGATGGGTTGTACCTCGGATGTGGAGGTGGCACCTTGCTCCAAGTTGACAATTTGTTTGGAGCCTTTGATCATCAATTCAAAGCTCACAAACTTTCCTATAACTTCTTCGGAGGACATTAGCTTATATCTAGGATCACCACGTATTAATTGAACTTACGTAGGATTACAAAAAACGAGTGATCTTAGAATAATCTTGACCATTTCATGGTCATCTCATTTTGTGCTCCCGAGGTTGCGCACTTGATTGACCAAGGTCTTGAGCCGGTTGTACATTGCTTGTGGCTCCTCTCCTTGGTTGAGGATGAATCGACCGAGCTCCCCCACGATCGTCTCCCGCTTGGTGATCTTGGTCACCTCATCCCCTTCGTGTGCGGTCTTTAGCATGTCCCAAATCTCCTTGGCACTCTTCAACCCTTGCACCTTATTATACTCCTCTCGACATAGAGAGGTGAGGAGTATAGTAGTAGCTTGAGAGTTGAAATGCCAGATTTGGGCGACCTCGTCCGAGTCATAGCCTTTATCCCCCACGGATGGTACCTACACTCCAAACTCAATAACGTCCCATATGCTTGCGTGGAGTGAGGCTAGATGATCCTCATTTTATCACTCCACATACAATAATCTTCACCATCAAAAACTAGTGGTTTGCCTAATGGGACAGAAAGTAAAGGAGTGCGTTTAGAAATGCGAGGATAGCGTAGGGGGATCTTACCAAACTTCTTGTGCTCATGGCGCTTAGAATTGACGGACGGAGCGTTGGAGCCGGAGGTGGAGGGCGACGAAGAATCAGTCTCGTAGTAGACCACTTTCTTCATTTTCTTCTTCTTGTCGCCACTCCAGAGGTGATTCTCCCTTCCTTTGGCACCGGACTCCCTTGATGGAGCCTTCCCGTGGCTTGTGACCGTTTCCATCTCCCTCTTGGCGGATCCTCCTGACATCACTTCGAGTGGTTAGACTCTAATGAAGCACTGGCTCTGATACCAATTGAAAGTCGCCTAGAGGGGAGTGGATAGGTGGAAACTGAAATTTATAGCTTTAAACACACTACAAGTCGGGGTTAGTGTTAGAATAAAATCAGAGTCTGAAAGAGAGGGAAAACAAATCAACCAAGAGATAAAGCAGATGAACACGGTGATTTGTTTTACCGAGGTTCAGTTCCAAAGAACCTAGTCCCCGTTGAGGTGGTCACAAAGACCAGGTCTCTTTCAACCATTTCCCTCTCTCAAACGGTCACCTAGACCGAGTGAGCTTTCTCCTTAATCAAATAGGTCAATAAAACTTGGCCAATAAAACTTTTCCAACATCTAGTGGGTGGGGAATGTGTGGCGGAACTGCCCGAATTATTCCGACTTAAGTGCCTAAGTCCCGCCTTAGAGGCAAGACCACACTTAAATGGGAATAACCCGTCAATCCCTCGGATCTAGTCCGACGAGGCCACTGACAGGATCAAGTACCACAATCTCACTCGATGGTGAGTCACAGAGCAAATACAATAAGGCATAAAACCATACATTAAGGAGTATTAAATTATTACATCACCATCAGAGTTTTGCAAAAGTAGTCATCATTGTTCTAAGTGCAGCGGAATGAAACTAACGATAGATAAATGGAGGGATGGGGAAGCCTGTCCCATCACTCCTCATGCTCCTCCTCAGCCGAGGCAGGATCCCACTCGACTGTCCAACCCGGTGGCAAGATGGACGACCAAGTCACTCCAGCAACCATGTCCTCCAGAGAACCTGTAAAAATTTATGCCACAAGCAAGGCTGAGTACACTAATACTCAGCTAGACTTACCCGGTGTGAGGAGTCTACTCCTCTACCTCTAGACATGCAGCTGTTTGGCTGTGGGGTTTGGTTGCCAAAAGCACTAGCTGAGTTTTTAAATCAAGTTTTAGCTTTGTCAAGTTTAAGTGTGACTCTCTTAAGGCTAAATGTGTACTATCTACGCATACATGGTATCAAACATATTTAGCAATCAACATCTTGTGTCAACTCATCACATTTCCACTTGTTACTCAATGCAGTACAATGGATCAAGCAGTCTCATTAGCTGCGAGAAACAGACGATTCGAATCGAGTTTTTATCCTTGCAAGGTAAACCTAAACACACGACGTGGCGAGGCACTCCATCCCCACACACATCAACCGTCCCCATCGATTCCCTGGCAGCAGATCAGGGCTCACCGCCTTGGCGTACAATGCCTCACTGACCCCGACTGCCGTCGTGCAGTGACCGCACTTGTACCCACCATAACCGGAATGAGAGACCACGTCTCAGGTCGCGTGAGGGGATATGTCCGCTGGCAGGTTCAATCAGGTACTAGGCTTACCGATTTACCATATTTCTCGGCATGTGCTTAGTACATTCAAACGCTTGACACAGGTATCCGCACGTTAATCCTTATTCCAATTTCATCTCGTAGACCACACATCCCCATGGATCCGTGTCCACGGACCAACATCAGTATGATATGAAAGTGGGTACAATCAATGTCCTAACCTCGCGCGAGTGCTAGAAAAATCACTTGACTTCTACCGAGATCCCTAATTAATAAAGCAACTACTCGGCCTAGTCATACTAGTATTCATCTCAATAGGGTTCCTGAGATCATGCAACTAGGGTTTCAAACAACTCCTACACTTAAGTGCACATTCAATCCTACAATCATTAAGTGTAGTAAAATAGTATAAATAACAGGTTATGCATAAACCGGGGCTTGCCTTCCAAAGCTGGGGTAGGCAAATCCTCTGGTGCAGGCTCTGGTGCTGGATCCGGGGCTACCTCCTGAGCAGCTCCTTGCTCCGGCACGAGGACGTACTCTCCGTCAGCGAGGTTACAGTCTATCGAAATGCAATGAATATGTAGGTCATGATTATGCAGGATTTAATAACATTATGCTAAAGGAAGAAAAACTAAGTTAGTTGGCAACTTAGGGTTCATTGGTCATATGTGGCTTTTAGTGGTTTATGCTTATCACTCTAGGTTTAGTTTTGTTAAGGATAAGCATAGTGGATTGGTATTTCCTTTATATATTTCAGTGGACAATTTCAAAGGGTTTTTAGGATGACACTAAATTTCCATTATTCATTTTCCCTTTCTTTATTTTCTATTTATGAATTCTAGTGTAGGTTTGAACTACAACAGTGAATTAACTTTTTCCAAAAATTCTGTAAAAATTACAGTGGCTTGCCATTGGTCAATATAGTCTGTTCTAGGAATTTGAGGTTCAAAATAAAAAGGCTATGCTTTAGACAAAAATAACAAAATTGTGTAAATGGGCCACTTTGTACTACAACTCTTAACTAGGGGGGTTCTGTCCTAAGGGTTATTTTTTGTTGGCATCTAACAGTAATAATAAGCTTCTGTGCCAAAAATCACAGAAAGCTAATTGGTGGTTATTTATTTGTGATATTCTAAAGTTTAATGCCAAAAAGGTGCTTATAACTAACTTGTTATTTGAAAAATATCAAACAACAGACTTCATATTTTTCTTATGTTCATAACAACAACCCATTAGTTATCCCAAGGTTTGGGGTGTTTTTGCCTTAGGGTTATTTTTGTAGGATTTTTCTAGGTTTTCCTTGTTTTCTTAAAATAAAAGGCATCCTATTTATTTTATACTAAACCAGGGTATAATCAATTTTTCTAGTAAACTACACTGAATAAGTATACTAACAAAAATATGGGGGCTCCCTAGTTCTTTATTTAAATCACCTTTCCTATTTTCTTTATCCTTAAGCATAATGTAAAATAAGTGGCAAAATCTACCTTAATGGGGTGTACAGAGGGGTTTAGCATTTTTAAATAGGTCAGTAGGTGGTCATGTACTTCTCCAAATTTTCTTAACCTCAGTTAAATAGTGCAACTATTTTTCTTCCTATTATTTAGCTTTTGGCCAAATCAGTATTTAATTCAGAACCCTAAAGTTTTCTGTAGCACATAGGGGTTTCATATTTTTCTTCAGTAGTTTATATTATTTAAGATCTGACAAAATTGGTTTGACTCAATTTGGATGAATAAAACAGAAGATATGAATTATTCAAGTGTTGTTTCAATTTTTAAATCAGATTTAATTAAAGGTTTCCTGGAAAACCACTTTGCACCGAAGTCCTTGGGTTATTTCTAAACTAACTCTCTCAGTTATACCCCCGCGCTACTATTCATCCGAGTCACCGACATTGCGCAAAACCCCCTAGCTTTCTCTTCTTCTCCCCCGCAGTCCCTCCCTAGGTTTAAACAGTGCCCGCGAGAAAGAAAAGGGTAGCGCGGCTTACCGGCGACGAGAGAGGACCGGCGAGGGGCGGGGTTGGCTCCGGGAGGTCCTGGCAGTCACAACGGTGTATGGCTCGACGGCGGGGGTGGCCGGAATCGCCCGGTCCACGTGCGCAGGCGGGTGCTCTCGTCGGCGGCGGGTGTGCCGGCCAAACCACGGTGACCTAGTTCAATCCAATGGCACAGTGAGCTTCACGGGGTGACGTAGAGGCTATGTGCACAAGGAATCGAGGAATGGAGCAGAGGATTACCCGGTCTACGCCCGCCGGCGGTCGGGTGGAGTCCGGCGACCGTGGACAGGCCTCTCCAGCAGCAAACTTCGATTCCTTGCTCGGGGAGCTTCACCGAGGTGTGCACAATCTTCTCCGAGGGCTGGATGGGCCTGGGAAAGGTTCTGCTGGCCGGTCTACGGTGGCAGGGGGATTGGGCAGCCGCGAACACGTCGTGCACGGGCAAACGCCGGTGGGTTTGGGCTCTGGTGAGGTCGAGCGCGTGCGGAGGGGTACGGTCAAGGTCCCTGGGGGCTTTATAGGCGTGGGCGCGGGCCATGGCGCCGGCTGGTCTTTGGCGCGACGTGGGGCACGCGGGGCGCACGTCGGGCGTGCTCTGGCGAGCTCAGAGCGCGTCGAACACGTGGCCGTTGCCTTCTGCCCTTGTTCTTGCGCCTGCTGAGCAGCCAAGCGTGCGAATCTCGCCCTATGGCTTATGCAAGATTTCTTCCCTGCACCTAGGGCTACCTAGTTCGTGTAAGTTCCAAGAGAAGATCGGGTCTGGTTTAGGAGATATGGTGGCGCCAAGTCTTGTCTGTCTGCACTGTTCAACCCGAGACAAAATAGGTGCCAACCCGTGTCAAACGGTCTTGGCTTGGGTTCAAACTCTTCCAGGGGGTTCCTTAGATAATTTGGCTCCTTTTTGTTATTTAGACCCTGGGGATTTGGTGTCATTAGCTAGGTGAACACCCCTGATCTCTAGATTAGGGCTGATTTTGGGACTTAGAGGGAATGGGGTGATTCCATAGTGTTCTCCACTTGGGGTTGATTTAGGGGTCCTTTAGGGGGTCTTTTGTAAAGTTCCTTTGCTGTCTTTTGTAACCATTTTGGTACTCTTAAACTTTGGTTGAGGGTTTAAATCATGGAATGTGCATTTGCGTAATCTTTCTCTCAACTTAAGGCTTCAAGAGAGAGGGTCCAAGGTTCAATCCTCCCTTGCCCTAGGTGATCATTGTCTAAAGGCTTGGGTAATACCTTGGTCCCTGGCATTTCTTAACTCACTCATGCTTCCAAGGTCTTAAGTGCTCCCTCTCTTCCAAGTTTTAACCACATGTGATAATAGGTATATGTGTCATTAGGAAGCCAGCCCTTGGTAACACCTGGGGTGTTACAGCCCTCCCCCCTTAAAGGAATCTCGCCCCGAGATTATAGGGGGTGCTATGAAGGTGTGCTGGTGTGTTACCCTTCCCTTAATCCAAGTTTATCTTGTTATCTGCTCTTCGAATGTCATTCTCTTTGCAACTTCAGAAGGAAGTCCTTTTTAAGTTAAATCTACAACTTAGACTACCCTTGATATCTAAGTTTTTCTTATAATTGTATTCAAAGGGCAGGTGGGGGTGGGGTTTTGGGGTTACGTACCAACTCTTTTGGGTAGAAAGTCGGGGAAGCGAGAGCGTAGAAAATCCTCAGTCTCCCATGTAGCTTCTTCTACTGAATGGTGACTCCACTGAACCTTAAACATTCTGATCGACTTTGCCCGTGTTGACCTCTCTTTCTGATCCAACACCTTGACAGGGCACTCTTGATAGGACAGGTCTGGTTCTATCTCAATGTCGGGTTCAGGTAGCACTTCAGTGGGTAGGCGGACACATTTCCGCAGCTGAGATACATGAAACACATTGTGAACTGCTGACATGCGAGGTGGCAATTCCAATTGATAGGCTACAGGTCCACAACTTGCTTTGATTTCATAGGGTCCAATGTAGCGAGGAGCAAACTTGCCCTTGATCCCAAATCTCTGGACACCCTTGGTGGGTGACACCTTAAGGTAAACATGATCTCCCACTTCAAACTGCAGAGGCTTCCGCCTCTTGTCATGATAGCTTCTTTGCCTGGCTTGAGCAGCTTCTAAGTTCTTTGCAATTACTCTGACCTTTTCCTCTGCTTTAAGTACCAAATCTGGCCCAAATATTTCTCTCTCTCCAGCTTGCGACCAATTCAGTGGGGTCCTACATCTTCTCCCATATAAGGCTTCAAAAGGTGCCATCTTCAAACTGGACTGGTAGCTGTTATTATAAGAAAACTCTGCCAAAGAAAGACACTTGTCCCAATCCTTCCCGTAGTGTAGCACGCATGCCCTCAACATGTCTTCCAAAACCTGATTTACCCTTTCCGTCTAGCCATCTGTTTGAGGATGGTATGCTGAGCTTCGTATTACCTGGGTCCCAAGTGATTCTTGCAGCTGCTCCCAAAAGCGTGCCACAAAGAGTGCTCCTCTGTCGGATACAATGGTCTTCAGAATGCCATGCAAACACACTATCTGATCAACATAGATCTCTGCATATTTCTCGGTCTTGTGGGTGGTATGCACTGGTAAGAAATGAGCAGTCTTGGTCAATCTGTCCACAATAACCCAAATGGAATCATGGTGTCTGGAGGTATTGGGCAATCCCACGATAAAGTCCATGCAAATGTCCTCCCATTTCCAAGATGGTATGGGAAGGGGTTGCAAAGGGCCTGCTGCTTTCAAATGACTGGCTTTGATCCTCTGGCAGGTGCCACACTCGGATATGTACTTGGCAATCTCCCTCTTCATTCTGGTCCACCAGTATAAGGATCTGAGATCATGATACATCTTGTTGCTGCCCGGGTGCATGGAGAATTTTGAAAGGTGAGCTTCATCTAGTGTAATACCCACTTTGTAAGAAAAGTCTAAAAAGAGAAATTATATTACTTTGTATCTATATGTGTTAACTATGTTTATCATTTCATGTGAACACCACAATTAAACAAATAAATAGGTGACAAAAGACACTAAAAATGATACATGCATCATGCTGGGAATTTATTTTGTGTGCATTTTGTGACAACAGGAAATAATGTGAAAGGAAATATATCAAATTCTCTAAAGAGGAATTCAAGAATTTGAGCAAGAGAAGAAAGAATACTAAACAAAGATAAATACAATAAATATAAAGAAATTAGTTAAACCTTCCTATTTGAGTCAACTTGTACATTTAGAAAAGTGAATATAAGTTCGCAGATTAAAATTAAATTCAAATTTGAATTCTAGAAATTGGAAAGAGAAAGAAAAGGGAAACAAAATATATAAAAAAAAAGAAAAATCGCCGTCTGGGCCGAATCCTCCTTGCGCTGGCCCATCTCCATTTTTTTTTCTTTCACTGCGCTGGCCATTGTCGCGCCTTACCCTAGCGCCGCCAGCCACCTTCCTGTGCGCTCGCGTTTGTGACTCTGCCCGTGGGGGGCCCACTTGTCATCGTTTTCGTCCGCTTCCAACGCTGCTTCAACGGCGAAGCCACCGCGCGATCTCCTCTCTCCTGGCGCGCGCATCTCGCTCCACGGCCGAGTCTAACGCCCTCGCATGCAGCTAGTTGTCATATCTGTTGTGTCTACCGTGTGGGCCCAGCACGCGATGACTCCTTCGCTCCCTCAGCCGTAACAGAGTTCGCGACGAACTCACAACGGAATCGCGTTGGGGTCAGGTGCCGAACCTTGCGATTCCCCCTCGCTCAGGCCATAAAATGGATCCCCGGACCCGCGCGCGTCTTTCACTGTGGTCCTCACACCTGGTGGCGTCCTCGCCTGTGGCCAATCGATGAGAGTTGGGGAGGGAAGTGAGGCTCGCCGCGGTGGGGAATCCAACCACGCCCAGAATCAGAACCTGCTGCTAACCGTGAAGCTGCGCTTGATCCCGGGGAAACTGTGCGGGTCCTCTGCGGGTGGTGTTTGGGTCGGCAACGCCGTCGATTCCTCACCGTCGTCCTCGTGTGCCGTCAGTATCGCTCTCCGCCGTGGTGTTGTTCTAACCGTGGTCGTCCTCGTTTTCGCCTCCTCTCGCGGTAAGAAATCCATCATCCAGTTCACCAATGTCTCCTCTACGTGTACCATACCTTGGATCCATGTTTAGGGCTTGAGTTCGTGGGTTGGCGTGGCCGGACCATGGCCTCCGCCGTGGGTGCTAGACGCCGGTGTCCCTGGCCGCTAGGTTGGGGGATAGAAGAGGGGTCTTAGCCGTTGGATCCGGTTTCATCAACTCGGGGCCGTGGATCCATTAATGGACGGATCAGATTAGTTCTGACATACCGCTTGGGGCGTTTGGATCTGTGTCGTCGGATCGGCATCCTACGACTTGAATTAGATCGTGATTCATTAAATTACTGCCATCAGATCTCGATCCGATGGTCTATATCACGTGTGGGTCTGGCTTAGTGTCGATCTAATCCCATCCGTTGAAAGTAAATCTGGCGGCCAGTAGTTCACCGTACCCCTTCGGCCCGGGTATTTTCTTAAAGAGACCCTCCACTTTAAGCTATTCAACCCGCCGTCCATTACAGCTATACACTGTGTCTTGAGATTCTTACCCCGCAGCCCCTGTATTTTACAGAATTTGATGCCCAGTCCAGAGATTTATAAAATTCAGAAAAAGGATTAGAAAATGATTTTAATGTGAAAATAAATGATAGAATTTGTTTAATTCATATAAAATTCATATGAAGTCCAATTTAATCCATTCTAGTTTCTATAATTTTGTAATATTACTATTTATCACATAGTGCCTCTGTTTTGATATGAAAACAATAATAAAATTAATTTCCTAATTAATCTTATATCAAAATACATAAAACCCTAGGAAATTCATAACTCCTTCGTTTTAACTCCGATTTGATCCGTTCAAGTTGCGTTAGTCTCGTAGAAACGCGTAGATCATTATTATTCAGTTGGTACTTATGTTTGGTGTGATGTTAATTTTATCTATACCATGTTTGTTTGTATTGCTACGACTAGCGCGAGGACACGTGTCATCTGAAAAGCAAGTTGGTACCTGGATTCTCAAGTGCCAGGCAAGTTGTGCCCTTGATTCACTTTTGTTACCCAATAATGTTCTTTATAATCATTTACCATGCATAGGTTTAATTTTGATGGGACCCAATAGGTCACCCTAGATTGTTTACCTCATTACCTTGATTACCCCTGAATCACTTGGGTAGTTTATGCTATTGCTTTACGTGGTTTTTGGGTTAATATTTCATTATATCCATGTTCCAGTTATTTTGTTATTCTATTTATGTTCATGTCAAGATCATTATGTTATTGTTAATTGGAACATGGAGCTTAACTTGAGAACCACGTGCCACCACAAGGGAGGAATGGGACCCCTTGGCTGACTAATTAGGAAAGCTAGAGGAAGACTACCTTACCCGAAAGGGGCAAGGGCAGTAGGGGAGTGGTCAGTGTAGGGAGGTCCCTGGTTGATTTTGCTGCGATGGCGGTCAGCCAGGAACCCTGCATTGGAACTTCCTATAAACTGTAGCGGGTTTTCGGAAGCTAGTGGAACTTTGTAAAGGCCTCGTAGTGGATCCCTAGCCATTCACCTTGGTAGTGTCTAAGGGCCTAGCTAACCCTGGCGACATGGGAAACACGACTTGTGGGTAAAGGGTACAACCTCTGCAGAGTGTAAAATTGGTATACTAGCCGAGCTCACGGTCATGAGCGGCTCAGGACTCTCCGATGATTAAATTATGGAACCTAAACTCAATTTGTCATTTGCATTTGCATGGGATCTGTTATTAATTTTGTTCTATTATTTTATTATGGTTTGGTATTCACTTACACTTAGTAACTACTAATAAAATTTGACCAACTACTTAAAAGCAATGCTCAGCTTTAACCTCTATTGTTGATCAGCCTTACACTTCATGATCTCTAACCTTTGGTGAGTTCATGTCACATTATTCCCTACAACTTGTTGAGCGATGAACATGTGTGAGCTCACCCTTGCTGTCTCACACCCCCCCACAGGAGAAGAACAGGTGGTTTCAAGTGGAGTCAAGTATCGAGGAGTTTGATCTGATCTAGGTGGCGTTTCTCAGTCGACATTGGCACCGACGATCCTTAGTTTGTTTTATCTTTATTATTTTATTTTGTAATAAGTCTTCCGCTATGTAATAAATACTCTGATTATTGTGACATTTATATCTATGCACTCTGTTATTATATATGTTGTCTTCCTGGCGCATGTATGAGATGCACCCGGCTTTGTCCCTGTAAAGCCGGGTGTGACATCCAGTATCTTCTTTCTGAGCTCAGGGTCCTTGGGAACAACCAATCGATCTCCAAACCATAAAATTCCCTTGCAGTCCTGACGGAAACACTTGTATTTCTCTGCCTTCTGCTTGATCATTTCTTTGATAACCTGTACACCCTTGTCTTCAATCTGTGCTCTGACTATTTGCTCTTGCAGTGTGGGCTCCACCGAGATATAATTTAAATCACCCGAAGAAACCACTTCTAGGTTCAATTTGCACAACTCATCACACAGGGTGGTAACTCTTGCATCCATGCTCATACAATTACACTGGGCCTTTCTACTCAAGGCATCTGCCACAATATTGGCTTTGCCAGGATGGTAATGCACCTCCAAATCATAGTCCTTGATTAATTCTAACCATCTCCTCTGCCTCATGTTCAGATCTGCCTGAGTGAAAATGTATTTGAGGCTCTTGTGATCAGTGTAAATGTTACAGTGAGCTCCCATCAAGTAGTGTCTCCATATCTTGAGAGCATGAACCACGGCTGCTAACTCCAGATCATGTGTATGGTAGTTCTGCTCATGGGGTCTGAGTGCTCGGGAGGCATAAGCAATTACTCTGTTATCTTGCATTAAGACACATCCCAATCCAGTACCGGAAGCATCGCAATAAACTTCGAAGGGCTTAGTGTTGTCAGGTTGAGCTAGCACTGGGGCTGTGGTCAAATGTTGCCTTAGTGTATGAAAGGCATCCTCACACTTCTGGCTCCAATCATACTTGACTCCTTTCTTCAACAATTCGGTCATTGGCTTGGCAATTCTAGAGAAATCCGGAATGAATCGTCGATAATACCCTGCCAATCCCAGAAAACTCCGAATCTGTCTCACTGTGGTAGGAGGTTTCCAGTTCATCACTTCTTGTACCTTCTCAGGATCAACTGATATCCCATCCTGAGAAATTGTGTGACCCAAGAATTTGATTTCCCTCAGCCAGAATTCACACTTAGACAACTTGGCATAAAGACGATGATCGCGCAGTCGCTGAAGCACGATGTGCAGATGCTTAGCATGCTCATCTTCATTCTTGGAATAGACCAGGATATCATCAATAAAAACCACTACAAATTTGTCTAGCTCTGGCATGAATACTGAGTACATCAGGTACATGAAATAAGCTGGGGCATTGGTCAGCCCAAAAGACATCACCAAGAATTCATAGAGCCCATATCGGGTAGAGAAGGTCGTCTTCGGAATATCACTGGCACGGATCTTGATCTGATGGTAGCCCGAGCGAAGGTCTATCTTGGAGAATACCTTGGCTCCTACCAACTGATCAAACAAAACATCAATGCGGGGCAGTGGGTACTTGTTCTTGATGGTCACCGCATTGAGAGGGCGATAATCGACACACATTCTCAGACTTTCATCCTTCTTCTTTACAAACAAGGCTGGGCATCCCCAAGGTGAAGTACTTGGGCGAATGAACCCCTTGTCCAACAACCCTTGCAGTTGCCTTTTTAGTTCTGCCAATTCTACGGGAGGCATCCTATATGGTCTCTTGGAGATAGGAGCAGTCCCGGGTTGCAATTCAATTGCGAACTCAATGTCTCTATCAGGTGGCATCCCTGGCAATTCATCCAAAAAAACATCTGGGTAGTCACGGACCACTGGGATATTTTCCACTGGGGATTCTATCATAACGAAGGCACAAGAACGGGTACAACCCTGGTCGGGCAAATATAGTGTGGTTTCACCACAGGCCGGTGAGTGCACTTCAATGGCCCTAGCTGCAATGTCAATCACTGCCTGATGTTTGGTCAACTAGTCAGTTCCCAATATGATATCCACACTATCCAAACCCAAAATAAGAAGGTTGGTTTTAATTATCAGACTACCAAACTTTATAGGCACATTCTTGCTGATTTGATTAGTGGCAATCCTGCCTCCTGGTGTTGAAATTGTAATACCCCCATTGGTGTGGTGAAAAGGTAACTGACACTTGGCACTAAATTTGGCACTGATAAAACTATGCGATGCACCAGAATCAAAAAGAATAATAGCAAGGTAATTCAAAACTGTAAAGGTACTAGTCATGACGGGTGCTCCCTCTGGAATATCAGCCATGGTGGTAAAGTTCAGCCTGCCCTGCCTCACTTGCACCTTCTGCCTCTTGCCTTGGTTCTGATTAGCATTCTGCCCCTGCCTCTGCTGGTTCCTGGGGCAATTCTTGGCATAATGTCCGGTGTTGCCGCATGTGAAACACCTGTTGTCATTTGCCTGGCGATACTACTGCTGCTGTTGATTGTTCCTCTGAGCTGGAAACTGGGTACGGTTGGGTGCCTACTACTGCTACTATGGTCAGATCACCCATCGCCCTTGCTGCTGCTGAGGCCCCCTATTCTGAGTGTTAGACACAATCCTGAAACGCTATGGCTGAGCTGAAGGTCCTGCCACAGGGGTCTTCCTCTTCTTTTCTGCCTGACGAGCTCTGATACAGTCCTCCTAGGAGATGGCCATGTTGACCAACTCATTGTAGCTGTTGGCCCTGACGGTGTTGAGACGGTCACGGAGCTTAGTGCTGAGCCCCCTTCTGAACCTGTCCCTCTTCTCGTCAGTGTCTGCGTGGTACCCGGCATACTGACACAGGTCATTAAAGGCCTGAGCATACTGTAGCACTGTCCGGTTCCCTTGAGTGAGTGCCAGAAACTCGTTGAGCTTACGGTCCATAATACCAGCTGGAATATGGTGTCCCCTGAAAGCTGCCTTGAACTCTCTCCAATCCACTTCATGGTCAACTGGTTGCATAGCAAGATAGTGGTCCCACCATGTCCGCGCGGGTCCGCGAAGCTGCTGGGTGGCAAACCTGACCTTAGTCACTTCGGAACAAACTCCATTGAGTAGTGGGAATTTAGATTCCACTACCCTCAGCCATACATCAGCATCAAGTGGGTCCTCTGCCCTGGTGAACAACGGTGGTTGAGTACTGAGGAACTCCTGGTAAGTGGCTGCTGCGGGGTGACGCTGATGATCTCCACCACCATAGTGCTGAGGTGGTGGCTGGAGCTGAGCTAGCTGCCTCAAGATCTCATTCTGCTGAGCCATTAGCTCCTGCAGAGTGGGAGGCGGTGGCGGTGGTGGAGGAATGCGCTCATTCTGTCCATGACGCGCTCTCCCGGCCATCTGAAAAATCACATATATACTCAATAACACATCTTCAACGTTCAAGGTTCAATCGCGATGAAAGAGTCAAAAGACGAAATTGGTAGATTCTTGCATAAACATAAAGGATTTCACAAGGCATAAACTTTTCTTCTCAAATTAAGACTAACATCATCCATCAACCATGCTTCCAAAAGAAGTTTATCGCGATTACATCAATATCCCAAAAAGACTCAACTCTATCTAGCCTAGTACCCAAGGGGCGCAAAAGCTAAGCTAGCTTCGAGGAGTCCTACCATCACAGACTTCTAATTCCATCCCTGTGACCTAGTGAGCGAACGAGGCAACGCTCGACTCGGGGGAAGGTGGTCTCCCTGAGCCCGCAGTGTCCAAACTGGAGGCAGGCTCCTCTCCTCCCTCGATGTCGACATCCTCGTTGGCCCCCATGTCCTGGATCTCCTGGTGGTGCATATCCAGATGCTCGTTAGCCTCGGCAAGCTGCTGCTGGGTGTTAATTAACTGATCCTCGAGAACCTTGATGGTGTTCTCCCTGGTTCCCACTAATTCCTCCAGCTCTTGGATCTCATCTGACAGCTGCTCCACTTGCAAGTCCTTCTCCACCATCTCAGTGGACAAATCAACCACAAGCTCCTCTCTGTTGTCCAGGGTGATCTTTGTTGCTTCCAACAATGCCATCAGATAGGACATTGCCTCACCACGCATCACTTGCAGACGGTACAGGGCATTCATGCACCGTACTGTCAAGTGAGCAGTCTAGCCTGGGTAGAGAGCCCAGATGTCCTTGGCATGCTCCACTCAGTCCTTCCACATTGGGTCGTCCTCCTTCTCAGTGGGGAACAAGCCAATGGGGTGGGTGGATAACTCCAAGGGGTGGAATCCGCAGAAAGTGGTCAACCCGTGCAGAGCAATCGCCTCGATCGTATCCTCAGCCCGGTACCCAAAAGACTCCGAGTCCAGCGAACGCCAGCCTGGCTGTAGGGGATGAGGCTCCAGGGTCATCCTCACCCTACAGCGGGGCACTCTGTGCTTCTCGAACTGCTGCACCGTGTACTGGGGAGGTGTCATGTAACCAGCTCCCTGAAGTACCTCCCACAAAATACGGGGAAAACCCTCTCGTGCAAGCCCGTCAGTGTGTGACAGTGCATTCCCTCCGTCCGAGGATCCATGGGAAGTCATCTGTGTACGGTTAATCGTAAGTAAAAGAAAAGAATTATAAAAAGAAAAGGAAACACAACTCAGCCTCTCTCTAATTATGGCAATGGTACTGGGGTACTTAGTTGGTCATCATTTTGTATTAAGTTCTTACCCATTAGTTTAGTTAAGAATGCATGCATGCTCGTCCTGAACGACCTCGCATCAACGTAAAGGGAATAGGGAAGGACTCCCATCCCTTATAGTAGCCTGTAGGGCTTAGTCACTTAGCCACCTAACTACCCCTCTATCATCCTAAGGCTTCACGTTCTAGGTCTATCCAGATCGTCCTACGATCTATCCAACAATTGTTTCTATCCAGTTTTACTTAGAAAAGGATGGTATTTATAGTTTATTGATTCTTCTGTGGTAGTACGAGCTCCGATACCAGCTGTGGCGGAACTGCCCAAATTATTCCGACTTAAGTGCCTAAGTCCCGCCTTAGAGGCAAGACCACACTTAAATGGGAATAACCCGTCAATCCCTCGGATCTAGTCCGACGAGGCCACTGACAGGATCAAGTACCACAATCTCACTCGATGGTGAGTCACAGAGCAAATACAATAAGGCATAAAACCATACATTAAGGAGTATTAAATTATTACATCACCATCGGAGTTTTGCAAAAGTAGTCATCATTGTTTGAAGTGCAGCGGAATGAAACTAACGATAGATAAATGGAGGGATGGGGAAGCCTGTCCCATCACTCCTCATGCTCCTCCGCAGCCGAGGCAGGATCCCACTCGACTGTCCAACCCGGTGGCAAGATGGACGGCCAAGTCACTCCAGCAACCATGTCCTCTAGAGAACCTGTAAAAATTTATGCCACAAGCAAGGCTGAGTATACTAATACTCAGCTAGACTTACCCGGTGTGAGGAGTCTACTCCTCTACCTCTAGACATGTAGCTGTTTGGCTGTGGGGTTTGGTTGCCAAAAGCACTAGCTGAGTTTTTAAATCAAGTTTTAGCTTTGTCAAGTTTAAGTGTGACTCTCTTAAGGCTAAATGTGTACTATCTACGCATACATGGTATCAAACATATTTAGCAATCAACATCTTGTGTCAACTCATCACATTTCCACTTATTACTCAATGCAGTACAATGGATCAAGTAGTCTCATTAGCTACGAGAAACAGACGATTCGAATCGAGTTTTTATCCTTGCAAGGTAAACCTAAACACACGACGTGGCGAGGCACTCCGTCCCCACACACATCAATCGTCCCCATCGATTCCCTGGCAGCAGATCAGGGCTCACCGCCTTGGCGTAAAATGCCTCACTGACCCCGACTGCCGTCGTGCAGTGACCGCACTTGTTTTGGGATCTGGTCTATGATAGGGTCTTTACTTTATTTATGTGCTAGTAGACCGAATATTATGCTTAGCGTATGCATGTGTGCTAGATTTCAATCCGACCCAAGGGAGTGTCACCTTGTGGCCGTTAAGCGAATTCTTAGGTATTTAGTTGCTACCCCTTGCTTTGGGATCTGGTATCCAAAGGGTTCTACCTTTGACTTGATTGGATACTCAGACTCCGACTACGTTGGATGCAAGGTTGATAGGAAGAGTACATCAGGGACGTGCCAATTCCTAGGAAGGTCCCTGGTGTCTTGGAGTTCTAAGAAACAAACTTCCGTTGCCCTATCCACCGCTGAGGCCGAGTACGTTGCCGCAGGACAGTGTTGCACGCAACTACTTTGGATGAGGCAAACCCTTCGAGACTTTGGCTACAATCTGAGCAAAGTCTCACTCCTATGTGATAATGAGAGTGCAATTCGCATGGCGGACAATCCTGTTGAACACAGCCGCATAAAGCACATAAATATCCGGCATCACTTTTTGAGAGACCACCAGCAAAAGGGAGATATCGAAGTGTTTTATGTTAGCACCGAGAACCAGCTAGCCGATATCTTTACCAAGCCTTTAGATGAGAAGACCTTTTGCAGGTTGCGTAGTGAGCTAAATGTCTTAGATTCGCGTAACTTGGATTGATCTATAGCATACATGTGTTTTATGTCTTTGATCATGTTCCTTTATGCATTTTATTGCTTATTTATGGTGCTCAAGTTGTGCAAGGGATCCCCGGACCTCACAAGTCCATGTGTGAATGATGCACATATTTAGGGGGAGAAATGCTACAACTTGACCCTTTGAGACTAACCATGTGCTTGAGTTTACTTAGTTTAGTCTCAAAGGTGGATTGAAGGGGAAAGGTGAACTTGGACCATGCAAGACTTCCACTGCACTTTGATGAGAGGGTAATTTACTCCAAGTTCATCTCCATGCTCTTATTGCCTTTTCACTCTTAATTGACGATTTTGGTGAGGCAATGGGGTTTAAGGGCTAAGAATGATCCTGTTTTGGTGCTTAATGCCAAAGGGGGAGAGATTAAAGGCCAAAGCAAATGGATCAGCTACCACTTGAGAAATTTGAAAATAGTAGAGTTAGCTCTTTTGATTTGTCAAAGATCTCTTATGTGCAAAATTTGGCCTCTTGTGGGGAGAATGTAGGATTATGGGAAAAAGGGGGAGTTTTTGGCTCTTCATCAATTTTTCTCATGGAATACCTCTCTTTATGCCTAAACAAGTGTGTTTGACTTAGAGATAGGAAAATGAGTTTGATTTCAAAAACAAACCAAGTGGTGGCAAAGAATGGTCCAAATATGCCAAATTTGAATAAAAAACAATTCTTGTTCTCAATTGCTTTGATGTTGCACTTCTTTTAGTTGCTTTTTGATGTGTTGGCATAAATCACCAAAAAGGGGGGAGATTGAAAGGGAAATGTGCCCTTGGGCCATTTCTAGTATTGTTTTGGTGATTAAGTGCCCAACACGTATTGAGTGAGTAATCATGTGCCAAATGATGGACGAAGTGCAAATCAACAAGAAGGTATGATTCTAGACTTAGTACATTGGTTTTTGTGTACTAATATATTTGTCTAAGTGCTAGAATTAGAGAAAAGAAAAGAAGAAAAGAACTTGGCTCGAAGCAGCCAAGACTCAGCTCAGTCTGGCACACCGGACTGTCCGGTGCGCCAACGGCTAGAATTCTGCAACGGTCGGTTGTGCCATTTTAGGAAGGAAATCTGCACCGAACCATGAATAGTGCCTATCCAGTGGTGCACCGAACTGTCCGGTGCGCCACCCGACAGAAGGCAAGAATTGCCTTCCTATATTGCCTCCAACGGCTCCTAGCTGCCTTGGGGCTATAAAAGGGACCCCTAGGCGCATGGAGGAGCACACCAAGCATTCTTTGATCATCTCTAAGCACCAAGACTTCATTCTCGCGCATTTGATTCGTTGTGATAGTGACTTGAGCTCTATTTGGGTAGAGAACCCCTCGCATTATGTTGTGAGGTCAAGTTGTGGCTTGTGTGCGTGATTGTGCTCGTTCATTGAGTCTTGTGTGTGTTGCTCTCCCCTCCCTTACTTCCATGCTTTTTGTGATCATCAATTGTAAGGGCGAGAGGCTCCAAAGTGTGGAGATTCCTCGCGAACGGGAGATAGTAAAAGAAAGGAAAAACACCGTGGTATTCAAGTTGATCATTGGATCACTTGAAAGGGGTTGAGTGCGACCCTCGTCCATTGGGACGCCACAACATGGAGTAGGCAAGTGTTATACTTAGCCGAACCACGGGATAAATCACCGTGTCTCTTGTGCTTGTTTTCATCGTGATCATTGTGTTTGGTTCTTAGCCACTTGATTCCATTGAGCTAACACTTGACTAAGTTTTTGTGGCTACAAGTATTTGATTTTTACAGGATCACCTATTCACCCCCCTCTAGGTGCTCTCATGAAGCTTCCTCTAGCATTCTTGAGCCCCTCGGGCATCCGAAGGTAGCAATAAGTTTCACTAGGAGTTATGAAGCTTGTTTTAGGCTCATCCTCCTTTTTCATCTAGATTTGATGATAACCTGAATAGCAGTCCAACAAGATCATGAGCTCCAAAGTGGCTACCGCATCTACGAGGGAGTCTATTCTTGGCAGAGAGAATTCATCCTTCGGGCACACCTTGTTGAGATCCGTAAAATCAATACACATTCTCCACTTTCCATTGGCCTTCTTTACCATAACAGTGTTGGCTAGCCATTCTGGGTATGTTACTTCTTTGATCACTCCGGCACTGAGAAGCCTTTTAACTTCATTTCTTTCACCTTCGGCTTTATCATCAAACATCTTCCGAAGCTTCTGCTTCCTCGGTCTAATAGCTCGGTCTACATTGAGTAAGTGTTCAATAACATCTCTGTTGACACCACAAAGATCAATGGTTGACCAAACAAAAACATCCATGTTATTGAACAAGAATTTTAACAGTGCTTTTTCTTGTTCATCAGACAATTAAGACCCAAACAACACCTTCTTCCTAGCTATGTCTTCGCATAGAAGCATAGACTTTGGTTGATCCGCAGAAGCAGCTTTATCTCTTATATACTTATGCTGCTGATGAGCTTCGGCTTCATCTATGTTGTGAATGGCCTTTGAATCTGTCCAATTCCCTTCGGCCCTTCTAGCAGCCTCTTGGCTTCCATGCACAATAATAGGACCTTGTTTAGATGGTATCTTCATGCATAGATATGTTGGATGGAATATTGCTTCGAAGACATTCAATGTCCCTCGTTCAATGATTGCAATATAAGGATAGTCCATGTCTACAATATCAAATACAACTTGCTATGTTCTTATGTTGTGAACATAACCGAAGGTGATTGGCATTGTTATTTTCCCAAGTGCTACTATCTGCCTTCCTCCGAAGCCACACAAGGGGTGTGTTGCATCATGTATTTTGTCATCCTGTTCTTGCATTTGCCTGAAGGCTTTTATAAAGATAATGTCTGCTGCACTGCCCGTGTCTACAAGGACATTGTGAACTAGTAACCCTTTGATAACACATGATATGACCATGGCATCATTATGGGGGTAATCCTTGAGCTGAAGGTCTTCTTGAAAAAATGTGATTGGTACATGAGACCATTTGGATTTGATGAAGGGTCCTTGCACTCCGATATGTTGTACCCTTCTCTGTGCTTCCTTCTTCTGCTTCTTGTTAGCTGGTTCGGAAGTTGAACCGCCTGTGATTGAGTGCACCAGCTTCGTAGTCGAAGGTGTCACAGCTTGATCACCTTGCGAAGCCATTGTGGTCGTGGAAGTGAGTTCACCAACAGTGGGCGCCAATGTTGATCACTTGTTCTCAAATGATGTGAATCAAGAACAAGGCAACACAATTGTTAAAGATTAAGGACCTTCGTCGTTCGAATCATCTCCTTTTAGATATAATGATCTTCAGACGAAGGTCATGAAAGGACATATCTTCATCATTCATGAGAATATGTATCCATAGAGATTATGTATGTTATTCATGCATGCATATATAAATATATATATATATATATATATATATATATATATTTCATGATATACACATTAACATCAAAAGAACTTAAATTACATTGATACCTTCGGCTTGTTTGAAGGTGTTGACGTGAGAGTAATTATAATCCAGCGTGAACAGTACGAGGGTACTGTTCACCTATTTATAGGCATGGGACGCAGCCCGAGTAAAAATACATTTATGATCTTAACATGTACTCATAATCGTAACATAAATCATCAGGGATTAACTAGTTTTTTCCTCTTCGGCTCGGCATCATGCTTAATCTTCGTCGCCACCTTAAGCCCAAGTTGTCGTCCTTCGGCTGTAGCTTTGGCATTCGTCGTTATCGCTTTTAGACAATGTCTTCGTCTCGAGGACCTTCGGCGAGGAAGAAGATCCTCAACATCACTTTACAAACGATATCTTCGTCTTGAGGACCTTCGGCGGAGAAGAAGATCCCCAACATGAAACATTCTGGATTTCAAGATTTCTAATACCGAACCCACCCTGATCTCTTGGAACAGACAGAACAACCCACTATTGGGAATGTGCCTTAGCCGAAGGTCCTTGCACTAACAAGTTTAAAGTTGTTCTATGAAGTGTCCCCAGATTAACCTTCATTACAACATGCCTCAACTGAAGGTCGATGGTCGAAGGCGAAGGCTTTGGCACCAGCAGCTAACCGAAGGTTTCCCACAGAATTGGAAAAGCATCAAGGAGACGAAGAAGAGATCAAGTGATGTGTAGTTCATATGTATAGGACTAAGGGTACTAAGGGTCATGGATGTAATTTTATATGAATTTTGTATACTGGGGTGCCACTATAAATAGAGAATACAATGCCATGCAATGGGGCAGACATTGAGCCCTCGCGTCTTATACCAAATCGCTCGACCTTCAAAGTTGCTTCGGGTTCTCGCACACCCTTTCGAAGGTATATTAATAGATATTTGTAACCGAAGGAAAATGTAGAAAGGAGCATAATGTGTGGCAGTTAGCCCTAGGTATTTTTCATTAATCATGTTTGTGTAACCTCTTATAATCATTGGAATCTTCCTCCTTCAATCTATCCCTCATTAAAGAGTAGATTAAAGGTAGGAAGATACTATCATTTTAATTATGTTGTCCTGTTTTGGTCCTTTCGTGGGAATCTAAACAGGTGACAACATAATTAATCTATATTTTTTCTTATGATGATTCTCTTGCCAAAAAAGTTAGACATATAAGTCTAGTTTCTTAAGAATGCCTTTTCGAACCTCAAAAAAGACATCATTGAAAGGGAAATGGGGGCCTAATCCATTTCTACACTTGTTTTGGTGCTTACTGACCATCACAACCATTTGGACTAACTAGTTTGCCAAGTGTATATTCTCAGGTTCATAAGATCAACCAATATGCTTTTAAGTCAGAAAATAACACAAATTCAACCTATTAAGGGTAAAACTTGGAAAAGAGGAACTATCAATAGTTCAACAGTTTGGATAAGTTCTAAACACCCCTACAAACCTATTTGATACATCTAGAAAGGTTGAAAAACTTAGTTTTAAAATATCACTCGTTTGGAGCCAATTTGAGCTAGAGAAGGAATGTGAGTTGAAGGAAATAAAACAACCATGTTTCATGACTTAGACTAGTTGGATAGTCTCTAAATGTATTTGTCTAAGTCATATGAACACCCTCTTGGATAGCCAAAATCATTTGAAGAAGATATGTCAAAACTTGTCAAAATTGAGCTGAGAAGAGGCATGCTAGCCCGATCTGGTGGTGCACCGAATCTAGTGCGCAGAGGGGTTTGGAACTAGTCTCGGACAGCTGGCACACCAGACCGGTTCATGGGTCAATAGACTAATTTACTAGAGAGGTTGTTTTGGAGTCGAAGTGGAGCTAGCGCACCACCCCAGTCTAGTAGAGCACCAGTCCAAATAACAGATCAACGATAGTTTCCAACTCCAACGACTATGCTAACGTGGCGGAGGTCTAGCGCCACAACGGACTAGTCTGGTGCCCCTGACATAACTTGCCCCCAACAGAATGACTCCCTGCCAGCACATTCTGACAGGGGTTTGGTGATCCATCAAACCTCCACTATTCAAGGTCTGGTGCAACATAGAAACTTGTAGTTTTCCCTCACTCTTCTCCAATGGCTATGCGGGGTGGTTGGGGCTATAAATACACCTCGAACCAGCATATTGAAGATACAAGAGCTACACCAAACATTCATACATTAAGTGCAACTACTCTCAAGCATTCAAGAGCATCCAAGTGCCATATTCGAGTGAATTGAGCTAGAGAAAAGTTAGTGCCTTGCCAGAGTGTTTCATTTGACTTGTTGCCATGTTATTGTGCTCTTGATTGTGTTTATATCCTCATTCCCAACCTCATTCTCACACTTTGTAAAAGCTAGCAAGAGACGCCAAATTGTTTGGCGATCCTTGTGGGAGACATCGTCTCTTTGAGATTGAGAAGAAGCATTCAACTGGTCTAAGTGACCGTTTGAGAGAGGGAAATGGTTGAAAGAGACTTATCCTTAGTGAACCCCTCAATAGGGAGTAGGTTTTCTGGAACTGAACCTCGAGAAACAAATCACCCATGTTATTGTGTTGTGTTCATTTGTGATTTGGTTCTCCCTCTCTCCCTCTCTTTCTAAGTTCTCTTGATTGCGCTTGATCACAATTAATTGTGTTGCTACCAAGCATAATTGTGCAATCTTATTGAGCAACACTTGCAAGAGAACTTCTCCTCTTCACTCTGATCATTCTATTTCTTGTTCTACTACTTTTCTTGTTCTACTGCACATCAGTACATCCCCCTGCAGTAATGTTCGTCCAACAAGGGGTGGCACGACCAATGGTTTTACTTGCACAACCATGGGGCTCTGTCCACCGCCAGCCATGGCCTTCCTGCTTTTCTTTCTAAGGAGCCCTCGGAGGCCCCTCAAAGTTAGGCATGGGGTGTCCTGAAGGAACAAGAGAAAAGGACGGCTAGGGCCATTGCGGCGGTGGTGATTCTTCGTGATCGTGGGGTCATGCTAGCGTGAGTGATTGGGAATTACCTCCTTTGGGGGTGGCTTCTCTCATGGCCAGGCGGTTGCCGCTTTTTAAGATGATCGCCGAGGCCCCATCGGATGACAGTCGGTTGAGCGCTCCACCTCCCAGTGACGCGGAGATCGCTCACTGGCTCACGGAGGCCATGGATGTTTGCAAGGGTGAGGATGGGGCTATCGTCCCGTACGTCTTTCCAATCCCAAGTTGCCCTCCAATGTGTCCCGCCCTAGGCTTAATGGTGTTTGTAAGTTCGTCTGGTTCCACTCTCCCCCTCTGCTTCCTTTTTTAGTTGCGCATCCTTCGACCCCATCTTCCTCTTTCCTCCAGTCCTCTTCTCCGGTGTTGCGAGATGACCCCATTCCCCTGCCGAAGAACGTGGTGGAGTGAAAGGGAAATGTGCCCTTGGGCCATTTCTAAGTATTTTGGTGATTGAGTGCCAACACATGTGTTTAATTGTGAATTTGTGTACATGGATGAACAAGGTGCAAATCATGAAGTAAAGGTATGTTTCTAAGCCTTAGTACATTGGTTTTGTGGACTAACATATTTGTCTAAGTGTTAGAAACAGAAAGAAGAAAAAGAGAAAAGGGGAGAGAATGACTTGGCTGTGTGCAGCCAAGTCCCAGCTCGGTCTGGAGCACCGGACTGTCCGGTGTGCACCGGACAGTGTCCGGTGCGCCAGGCTGACTCGGCTCGAACTGGCCGCTCTCGGGAATTCGCCGACGGCGTACGGCTAAAATTCACCGGACTGTCCGGTGTGCACCGGACTGTCCGGTGAGCCAACGGTCGGCCAGGGCCAACGGTCGGCCGCGCAATCCGCGCGAGACACGTGGCCGAGCCAACGGTCGGAAGACGGCACCGGACTGTCCGGTGTGCACCGGACTGTCCGGTGCGCCAACGGCTCGCAGATCTCCAACGGGCTGCAACGGTCGGCAGCGCCAGATAAGGAAACAAATCGGGCACCGGACAGTGTCCGGTGTGCACCGGACTGTCCGGTGCCCCCGACGACAGAAGGCAAGGATGGCCTTCCGGATTTGCTCTCAACGGCTCCTAGCTGCCTTGGGGCTATAAAAGGAGCCCCTAGGCGCATGGAGGAGACACACAAGCAACCTTTGAGCATTCTTGATCATCCACACTAAGTCTCTGCGCATTCGTTTGTGTTTCTAAGTGATTCGAGCTCTGTTCTAAGTGAGAACTCTGAGATAGTCTTGTGAGCTCGATTCTTGGCCGTGTGTGTGCGCTTTTGTTGTGGATTTGTGTGTGTTGCTTCCCTCCCTTACTCTGTGCTTTCTTTGTGATCATATACTTGTAAGGGCAAGAGACTCCAATTTGTGGAGATTCCTTGCAAACGGGATAGTGAAAGGAAAAGCAAAACACCGTGGTATTCAAGTGGGTCTTTGGACCGCTTGAGAGGGGTTGATTGCAACCCTCGTCCGTTGGGACGCCACAACGTGGAAGTAGGCAAGCATTGGCTTGGCCGAACCACGGGATAAACCACCGTGTCACCTCTGTCTTGATCTCTTGTGGTATTGTGTTTTGTTGAGACTTCACCTTAGCCACTTGGCAATAATCGTGCTAACACATAACAAGTTTTTGTGGCTTAAGTTTGAAGTTTTTACAGGATCACCTATTCACCCCCCCCTCTAGGTGCTCTCAATTGGTATCGGAGCCGTTCTATTCACAAAAGGGACTAACCGCCCGAATAGATGGATCCTAAGGGGAAGGGTATTGTGATCAACGACAAAGAAAAGGAGACCTTCGTCAACGAGCCGAAGGACGACAAGCCTACCGACTCCGGCTCGGGCCATAGACGAAAGGAAGGGAAGAAGAAGAAGACGAGGCGTATCAAGGAGATCATCTACTACGACGATAGTGATGAATCCACTTCTTCCCAAAAGGACGACGACAACGACTACAGGAAGACGGTCAATTCGAACTTTTCATTTGATTATTCCCGTATTCAACATAGTTCGAATTCGCATTTGCTTTCCATTCCTCTTGGCAAACCTCCACACTTCGATGGGGAGGACTACGGATTTTGGAGTCACAAAATGCGTAGTCACTTATTCTCTCTCCATCCTAGCATATGGGAGATTGTGGAGAACGGAATGAAATTCGATAGCTCGGATAGCCCTATGCTTATAAATGAACAGATTCATAAAAATGCACAGGCTACTACTGTTCTCTTAGCATCTTTGTGCAGGGAAGAGTACAATAAGGTGAGCGGCTTGGACAATGCCAAGCAGATATGGGACACCCTCAAGATCTCTCACGAGGGGAACGACATCACCATGCTCACCAAGATGGAGTTGGTGGAGGGCGAGCTTGGACGGTTCGCCATGATAAGGGGAGAGGAGCCAACTCAGACGTACAACCGGCTCAAGACCCTTATCAACAAAATAAGGAGCTACGGAAGCACGCGTTGGACGGATCACGATGTCGTCCGCCTAATGCTCAGGTCCTTTACCGTACTTGATCCTCATCTCGTGAACAATATTCGTGAGAATCCCAGGTACACGATGATGACGCCCGAGGAAGTGCTTGGAAAATTCGTAAGCGGGCGGATGATGATCAAGGAGGCAAGATACGTCGACGAAGCGTTGAACGGTCCGATCAACGAGCCGCAACCCCTTGCTCTCAAGGCAACACGAAGCAAGGAGGCGCTACCTAGCAAGGTGGCACAGATTGAGGCGGCTGGCCTTAATGATGAAGAGATGGCTCTCATCATTAAAAGATTCAAGACGGTGCTTAAAGGTCACAAGGGACAACCAAGCAAGACCAAAGCCAAGGGGAAGCGCTCATGCTTCAAATGCGGTAAGCTTGGTCATTTCATTGCTAACTGTCCCGATAATGAAAGTGACCAGGAAAAGGGGAACAAAAGAGAGAAGAAGAAGCAATACAAGAAGGCAAAGGGCGAGGCGCATCTAGGAAAGGAGTGGGACTCGGATTGCTCCTCCTCCGACTCCGACAACGAAGGACTCGCCGCCACTGCCTTCAACAAATCGGCTCTCTTCCCCAACGAGCGTCTCACTTGCCTTATGGCAAGGGAGAAGAAGGTGAGTACTCAAGACTCCACTTATGCTTCTTCTAGTGATAGTGAGTCTAGTGACGATGATGACATAGATTATTCTTGCTTGTTCAAAGGCTTAGATAGATCTAAGATAGATAAAATCAATGAATTGATTGATGCTTTGAATGAAAAGGATAGGCTTTTAGAGAAGCAAGAGGATTTATTGTATGATGAACATGATAAGTTTATAGAGGCACAAAAATCATATGCTTTAGAAGTGAAAAGAAATGAAGTGCTTTCTAGTGAAATATCTTCTTGTCATGAAACCATTGCTACTTTACAAAGTGTTAACCATGATTTAAATGCTAAATTAGAAGTAACAAATAAATCTAAGTCTTGTGTTGAAAATGTTACAATTTGCACTAGGTGTAAAGATTTTGATGTTAACACTTGTAGCAAACACTTAGTTTCAATTTCAAAACTAAAAGATGAAGTGGCTAGTCTTAATGCTCAACTTAAGACTAGCAAGAGTGAAGTTGAAAAGATAAAATTTGCAAGGGATGCCTATACAATTGGAAGACATCCCTCAATTAAGGATGGGCTTGGCTTCAAGAGGGAAGCCAAGAACTTAACAAGCCATAAGGCTCCCATCTTCGTCAAGGAGAAGGGGAAGGCCCCGATGGCTAGTAATGCTAAAAAGAATCATGCTTTTATGTATTATGATAGGAGACATGCTAGAAATGCTTATAATCATTTTGATTCACATGTTTATGATTCTCATGCAATGTTTGCTTCTAGTTCTTCTTATAATCATGGTAGAGATATGTGTAGGAGAAATGTTGTACATATGCCTAGGAGAGATATTGCTCATGTACCTAGAAAGAATGTTATTCATGCTCCTAGGAAAGTAGTGAATGAACCTTCTACCATTTATTATGCTTGTAATGCTCCCTTTGCTATTTGTAGAAAGGGTAAGAAGGTAGTTGCTAGGAAATTAGGGGCTAGATGCAAGGGAGATAAATCTTGCATTTGGGTCCCTAAAGACATTTGTGCTAACCTTGCAGGACCCAACATGAGTTGGGTACCTAAGACCCAAGCCTAAATTTGCCTTGCAGGTTTATGCATCCGGGGGTTCAAGCTGGATTATCGACAGCGGATGCACAAACCATATGACGGGGGAGAAGAAGATGTTCACCTCCTACGTCAAAAATAAGGATTCCCAAGATTCAATTATATTCGGTGATGGGAATCAAGGCAAGGTAAAAGGGTTAGGTAAAATTGCAATTTCTAATGAGCATTCTATATCAAATGTATTCCTAGTGGAGAGTCTTGGATATAATTTGCTATCTGTTAGTCAATTATGTCAAATGGGATATAATTGTTTATTTACAAATGTAGATGTGTCTGTCTTTAGAAGATGTGATGGTTCACTAGCTTTTAAGGGTGTACTAGACGGCAAGCTTTACTTAGTTGATTTTGCAAAAGAAGAGGTCGGTCTAGATGCATGCTTAATGGCTAAGACTTGCATGGGCTGGCTGTGGCATCGCCGCTTAGCACATGTGGGGATGAAGAATCTCCACAAGCTTCTAAAGGGAGAACACGTGATAGGTCTAACCAATGTTTATTTCGAAAAAGATAGACCTTGTGCAGCTTGTCAGGCAGGTAAACAAGTTGGAGGAGCACATCACAGCAAGAATGTGATGACCACGTCAAGACCTCTGGAGCTGCTGCATATGGACCTCTTCGGACCCGTCGCCTATCTAAGCATAGGAGGAAGTAAGTATGGTTTAGTTATTGTTGATGACTTTTCCCGCTTCACTTGGGTGTTCTTTTTGCAGGATAAGTCTGAAACCCAAGGGACCCTCAAGCGCTTCCTCAGGAGAGCTCAAAATGAGTTTGAGCTCAAGGTGAAGAAGATTAGGAGCGACAACGGGTCCGAGTTCAAGAACCTTCAAGTGGAGGAGTTTCTTGAGGAGGAAGGGATCAAGCACGAGTTCTCCGCTCCCTACACACCACAACAAAATGGTGTGGTAGAGAGGAAGAACAGGACGCTAATCGATATGGCGAGGACGATGCTTGGAGAGTTCAAGACCCCCGAGTGCTTTTGGTCGGAAGCCGTGAACACGGCTTGCCACGCCATCAACAGGGTCTACCTTCACCGCCTCCTCAAGAAGACGTCATATGAGCTACTAACCGGTAACAAACCCAATGTATCGTACTTTCGTGTTTTTGGGAGCAAGTGCTACATTCTAGTGAAGAAGGGTAGAAATTCTAAGTTTGCTCCCAAAGCTGTAGAAGGGTTTTTATTAGGTTATGATTCAAATACAAAGGCGTATAGGGTCTTCAACAAATCATCGGGTTTGGTTGAAGTCTCTAGCGACGTTGTATTTGATGAGACTAATGGCTCTCCAAGAGAGCAAGTTGTTGATTGTGATGATGTAGATGAAGAAGATGTTCCAACGGCCGCTATACGAACCATGGCGATTGGAGACGTTCGGCCACAGGAACAAGATGAACGAGATCAACCTTCTTCCTCAACGACGGTGCATCCCCCACCTCAAGACGATGAACAGGTTCATCAAAAGGAGGCGTGTGATCAAGGGGGAGCACAAGATGATCACGTGATGGAGGAAGAAGCGCAACCGGCACCTCCAACCCAAGTTCGAGCGATGATTCAAAGGGATCATCCCGTCGACCAAATTCTGGGTGACATTAGCAAGGGAGTAACTACTCGGTCTCGATTAGTTAATTTTTGTGAACATTACTCTTTTGTCTCCTCTATTGAGCCTTTCAGGGTAGAGGAGGCCTTGCTAGATCCGGATTGGGTGTTGGCCATGCAGGAGGAACTTAATAACTTCAAGCGCAACGAAGTTTGGACGCTGGTGCCTCGTCCCAAGCAAAATGTTGTGGGAACCAAGTGGGTGTTCCGCAATAAACAGGACGAGCACGGGGTGGTGACGAGGAACAAGGCTCGACTTGTGGCAAAAGGTTATGCCCAAGTCGCAGGTTTGGACTTTGAGGAGACTTTTGCTCCTGTGGCTAGGCTAGAGTCCATTCGTATCTTGCTAGCATATGCCGCTCACCATTCTTTCAGGTTGTACCAAATGGATGTGAAGAGCGCGTTCCTCAACGGGCCAATAAAGGAGGAGGTGTACGTGGAGCAACCCCCTGGCTTCGAGGATGAGCGGTACCCCGACCACGTGTGTAAGCTCTCTAAGGCGCTCTATGGACTTAAGCAAGCCCCAAGAGCATGGTATGAATGTCTTAGAGATTTTTTAATTGCTAATGCTTTCAAGGTTGGGAAAGCCGATCCAACTCTTTTCACTAAGACTTGTAATGGTGATTTGTTTGTGTGCCAAATTTATGTCGATGACATAATATTTGGTTCTACTAATCAAAAGTCTTGTGAAGAGTTTAGCAGGGTGATGACGCAGAAATTCGAGATGTCGATGATGGGAGAGTTGAACTACTTCCTTGGGTTCCAAGTGAAGCAACTCAAGGACGGCACCTTCATCTCCCAAACGAAGTACACGCAAGATCTGCTAAAGAGGTTTGGGATGAAGGACGCCAAGCCCGCAAAGACGCCGATGGGAACCGACGGACACACCGACCTCAACAAAGGAGGTAAGTCCGTTGATCAAAAGGCATACCGGTCAATGATAGGGTCTTTACTTTATTTATGTGCTAGTAGACCGGATATTATGCTTAGCGTATGCATGTGTGCTAGATTTCAATCTGATCCTAAGGAGTGTCACTTGGTGGCGGTGAAGCGAATTCTTAGATATTTAGTCGCTACGCCTTGCTTCGGGATCTGGTATCCAAAGGGGTCTAACTTTGACTTAATTGGGTACTCAGATTCCGACTATGCTGGATGTAAGGTCGATAGGAAGAGTACATTGGGGACGTGCCAATTCTTAGGAAGGTCCCTGGTGTCATGGAACTCTAAGAAACAAACCTCCGTTGCCCTATCCACCGCTGAGGCCGAGTACGTTGCCGCAGGTCAGTGTTGCGCGCAACTACTTTGGATGAGGCAAACCCTCAGGGACTTTGGCTACAATCTGAGCAAAGTCCCACTCCTATGTGATAATGAGAGTGCTATCCGAATAGCGGAAAATCCTGTTGAGCACAGCCGCACAAAGCACATTGACATCCGGCATCACTTTCTGAGAGACCACCAGCAAAAGGGAGATATCGAAGTGTTTTATGTTAGCACCGAGAACCAGCTAGCCGATATCTTTACCAAGCCTTTAGATGAGAAGACCTTTTGCAGGCTGCGTAGTGAGCTAAATGTCTTAGATTCGCGGAACTTGGATTGAATTGTAGCATACATGTATTCATGCCTTTGATCATGTTCATTCTGCATTTTGTTGCTTATTATGGTGCTCAAGTTGTACAAACACTCCCTGGACCTCACAAGTCCGTTGCAAAGTGATGCACATGTTTAGGGGGAGACGTGTTACAACTTGACCCATTGAGACTAACCATATGCTTGAGTTTGCCTGTTTTAGTCTCAAAGGAGAATTGAAAGGGAAAAGGTGGACTTGGACCATGAAAGACTTCCACTGCACTCCGATGAGGGGTAACTTATTCCAAGTCCATCTCATTAACTCTTATTGCCATTTGCTCTTAATTGAAGATTTTGGTGAGGCAATGGGGTTAAAGGGCCACAATTGATCCCGTTTTGGTGCTTGATGCCAAAGGGGGAGAAAATAAAGGCCAAAGCAATAAATGGATCAGCTACCACTTGAGAGATTTTGAAAATAGTAGAATTGAGTGTTTGATTTGTCCAAATCTTGTCAAAGTTGGCTTCTTGTGGGGAGAAGTATTGTTTATGGAAAAAAGGGGGAGTTTTTGAAATCTTTGATCAATCTCTTTTGGAATGACTCTTTTTTTTGCTTAAACATGTGTGTTTAACTTAGAGATAGAGATTTGAGTTTGATTTGCAAAAACAAACCAAGTGGTGGCAAAGGATGATCCATATATGCCAAAATTGAATAAAACTTAAATTTATTTTATTTGAAGTGAGTTTGCACTTGTTCTAGTTGCTTTATGTAGTGTTGGCATAAATCACCAAAAAGGGGGAGATTGAAAGGGAAATGTGCCCTTGGGCCATTTCTAAGTATTTTGGTGATTGAGTGCCAACACATGTGTTTAATTGTGAATTTGTGTACATGGATGAACAAGGTGCAAATCATGAAGTAAAGGTATGTTTCTAAGCCTTAGTACATTGGTTTTGTGGACTAACATATTTGTCTAAGTGTTAGAAACAGAAAGAAGAAAAAGAGAAAAGGGGAGAGAATGACTTGGCTGTGTGCAGCCAAGTCCCAGCTCGGTCTGGAGCACCGGACTGTCCGGTGTGCACCGGACAGTGTCCGGTGCGCCAGGCTGACTTGGCTCGAACTGGCCGCTCTCGGGAATTCGCCGACGGCGTACGGCTAAAATTCACCGGACTGTCCGGTGTGCACCGGACTGTCCGGTGAGCCAACGGTCGGCCAGGGCCAACGGTCGGCCGCGCAATCCGCGCGAGACACGTGGCCGAGCCAACGGTCGGAAGACGGCACCGGACTGTCCGGTGTGCACCGGACTGTCCGGTGCGCCAACGGCTCGCAGATCTCCAACGGGCTGCAACGGTCGGCAGCGCCAGATAAGGAAACAAATCGGGCACCGGACAGTGTCCGGTGTGCACCGGACTGTCCGGTGCCCCCGACGACAGAAGGCAAGGATGGCCTTCCGGATTTGCTCTCAACGGCTCCTAGCTGCCTTGGGGCTATAAAAGGAGCCCCTAGGCGCATGGAGGAGACACACAAGCAACCTTTGAGCATTCTTGATCATCCACACTAAGTCTCTGCGCATTCGTTTGTGTTTCTAAGTGATTCGAGCTCTGTTCTAAGTGAGAACTCTGAGATAGTCTTGTGAGCTCGATTCTTGGCCGTGTGTGTGCGCTTTTGTTGTGGATTTGTGTGTGTTGCTTCCCTCCCTTACTCTGTGCTTTCTTTGTGATCATATACTTGTAAGGGCAAGAGACTCCAATTTGTGGAGATTCCTTGCAAACGGGATAGTGAAAGGAAAAGCAAAACACCGTGGTATTCAAGTGGGTCTTTGGACCGCTTGAGAGGGGTTGATTGCAACCCTCGTCCGTTGGGACGCCACAACGTGGAAGTAGGCAAGCATTGGCTTGGCCGAACCACGGGATAAACCACCGTGTCACCTCTGTCTTGATCTCTTGCGGTATTGTGTTTTGTTGAGACTTCACCTTAGCCACTTGGCAATAATCGTGCTAACACATAACAAGTTTTTGTGGCTTAAGTTTGAAGTTTTTACAGGATCACCTATTCACCCCCCCCCCTCTAGGTGCTCTCATGGAGAAAGAGGCGGCTCGTGTGTGGGCAGAGTAGCAGCAGAAGGACAAGAAATACAGGGTGGAGAAGAAACGAAGGAGGGTCGAGCATCAGATGCGTAGGGACCACGACACTAAGACTGACTCGACCGACGAGGATGAGGACAAGGATGATGATGCGAGTGCAGACTTTGAATTGTGGTCCATTCCGGATAAATCCCTTCCTGCACAAATAGTGGATTCCGTCTTGACCTTTTCAGGCGGGGCAGCAAGCGACTTCCCAATCATGGAGGAAGCCGACTTCCCAAAACTCCCTTCTCATTCTCAGGGCCGATGGCCTTGGTGGCATCCATTTCCTTACCTACCAAACCTCCGGCTGGATGTCCGTTTGAGGCCGCCTATACGGGAAGCTTGTCGACCTCGGGTCCATCGGTGACTCCAGTCGACGCACCTCCAGAGATGTCTGCTCCTAGCTCCAAACTAGGCGGTGGGACTAGCGCTCTGCCCGGATGCCCTAGAGGCGCGGTGGCTTTCATGGGACAAAGGTTCGTCGGCGCGTGATCAGTCGGGTAGGGGCCTTACCAATCCCCACCATCTGACTTCTTATGTTTGTAACTCTTTATCTCCTCCATCTTTTTCAATAGTTCCCCAAGCCTATCGCCTTAATGCCATGCGAGCGGAAGGTGATTTCCATGAGGAGGAGGATAGTGACCACCATCGGCGAGGGTAGTGGGTGGTGGTTCCATCGAGTTCTTCCTTGCCAGTGCTTCCGCAAGGCCCTCTGGGGTCAAGACCCCAGGTTCGCTTCTCTTGATACCTCCGAGCTACTTGGTGTTCGAACCAAAAATGGGCCGGCGGACTGTCCGGCCCTGAGGCCGGACGGTCCGCGGTCCGGACGGTCCGCGCCTGTGGGCCGGACGGTCCGCGTGCGCAGAACAGATTAGGGTTCCGAGTTTTGTGCTACGGTTGTTAGCTAAAATCATGGGATAAGCTCGGAAATTAGTTTGTAAAGGGTCCAGCCCCCCTCCTCTATAAATAGAGAGGTATACGGCCGATTTGTAATCATCAATCGAATCAATACAACTTCTATTTCGCATTTTATCCTAGGAGTAGTTCTAGTCTAGTTTAGGTTTAGATATCTAATCCCCAAATTCTTCGTCTCTCCTCGACTCTACGTCGATTAGAGGAGTCTAGGTCGGCCTGCCCGAGCCTAGACACAACCTAGAATCTCTACTCCCCGACGGGGTCCCTCCCGGGAGCGAGATCCAGGCGCCGTCGGCGATCGTCCGCCATCCCTGCGTACGCGCGGACCGTCCGGCCCCAGGGCGCGGACCGTCCGGTCGTCAGGCAGGAGCCCTAGCCGTGCACCAGGCCGCGGACCGTCTGGCCCCAGGCCGCGGACAGTCCGCCCCTGCGCAGAGTGTACCACCGCGCCTCGCACCAGGCCGCGGACCGTCCGGCCCCGCGCGCGGACCGTCCGCCCCTGTACAGAGGGCACCGCCACGGTTCTTGTTGAGTGTTTGGCGCTCCGAAAAGGCGTCAACACTTGGGCTTGGTGAGGGCGATCGAGTTTTACCCTTCTCTTTTCTTTTAGAGGGCCTAGAAGTCAACCTCATCAACACGATGGAGATCACGACCTTAAAGGGGAGATCGTCTCTCCTTACCCTCGGCGAGCCTCAGACCACGCCACCGGGACATGACAGTCGAGCTGGCGTCCGACTTGCTCTAGATTGTTCTATTGAGGGCAACCACCTCCTAGCCTTGTGTAGAGAGTTGAGTGAGGAGGGCGATGCGTCCGACAGGGCGTCGTGGGACGGCCTCGATCGACTTTCAATCGTGTGCCAAAAACTTGCGGTAAGTCGTGTGTGTAGCTGGGTGCGGGAAGCGTTCCTCTTGATAATCCCCCTGTCATCTGACTTTCGCGTTTTTAGTCGCTCGCAGGGACCCTGGCAGGCAGGCTCCGCCTCCTACTGGACCAAAGGGAGGATGGGAGCATTCCGCTAGTGATATTCTAGCAGTGAGAAGCAAGGCCACCGAAGCCCGCACTCGTTGTACATCGATCCATAATGCTTACAAAAACCTGGTCGGTGCGACAACCAGGGACACGAAGTCAGTGACTCACACCCATCTCGAGAGTGCAAAGATGAACTCTCATCTTCACATCCTGGAGCGAGGAAAAGCGATTGTCGAGGCCTGGATCTCGGCCTTGGAGGAATAGTTGAATGGCCGAACCAAGAAAGAGGACAAGCTTCTGGTCTCTCTACAAGGTAACCTTTTGTAATTCTCTCCTAGAGCCAGGCGTTCATCGTCTACTCCCTTCTTCTTAAGGATTATGTTTTGTTCGTTCAGACATGCAAGGGAAACATGACTTCACCGAAGGGGACTTCCTCATGGCGTAGCACCGCTTGGAGGAGCTGGACCGAGAGAGGCTTCTCCTGTCGGAGGTGTTGAATGCGATGCAGGGGCGCTTCAGGGTGCTTCCCTCGCCTGAGTCTGAATCAGTCATCTCCTGCCTCGAGGGCCTCGCCAATCGGTTCTAGGAGCTCGAGAAGGAATCCTTCTGTCATGGGATCTGTCAGGCTTTCGCCATCGTCATGTCTCAATAGGAAGGGGGGATCGAGCTGAAGGAGCTGAGCAAAGGCTATTGCGACGCTTGGAGTGATTTATACTTCGCTGGCATGGTGAAGACTGCCGAGCCTTTCGCCTGAGAGCTCGGTGCAGCCCTTCTCTGTAGTGATCCACCTAGGGGGAGACAAGGTGGGCCAACACCTTCATGATGGCTGCAGGAGAAGAAAGAGGGCCTTTCTCTCCTCCTTGTGTCTTATGAGACTCCTCGCACTCGACTGTGCCAACTGGTGCCTCGATAGTGCCTTTTTCGTTAAATGAGCTTGAAATCAGAACACGGTTGATCATTTGAATATTGTGTGCTAACAATGATAGGATTCGTGGGGCAGTCGGCACGCCTTTGCCATGGTGAGCCTCCCTTGTTCTTAGCTTTACATGCCTTAGTCGGAAGCATCACGTCCAACGACCTTTCCAATTTCAACCATGGGCCCCCACGCCACTTGTGTTGGGTGAGACTGAGGGCACCAAGGGCCTCCAAAATGGTGTCAGGGCCTTCAAACAAAGTTGGTCGGGAGGGCACCACCCTGACCACCTCGCTTTCCCAGCTCATGTCGATGTGGGGGCCGCCGACGGCCCTCGCTCCCCTTGGCAGAGGGGTTGGGCTTCCGGGGCCCTAATTTCTTCTCCTTCATTGGTGAAGGGGAAGATAAGACTCATAAAACTTATCACCATTCCAGGAGGTCGATCATCATCACGGCTTGCCATTAAGAGCTTAGATGGTCTTGTCGTGAGACGTGCAAGTCCCCTACCTGGCGCGCCAACAATCGGTGTTTCGTACCTTGCTCCGACAAGTAAATTTATTGTGTGCATTTCGGGCTCTAGAGGGTGTGCGCAAATGGCATAAGATTTATACTGGTTCGGGCATAATGTCCCTACCTCCAGTCATCGATGGCTTGCGCTACTGGCACCATTGATGATCAAACTCGTTGTAGGGGTTACAAGCAGTATAGAGAGGGAGGAGAGGCTCCTAGATCTCTTATTGAGGTGGAAGTGGAGCTTAGAAGCTACAAAGTGGAGTCCTAGCTAAGTCTTGGCTTAGCGGGGCTCTGGCCTCCTGGTTCTCGTCGGCGCTCCTCCTGTCTGTCCTTGTGGGTTCGTCTCTGTCTGAAGGCGTCTGGTTGTGCCCAAGAGCTCTCTCTTCTACCCCGCTTGCCCTGAGGTGAGCCTCTCCCTTTTATAGGCTGGGACAGGGGTTAGCCAGTGGTGGGTTCCCCTGAAAGGAGCCATAAGGCAAGGGTAAACCTAGTGTTTTACCCCGGGTGAGGCCAGCGTACTCATGGGGCCCGGGGCTGCCTAGCTATGGCTTATTTATCATGGTGGATGTCATGGGGTTTGTGATGGTCCTAGGCGCCATCATTCTGGCTACACTGACCCCTAGGGCTCGTCGTAGCCCGTCGTGTAGTGCCCTGCAGGAGGTCTGCGCACTCAGGCCTAGTCTGATAGGCCATAAGTGCACCGCAGGCCGAGGGGCACGCGGGCCATGAATGTACCGCAGTCTGGGGGCTCATAGGTCATGAGCACTATGCGACCCAAGGGGTCCATAGGTCATGAGTGGGAAGCGAACCAGAGCCCACGTTGTGGCTTGGTGCCAGGCATGGTTAATGTGGCCAGTCATTTATGTTAGGTCAGTCCGAGGCCGGACGCGGGATCCACTCAAGTGCTTCCCTTCCAACACGCCCGACCTCCCTTGTTAGGCTCCGCCACACCCGACCCCGAGATCGGTGCCATGGGGTTTGACTGGGGGCAGGTCCTTCTAGGGTTTGCGCACCTGCCTCTTCCAATTGACTAGAGGCCCCCAGTGATCTGAGGCTCTTTCCTCAGCGTGATCACTGACCGGTGGGTCCTAGGGTCTAGGGATCATTCCCCCAACAACGGTCGTTAACAATGCGGAGTGTCAGGATTGACACTCGGCAAACTACTATGCCGAGTGTCTTCCTTAGCACTCGACAAAGTATATTTTTATTACTTTTTTCATTTTTTTCTCTAAACTTTTTGTGGTGTGTTCCTACAGTATATAGACATACATGTTCAATTTTGGCACAATTATCATAGTGCTTGCTATAACTATTAGATTCAGTTCGTTTAATTGAATTTCTTCAGATAATTCATATTTGAAATGCAAGTCACTCGAAAAATGTAAAACAGTGAATGCGAAAATGATAATCATGTTATTTAGCACAAGTTACGACCTATTTCTAGAACAGACCAGAATTTTCGAACATCATGCACATGAAACATGACCGCGAACTTGCGATCCAGTTGTTTTAAACTTGTATAAAACACAAACAAAGACAGAAAATCATGAAAATTGTTGACATATCATGATATCATATGTAGAGACTCTAATAAAAAATGGCAGTGTTTCGAGAAATTTGTGACACACTGTCTATAGAAACCTATCTGCCCTTCACATGAAATCATAAAACTTCTATGGAGGAGGATAGGTTTCTACACATAGTGTGTGACAACTTTGTCGAAACAGTCTTAATTTTTTATCAGAGTCTCTACATATGATATCATGACATATCGACAAGTTTCATGATTTTTTTACTTTGTTTGTGTTTTATATAATTTTAAAATACTGGATTGCAAGTTCACGGTCATGTTTCGTGAGCATGGTGTTCAAATATTCTGTTCTGTTCCTGTAATAGGGCGTAACTTGTGCTAAATAACATGAATATCATTTTCATTCACTGTTTCCCATTTTTCGAGTGACTTACAATTCAAATCTGAATTATCCGAATAAATTCAATTAAAAGAACTAAATCTAATAGTTATAGCAAACACTTTGATAATTGTGCCAATATGGAACATATAGGTCTATATACTGTAGGAACACACCACAAAAAGCTTGGTGGACAAAAGAAAAAAAACAAGAAGACTTTGCCAAGTGTCAGGTGAAGACACTCGACAAAGACTTGAGGCCGAGTACCCGCTAGACAACACTCAGCAAAGTATTTTTTAAGAATTTAAAACAATCTTTGTTGAGTGTTAGATCCATGACACTCGACAAAGTATATTTTTTAAATTAAAAAATTATTTGTCGAGTGCCAGATCGTGGACACTCGGTAAAGAACGAACACTTAACCATAACCTGGGTCCGTGACCCCATTATCTTGTCACTCAACGCGCCCTCGTCACCCGTCCAACGTCGAGCGCCGAGCCCGCCGCTAGCCCGCACGCACCGCCGGTCCCCATCGCTGCCTCGACGCTCAGCCCGTCCCCACTGCTGCCCGACGCGCCACCCATCCACTGCCGGTCCCCATCGCCGCCTCGACGCTCAGCCCGTCCCCGCTGCTGCCCGACACGCCACCCATCCACCGCCGCCAGCCTGCCCGCGTCACCGGTCCCCCCGCCCCCCGACGCTCTGCCCGTCCTCACTGCTGCCCTAGCACGCCGCCCCAGCCCCGGCTCCGCCCACAATTGACTCCAACTCGGCCCACCACCGGCACCAGTACCGGCTCCACCTGTTGTCGGCCACCGCTCGATTGTGTAATGCTAGATTGTGTGGATTGTGTGGATAAAAAAAAGTTGAATAATCTTGCTAGATTGTGTGGATTGTGTGCATAAACAAAAGTTGGATAAACAAAAGTTGAATAATCATCTCTCTGATATGCTAGATTGTGTGGATTAGCTATAACCTTTTTTATAGAATGGAAGCGAGTATATATGAAAAGGGTTTTAGTGATTTTGCTCTAGTTATATATGAAAAGGGTTTTATTTATTTCCTTGACAATTTATCAATGGCAGCTTTGGATCTCTTTTGTTGAAGGAACAAGAATCTACTTAATGTAGTAGGTTATTTGGCTTCGAACGATTACCATCACTATGAATAAAATCGTACTTATTTGAGTGATGGTTTTATGGCATTCTAGTGTGCTAGTCATTGTTTATACTTTTTAGTATGATGGTGTTAGCAATGAGAGGTTCACTTGAGATCATGTATATGTGCATGTCAGCCATCGTGCTTTTATTTTTTCAGGTTTTAAAACCTCATCGTGCAGGGGAGGTGCTGTCAATTTTTTCCATTGATATATTTGTGTTCCTTTTTTGCACAGAAGAGACCGTTGGAGTCGAGCCGGAGTGCTTAGGCCACTCGATCGGCTTCCTAGCCGTTGCGAGTCTGCCTGCACCGCATCGCGTCGCCACTGCACCGACAAACTACAACCCCGCTAGCCTGACTGCACCGCTACCCTAGGTATAACCTCTATTTCCGCATCATGGTCATAGATCACGTAACCCAGTTAGGCATCTCCTGTTCGAAAGAGATATAGTGTAGATATGCATATCTTTTCATATCTACAAATGTATCTATTTCAAATTGTCCATGTTTTTTGGACAACCCGTGGTTGCATAGATGGGGTTAGTTTCCATGCTCAACTGTTATCTGAGATAGAGTTTTTGGCATCATCTCCCTTTTGTTCTTTGGACAGTACACTCTCCCTGCCAGGACGTGTATTTAGAGAATAGCGAGGAGGTGCTACTGAAATTCTGTCTCGGATCGGAGTAGAGTATGAAAACTAACCCCATCTATGCAACCATGGGTGGGATTATGACCTATCCTCACCTATTAGTAGGCAGGAACATAGTGTACATGCATTACATGTTTATATTAAACTATACTCAGTTATATATGTTAGAGCATGGAGCACCGTGAGTGGATGTACATGGGCCACGAAAGTAGGGGTCAGCTCACCAATGAATGGATTATAAAGATAGATGCTTTCGTGGAACGAACATTTGACAAAGCTGCTAATGGAGCGAGTCTAGTCCCATGTCTGTGGAGCAAATGTGCCAATAGGAAAAGAAAAACAAGAAGACCATGGTAGAATATATTTGGAAGAACGGATTTACGCCAGACTATACTCGGTTGATCTTCCATGGTGAAGCGCATCATATGAGAGAGAAGGTGGTGAGAGAACGCGTTGAGGGTTATGATGCTAATGCCGGGGTAGCGAACATATTGAATGACTATCACGAGGCACAGTTTGCCGAAGGATGTAGAGAGGATGAGCCATAGGCGACCGAAAAGGTTTTGGGCCAATTCCCTGTATACCACTGGAAAATATACTCGTTCCTTGTATGCCACTGGCCCCACATGTCATAGACACCAAAAAATATACCTATATGCCACCCAGTGGCACACAAGGAATGAGTATAAAATCGGATGGCATACCAGGAATTTTTCCAAAGGTTTTCTACGACACGTTTGACGCGGCACAGAAACCCCTTCACGACAATACAAAGGTTTCTCAACTAGATTCCATCGGACATATAATGACGTTCAAGTCACAGTACAACCCAAGTCGGGACGCCTTTAATGGATTGTTGACAGTGGCACCTTCTTACAAAGGATCACGTTATGCTAAAGAGCATGTACGAGGCACAAAAACTCCTTCATGCACTCAAGATGACGTATGAGAAAATACATGCTTGTCCAAAGGGTTGTGTCCTATTTAGGAAAGAATACATGGAGGCAAAGTATTGTCTGAAGTGTGAATCGTCTAGGTTCATAGAGGTAGACTCTGGTGATGGACAAAAGAGACAACTTGACATCCCCATGACAATCCTACACCACCTTCTGTTCATACCGAGGATCCAGCGTCTATACATGACCGAGGCATCTGTGAAATAGATGGTATGGCACAAAAATGGCAAACGATACAATCCTAACAAGATGGTATATACATCCGATGGTGAAGCATGGACCCACTTTGATGCCATTCACCATGAGAAAGTCGAAGAGGTTCATTATGTACGTGTTGCGCTGGCCATAGATGGTTCAATCCCTATGGAATTACCATTGCCCCATACACATGTTGGCCCATGTTCTTTATCCTCATCAATCTACCCCCGGGGTGTATGCTTTCAAAGACAGAACATATCTGTGTTGTTGATAATTCATGTACACCCGAGGAATAAAATAGGCATGTACATGGAGCCTTTGATTGATGAATTGGTTCGTGCTTGGGAGAAAGGTGTATGGACGTACGACCGAGCTACGAAGAAAAACTTCAAAATGCATGTTTGGTACTAGTACTCCATGCATGACTTACATGTGTATGGGCTATTCTACACCTGGTGTGTTCACGATAAGTTCTGCTGCCTAGTTTGCAACGAGGCTCTTAGGTTCATTTTGTTGAAGAAGGGTTGCAAATATTCGTTGTTTGATAAACATCGACAATTTCTCCCTTCTGACCATGCATTCTGACTAGACATCAAGAATTGTACGAAAGGTGTTGAAGTGATAAACCGCCCACCTGCAATGATGACTAGTGCCGAAGTTAATCAACAGATAGATGGTCTTGTGGTCAATCCAGAAGGTGGTTTTGTGGGATATGGTGAGCAACATATGTGGACCCATAAGTCGGGTTTGACTTGGCTACCCTACTATGATTACTTTCTCCTTCCATACAACATTAACATGACACACTAAAAAGAATGTCGCTGAGGCACTTTGGACAACAATTATGGACATTCTTAATAAGTCAAAGGATAATATAAAGGCAAGAGTGGATCTGGCAGCGTTATGTGATAGACCAAACCAAGAGATGAAACCGCCTAATGGTGGAAAGACATGTAGAAGGTCTAAGGCCGATTTCGTCCTGAACAGGGCCCAGAGGAAGGAAGTACTACATTGGATCAAGAAGTTAATTTTCGCTAATGGGTATGCTGCTAACATGAGTGGGGGTGAACTTATCTACTCTGTGAGTCTTAGGGATGAAGAGTCATGACTTCCAAATATGGATTGAACGAATTCTTCTGGCGATGGTTCGAGGCTATGTCCATGAGCAAGTTTGGCTAGCGCTTACATAGTTGAGCTATTTCTTCTGTCAGCTTTGTGCAAAAGAGTTTCAGGTGGAGAAAGTTTCGCTTCACGAAGACATTGTTCTGTTAAGAAGTACGAAGCTAAATAATTGCGGAGTTAAAACTCAACAGAAATATATACCTATACATCTTTATCGTTCCGCAGCTTCTTCAGATCTCTTTGCCTCTTCAGAAGCGCGATGGGTCTAAAAAAGCTTAAAGTGCGAGTTGATCAAAAAATTAAACTAAAAATTCGAGTAATAAATATTTTAGAATGGAAAATAACCTGGTCTTCGCTCTGTCTGATAGCTTCGTCTGCTACCTCCCTTTCGCCGTTCACCCAGACCTCAGAGTAAAATTTCCCACCTAGGGCAATAGCTTCAGTCGAAGGTTCCTTGATGGCGTTTGCTGAAACTGTAAATTCTGGCTGAATTACAGCCTTCTCATGTTCACAACCAGCTTTTTCTAGCACTGATATAGCCCCTCGGGCACCCACACAAGCACAGAAATCTCCTCTACCAGCGAGGACTTCGTCAAAAGCCTCGACTTCGCCCTCTATCCACCTAATCACCCCTTCAGGATCGCTGCGAATAAAATTTTGTTCGTTCGAGAATGCACCAACTTTGGCAAACATGCTCTTTAGCTTATTACAACATTGCATAGAAATTGAAAAACATTCTTCCTTCGACTGACGAAGCTCTTCAATGTTTCTCTGAACTCTATTCTGCTCAGTCTCGAATATTTCACGTTTTTCCTTTTCAACTTCGAAATTCTCACTCACTTCATCAAGCTTCTTTTCTAATCTTAACACCTCAGACTTATGAAGCTCCACTTGAGCAGATAAAGCATATTCCAAGTTGGCTATGCGCTTTGCGTTAGCTTCTTTCTCCTTTTCAAGCTTCGAGATTTTTTGGTCTACCTCAAATAATCTAGCCAAATCAGTTTAACACTTCTTCAGCCTCTCAATTAAAGAAAGAAGAATCTTGTCTTTTCAACGGCTTGATGCCGAAGGTCAATAACTTCGGATCTCAGATTTTCGAAGGCTATATGGGTACTTTCATCTTCGGTATCTTTCTATGCTTTTAAAGCTTTGCTAAGGATAAGTCCCTAATAAAAATAATCATAAATAAATAATAAGTACTATAGAAAAGCTTTCTACAAAATTAGAAGTCTAAAAGAAAAGGTAAAATATGAGAACCTTCAAGTTGTTGTAAGCTAGGCAGTCCGCAAGTTGGTCCTTCAGCATTGCGAATAATTCAAGTTCATGTTTTAGATAACCCATGTTATCCATCATCTCCTGGCAAACATCAATCTCTTTGTTATCTAGCAGGCAGTACAGGTAATCATCTTTGTCATTGCCCCCATAAACCAAAGAACCTCGAGGATACCTCAGGTCTCTTGCATAATGTTGCATTTCGGCAATTTGTTGTTCCATTAATTGTTTTCCTGAAGCATGGTGAACAATATATTCAAGATATCCAAGAGGCGCCGCTTCGAGTATTAGCAGTGCTATTCTCTCTGGCAGGCTTTCAAATTTCTGTTATGATGGATTGGATTCTGAAGGTCCAGCCATACCTAAATTAGGAGAAGCAGCTTTGTCAGCAGTCATTTTCAATTCCTCAACTTTGTCTTTGAAAATCTTTGTGGAAGCAGGCGTCGCTATCTTTGAAGGCCTCAGAACAGCATCTAGCACATTGGCCATTCTCTTGCCTTTCCTAGGAGTTCCCGTTGGAACGGATACTACTTTGACAACTCTTGCACCTTCAACAGATCTTGAATCTCCAGCAGTTCTTCCAATGTTTGGCCCTTTTTTGAAGTTGATTCCAAATGAATGGGCAGTAGGGCACTCACAGTAGTTGCCTTGATTCCTTTCATCACCTGCCCAAAAATTCCAAAAGTAACATTAGACTAGTAGTGCCATGATTCAAATCAAAGAAAAAGAGAAACATTACCTTCAAAGCTGAAGTGGTCCCTTCAACTACTTTGGCAGCTTCTACCTTAGAGGTTTCAGCATCAGGCAGTTTTGCAGCTTGTTCCGAGTAATATGACTTCAGTCAGTGGGTTAAAACTTTTGCTCTCTTTGGCTTCGGTGCTGTGGAGGTGGTTGCAACCGCAGTTTTCCTTTTAACTCCCCTTTTCCGAGTAGGAAAGGTATAATCTAGATACACAAATCCAATGACATCAAACACCCTATTTAACCTTCTATTCCCCCAGGCACCGAAGGCTGTATTCATAGCTTTGTCTTCAACCTTGGTGTATACCCCCAACAACTCGTCACTAGTCGCTTCAATGGCCTCAAGCCAATCGTCATTCGGTTCGCCAAACTGATCCCTATAGCGGTAAGTATATTTCAGATAGACAAGTCTGCCTTCGCTTGAGCTAGTGTCAATTTCCTTTGGCATTTCCCACTTGTTAACAAGAGGTCATACCTTGAAAGCTAAATGCTCTTGAACCAAATCTTCGAAACCGATGTAGCTGAACACGGTGTTGAAGGCCACCAAACAAGCTTGAGTTTTTTTCTGAATTCACGATGGTAGGCCTCCTAATGTCGAAGCGTGATTGAATGGGTCGTTGAATCACATCCTTGACATCCTCCCTCTCAGCTAAGTTATTTTTAACATAAAATCACTGCTTCATCTAGGATCTTGGCCATTTTTGCGAAAGGTTGGAACAAGATGTCCCGCATTAAAGCGATATGTGAAGGAATAGCAGCCAAAGTTGGTTTGATATTGTTCCTTTCCAATTGCCTTCGTTTGGTAAGATAGTTCGTGGATATTGCAGAAGAAGTCGGCATCTAGCTCCAGCCCTTGGCTCCTCATCGACCAGATAAAAACTCCAACTTTAATCAAGCTTCGGGAGTAAGCTGATGAACGAATATCTCAAATCTCTTCAGCACTTCAACTAACAATCTGTGTAGGAGAAATCGTAGCCTAGCCTTCATGGAACTTCGGAAAAAAACCACTTCGTCTGCCTCAGGAAGAGGAACAATGTTCTCCCCTCCGACTCTCACAATTGATATATCATGAAAATATTTGCCCTTAATTGCCTCAATTTGTCCTTTCTTGATAGTAGATTTTTCAAAGACAACATGGCTTGGCCTCCATGGCCGATCTTTGGCATCAACTACACCGCTATCAACATCAAAATCATCACTACCCTCAGAATCTTTAGACAGTCCAACAAGAATTTCGCTGGTTATTTTCTCGGTATTGGTCCTTTCCATATCTTCATAAAACCCAGCCAAGGTCGGGTCTTTGCTCCTTCTATCCTCAGCCATCTCAATTTTGATTAAGAAAAAAGCCGAAGCTAGAAAACAAATGCAATTGCAATAGCTCAGAACAAACTAGCATAAGTCGGTAGCACGAAAAATATTTTGTCACAACCCTCATATATATACACAAAACACCACTACAAAGTGGCCCCCACATTTTAGAAAGTTTCGCTATTCTAACGAAGGGAAGGTGTTTTTTCGGACCTTCAGCATAAGGCCTTCATTCGTTTTGCAGTCTGAGTTTGTTACAAGGAAACGAACTAATACTGTGAGAGGCTACTGTTGGGGGCCTTCGTCTTCTGAAGGTTCTCAAAAACATGGTTAACCATTGGTTATCAACATGTTGTCAAGCATTGCAGGAGCTTCGGCATTAAAGCACCTTTGATGCGGAATGTTGGAAGGGTAACGAAGCTACCTTCGTCATAACAGTATAGGAAGACGATGTAAGAAGAAGGTGTCATACCGAATGCTGAAGGCAAAAGACAATGTTGCCCTTGTATTATTTGTAAATCATGTGTGTAATCATTGTGGGTTTAAATGTAATTTCGTACAAAGCTGTATGATTTCCTATAAATAGATGAATAGTACCCTCGTACTGTTTAGACATTCATCCTTGAAAGTCATTCTCGCATTCTCTCCTTCAAGCAAGTCGAAGATGTTAATGTAATGTAATGTCTGTAACACCTCATTAGCATGTATTCCTGAGAGCACCTAGAGGGGGGTGAATAGGTGATCCTGAATAACTTGAAACTTAAGCCACAAAAACTTGGTTAAGCGTTAGCACAATAATCGCCAAGTGGCTAGAGAGGAGTCTCAACAAAACACAATAACCACAAAGATATCAATCACAGAGATGGCACGGTGGTTATCCCGTGGTTCGGTCAAGACCAACGCTTGCCTACTCCACGTTGTGGCGTCCCAACGGATGAGGGTTGCAATCAACCCCTCTCAAGCGGTCCAAAGACCCACTTGAATACCACGGTGTTTTGCTTTGCTTTTCTTAATCCCGTTCGCGAGGAATCTCCACAACTTAGAGCCTCTCGCCCTTACACTTGAAGTTCACAAAGAAGCACGGAGTAAGGGAGGGATGAGCAACGCACACAAGACACAAAATCAGAATGTCAACACGCACACAAATTGCAACAAGAGCTCACAACACAACCCGACGAGTTCAAAACTCAACAAGAGCTCTAGATGCTATCACGAAGAAACAAATGCGTGGAATCGAAGTCTTGGTGCTTAGGAATGCTTTGAGTATGCTTGTTATTCTCCTCCATGCGCCTAGGGGTCCCTTTTATAGCCCAAGGCAGCTAGGAGCCGTTGAGAACATTCCTGGAAGGCAGATCTTGCCTTCTGTCGCCTGGCGCACCGGACAGTCCGGTGCACCACCGGACACTGTCCGGTGCAGATATCCTTCCTTATTTGGTGAAGCCGACCGTTGGAGTCTGAGAGCCGTTGGCGCACCGGACACTGTCCGGTGCACACCGAACAGTCCGGTGCACCAATGTGACCGTTGGCTCGGCCACGCGTCACGCGCGGAATCCTCGGCCGACCGTTGCCCCGGCTGACCGTTGGCTCACCGGACAGTCCGGTGAACCACCGGACAGTCCGGTGAACCCCCGGACAGACCGGTGAATTTTAGCCGTACGCAGTTGATGGTTTCCCGAGAGCGACGAGTTCGCCTGTGAATGGCCCACCGGACAGTCCGGTGCACCACCGGACAGTTCGGTGATTTATAGCCGTACACCACCGTCGAACTCCCGAGAGCAGCAAGTTCGCCAGAGCCAGTCTGGCGCACCGGACACTGTCCGGTGCACCACCGGACAGTCCGGTGCACCCAGACTGAGCAGACTTTGGCTGAACAGAGCCATCTCATTTCCAATTCAATCTTTCCTGTTTCCAGCACTTAGACACAATACATTAGTCCATAAAACAATGTACTAAGTCTAGAAACATACCTTTTGACTTGATTTGCACTTTGTCCACCACTTTGCATAGATTAACACAAAAGCACTTGTGTTGGCACTCAATCACCAAAATACTTAGAAATGGCCCAAGGGCACATTTCCCTTTCAATCGCCCCCTTTTTGGTGATTTATGCCAACACAACATAAAGCAACTAGAACAAGTGCACCATCAATACAAATGAGAACTCAAAAATGTTTTGATTCAAATTTGGCATATATGGATCACTCTTTGCCACCACTTGGTTTGTTTTTGCAAATCAAACTCAAATTCCTATCTCTAAGTCAAATTCAATTGTAGAGACATAAAGAGAGATATTCCAAAGAAAGTTGATCAAGGATTTCAAAAACTCCCCCTTTTTCCCATAATCAACACTTCTCCCCACAAGAGGCCAACTTTTGACAAAAGAGACAATAAAAGAGTTTTGACAAACCAAAAGCTCTAATCTACTATTTTCAAAATTTCTCAAGTGGAACTATTCTCAAAATTTCAATTTCTCAAGTGGTACTATTCTCAAAATTTCTCAAGTGGTAGCCGATCCATCTATTGCTTTGGCCTTTATCTTCTCCCCCTTTGGCATCAAGCACCAAAACGGGATCAATCTTGGCCCTTGAACCCCATTGCCTCACCAAAATCTTTAAATAAGAATACAAAGGCAATAAGAGTACATGAGATGAACTTGGAATAAGTTACCCTCTCATCGGAGTGCAGTGGAAGTCTTTCATGGTCCAAGTCCACCTTTTCCCTTTCAAACTTCCTTTGAGACTAAAACAAGCAAACTCAAGCACACGGTTAGTCTCAAAGGGTCAAGTTGTAGCACATCTCCACCTAAATATGTGCATCACTTGCAAGAGGACTTGTGAGGTCCAGGGAGTGTTTGTACAACTTGAGCACCACAAGTAAGCAACAAAATGCATAAAGAACATGATCAAAGGCATAAACACATGTATGCTATAAATCAATCCAAGTTCCGCGAATCTAGGACATTTAGCTCACTACGCAGCCTGCAAAAGGTCTTCTCATCTAAAGGCTTGGTAAAGATATCGGCTAGCTGGTTCTCTGTGCTAACATGAAACACTTCGATATCTCCCTTTTGCTGGTGGTCTCTCAAAAAGTGATGCCGGATGTCAATGTGCTTTGTGCGGCTGTGCTCAACAGGATTTTCCGCTATTCGGATAGCACTCTCATTATCACATAGGAGTGGGACTTTGCTTAGATTGTAGCCAAAGTCCCGGAGGGTTTGCCTCATCCAAAGTAGTTGCGCGCAACACTGTCCTACAGCAACATACTCGGCCTCAGCGGTGGATAGGGCAATGGAAGTTTGTTTCTTAGAGTTCCACGACACTAGGGACCTTCCTAAGAATTGGCACGTCCCCGATGTACTCTTCCTATCGACCTTACATCCAGCATAGTCGGAATCTGAGTATCCAATCAAGTCAAAGTTAGACCCCTTTGGATACCAAATCCCGAAGCAAGGTGTAGCGACTAAATATCTAAGAATTTGCTTCACGGCCACCAAGTGACACTCCCTTGGATCGGATTGAAATCTAGCACACATGCATACGCTAAGCATAATATCCGGTCTACTAGCACATAAATAAAGCAAAGAACCTATCATTGACCGGTATGCTTTTTAATCAACGGAATTACCTCCTTTGTTGAGGTCGGTGTGTCCGTCGGTTCCCATTGGCGTCTTTCCGGGCTTGGCGTCCTTCATCCCAAACCGCTTGAGCAAGTCTTGCGTGTACTTTGTTTGGGAGATGAAGGTGCCGTCCTTGAGTTGCTTCACTTGGAACCCAAGGAAGTATTTCAACTCGCCCATCATCGACATCTCGAATTTCTGCGTCATCACCCTGCTAAACTCTTCACAAGACTTTTGGTTAGTAGAACCAAATATTATGTCATCGACATAAATTTGGCACACAAAAAGATCGCCATCGCAAGTCTTAGTGAAAAGAGTTGGATCCGCTTTCCCAACCTTGAAAGCATTAGCAATTAGAAAGTCTCTAAGGCATTCATACCATGCTCTTGGGGCTTGCTTAAGTCCATAGAGCGTCTTAGAGAGCTTACACACGTGGTTGGGGTACCGTTCATCTTCAAAGCCAGGGGGTTGCTCCACGTACACCTCCTCCTTGATCGGCCCGTTGAGGAAGGCGCTCTTCACATCCATTTGGTACAACCTGAAAGAGTGGTGAGCGGCATATGCTAGCAAAATACGAATTGATTCTAGCCTAGCCACAGGAGCGAAAGTCTCCTCAAAGTCCAAACCTGCGACTTGGGCATAACCTTTTGCCACAAGTCGAGCCTTGTTCCTTGTCACCACCCCGTGCTCGTCCTGTTTGTTGCGGAACACCCACTTGGTTCCCACAACGTTTTGCTTGGGATGAGGCACCAGTGTCCAAACTTCATTACGCTTGAAGTTGTTTAGCTCCTCCTGCATGGCCAACACCCAGTCCGGATCTAGCAAGGCCTCTTCTACCCTGAAAGGCTCAATAGAAGAGACAAAGGAGTAATGCTCACAAAAATTAACTAATCTAGAACGAGTAGTTACTCCCTTGCTAATATCACCCAAAATTTGGTTGACGGGATGATTCCTTTGAATCGTCGCTCGAACTTGGGTTGGAGGTGCCTGAGGTGCTTCTTCCTCTTCAACTTGAACATCCTGTGCTCCCCCTTGATCATGCGCCTCCACTTGAGGTACCTGTTCGTCATCTTGGGTTGGAGGATGCACCATTGTTGAGGAAGAAGGTTGATCTTGCTCCTTTTGTTCCAGTGGCCTCACATCTCCAATCGCCATGGTGCGCATTGCGGCCGTTGGAACGTCTTCTTCATCTACATCATCAAGATCAACAACTTGCTCTCTTGGAGAGCCATTAGTCTCATCAAATACAACGTCGCTAGAGACTTCAACCAAACCCGATGATTTGTTGAAGACCCTATACGCCTTTGTATTTAAGTCATAACCTAATAAAAACCCTTCTACAGCTTTGGGAGCAAATTTAGAAGTTCTACCTTTCTTCACAAGAATATAACACTTGCTCCCAAATACACGAAAATAAGACACATTGGGTTTGTTACCAGTTAGCAGCTCATACGAAGTCTTTTTGAGGAGGCGGTGAAGGTAGACCCGGTTGATGGCGTGGCAAGCCGTGTTCACGGCTTCCGACCAAAAGCGCTCGGGGGTCTTGAACTCTCCAAGCATAGTCCTCGCCATATCAATGAGCGTCCTGTTCTTCCTCTCTACCACACCATTTTGCTGTGGTGTGTAGGGAGCGGAGAACTCGTGCTTGATCCCTTCCTCCTCAAGGAACTCCTCCACTTGAAGGTTCTTGAACTCGGACCCGTTGTCGCTCCTTATCTTCTTCACCTTGAGCTCAAACTCATTTTGAGCTCTCCTGAGGAAGCGCTTGAGGGTCCCTTGGGTTTCAGATTTGTCCTGCAAAAAGAATACCCAAGTGAAGCGGGAAAAATCATCAACTATAACAAGACCATACTTACTTCCTCCTATGCTTAGATAGGCGACGGGTCCGAAGAGGTCCATATGAAGCATCTCCAAGGGTCTTGATGTGGTCATCACATTTTTGGTGTGATGAGAGCTTCCCAGCTGTTTTCCTGCTTGACATGCTGCACAAGGTCTATCTTTTTCGAAATGCACATTAGTTAGACCTATCACGTGTTCTCCCTTTAGAAGCTTGTGGAGGTTCTTCATCCCCACATGTGCTAAGCGACGATGCCACAGCCAGCCCATGCAAGTCTTAGCAATTAAGCATGCATCTAGACCGGCCTCTTCTTTTGCAAAATCAACCAAATAAAGTTTGTCGTCTAGTACACCCTTAAAAGCTAGTGAACCATCACACCTTCTAAAGACAGACACATCTATATTTGTGAATAGACAATTATATCCCATATTGCATAATTGACTAACAGATAACAAATTATATCCAAGAGACTCAACTAAAAACACATTAGATATAGAGTGCTCGGATGAAATAGCAATTTTACCTAACCCTTTTACCTTGCCTTGGTTCCCATCACCGAATATTATTGAATCTTGGGAATCCTTGTTTTTGACGTAGGAGGTGAACATCTTCTTCTCCCCCGTCATATGGTTTGTGCATCCGCTGTCGATAATCCAGCTTGAACCCCCGGATGCATAACCCTGCAAGGCAAATTTAGGCTTGGGTCTTAGGTACCCAACTCTTGTTGGGTCCTACAAGGTTAGTCACAATTGTCTTAGGGACCCAAATGCAAGTCTTATCTCCCTTGCATTTGGCCCCTAACTTCCTAGCAATTACCTTCTTATTTTTTCTACAAATGGCAAATGAAGCATTGCAAGCATGATATATTGTAGAAGGTTCATTAACTTTCCTAGGAACATTAACAACATTTCTCATAGGCATATTATGAACAACATTTCTCCTAGCAACATTTCTATCATGCATAACATGGGAACTAGAAGCAGTCATAGCATGAAAATCAAAAGCATCATAACTCCTAAAGGCATTCTTAGAATGTCTCCTATCATGATACATGAAAGCATGGTTCTTTTGCACACTACTAGCCATAGGGGCCTTCCCTTTCTCCTTGGCGGAGGTGGAAGCCTTATGGCTTGTTAAGTTCTTGGCTTCCCTCTTGAAGCCAAGTCCATCCTTAATTGAGGGGTGTCTACCAATCGTGTAGGCATCCCTTGCAAATTTTAGCTTGTCAAATTCACTTTTGCTAGTCTTAAGTTGGGCATTAAGACTAGCCAATTCATCATTCAATCTTGAAATTGAAACTAGGTGTTCACTACAAGCATCAATGTCAAAATCTTTACACCTATTGCAAATCCTAACATGTTCTACACAGGAGTTAGATTTACTTGCTACTTCTAGTTTAGCATTTAAATCATCATTTACACCTTTTAAAGTAGAAATGGTTTCATGACAAGTAGATAGTTCACAAGAAAGCATTTCATTCCTTTTAACCTCTAGAGCAAGCGAATTTTGTGCACTAACAAATTTATCATGCTCTTCATATAAAAGGTCTTCTTGTTTCTCTAAGAGTCTATCTTTTTCATTCAAGGTATCAATTAACTCATTAATTTTGCCAATTTTAATTCTATCTAAACCTTTAAATAAACTAGAATAGTCTATTTCATCGTCATCACTAGAATCATCATCACTTGAAGAAGTATAAGTGGTATCCCGAGTGCATACCTTCTTCTCCTTCGCCATGAGGCACGTGTGATGCTCGTTTGGGAAGAGGGATGACTTGTTGAAGGCGGTGGTGGCGAGTCCTTCATTGTCGGAGTCGGAAGAGGAGCAATCCGAATCCCACTCCTTTCCGATATGTGCCTCGCCCTTGGCCTTCTTGTAATTCTTTTTCTTCTCCCTTTTGTTCCCTTTTTCCTGGTCACTTTCATTATCGGGATAGTTAGCAATGAAATGACCAATCTTACCACATTTGAAGCATGAGCGCTTCCCCTTTATCTTGGTCTTGCTTGGCTGTCCCTTGCGACCCTTTAGCGCCGTCTTGAAGCGCTTGATGATGAGGGCCATCTCTACATCATTGAGTCTGGCCGCCTCAACTTGCGCCACCTTGCTAGGTAGCGCCTCCTTGCTCCTTGTTGCCTTGAGAGCAACGGGTTGAGGCTCATTGATTGGACCATTCATCGCATCGTCGACGTATCTCGCCTCCTTGATCATCATTCGCCTGCTTACGAACTTTCCAAGGACTTCTTCGGGCGACATCTTGGTGTACCTAGGATTTTCACGAATATTGTTCACCAAATGTGGATCAAGTACAGTAAAGGACATTAGCATTAGGCGGACGACGTCGTGGTCCGTCCATCGCGTGCTTCCGTAGCTCCTTATCTTGTTGATGAGGGTCTTGAGCCGGTTGTATGTTTGAGTTGGCTCCTCGCCCCTTATCATCACAAATCTTCCAAGCTCGCCCTCCACCAACTCCATCTTGGTGAGCAAGGTGACGTCGTTCCCCTCATGAGATATCTTGAGGGTGTCCTAGATCTGCTTGGCATTGTCCAAGCCACTCACCTTATGGTACTCGTCCCTGCACAACGAGGCTAACAACACAGTAGTAGCTTGTGCATTTTTATGTATCTGTTCATTAATAAATATGGGACTATCCGAGCTATCAAATTTCATTCCATTCTCAACAATCCCCCATATGCTTGGATGGAGAGAGAACAAGTGACTACGCATTTTGTGACTCCAAAATCCGTAGTCCTCCCCATCAAAGTGTGGAGGTTTGCCAAGAGGAATGGAAAGCAAATGTGTATTTGAGCTATGCGGGATACGCGAATAATCGAAAGAAAAGTTTGAGTTAACCGCCTTTCGTTTGTCGTAGTCGTTGTCGTCGTTGTCCTTTTGGGAAGAAGTAGACTCATCGCTGTCGTCGTAGTAGACGATCTCCTTGATGCGTCTCGTCTTCTTCTTCTTCCCATCTTTGCGTCTGTGGCCCGAGCCCGAGTCGGTAGGCTTGTCATCCTTCGGCTCGTTGACGAAGGACTCCTTCTCCTTATCGTTGATCACGATTCCCTTCCCCTTAGGATCCATCTCTTCGGGCGATTAGTCCCTTTGTGAAGAGAACGGCTCCGATACCAATTGAGAGCACCTAGAGGGGGGGTGAATAGGTGATCCTGAATAACTTGAAACTTAAGCCACAAAAACTTGGTTAAGCGTTAGCACAATAATCGCCAAGTGGCTAGAGAGGAGTCTCAACAAAACACAATAACCACAAAGATATCAATCACAGAGATGGCACGGTGGTTATCCCGTGGTTCGGCCAAGACCAACGCTTGCCTACTCCACATTGTGGCGTCCCAACAGACGAGGGTTGCAATCAACCCCTCTCAAGCGGTCCAAAGACCCACTTGAATATCACGGTGTTTTGCTTTGCTTTTCTTAATCCCGTTCGCGAGGAATCTCCACAACTTGGAGCCTCTCGCCCTTACACTTGAAGTTCACAAAGAAGCACGGAGTAAGGGAGGGATGAGCAACGCACACAAGACACAAAATCAGAATGTCAACACGCACACAAATTGCAACAAGAGCTCGCAACACAACCCGACGAGTTCACAACTCAACAAGAGCTCTAGATGCTATCACGAAGAAACAAATGCGTGGAATCGAAGTCTTGGTGCTTAGGAATGCTTTGAGTATGCTTGTTATTCTTCTCCATGCGCCTAGGGGTCCCTTTTATAGCCCCAAGGCAGCTAGGAGCCGTTGAGAACATTCCTGGAAGGCAGATCTTGCCTTCTGTCGCTGAGAGCACCTAGAGGGGGGGGGGTGAATAGGTGATCTTGTAAAAACTTCAAACTTAAGCCACAAAAACTTGTTAAGTGTTAGCACGATTATTGCCAAGTGGCTAAGGTGAAGTCTCAACAAAACACAATACCACAAAAGATCAAGACAGAGGTGACACAGTGGTTTATCCCGTGGTTCGGCCAAGACCAACGCTTGCCTACTCCACGTTGTGGCGTCCCAACGGACGAGGGTTGCAATCAACCCCTCTCAAGCGGTCCAAAGACCCACTTGAATACCACGGTGTTTTGTTTTCCTTTCACTATCCTGTTTGCAAGGAATCTCCACAAATTGGAGTCTCTTGCCCTTACAAGTATATGATCACAAAGAAGCACAGAGTAAGGGAGGGAAGCAACACACACAAATCCACAGAGAAACTCGCACACACACGGCCAAGAATCGAGCTCACAAGAGTATCACACAGTTCTCACTAGAACAGAGCTCGAAACACTTAGAATGACAACAGAATGCGCAAAGATTTCTTGTGGGTGCTCAGGAATGCTCAAAGGTTGCTTGTGTGTCTCCTCCATGCGCCTAGGGGCTCCTTTTATAGCCCCACGGCAGCTAGGAGCCGTTGAGAGCAAATCCGGAAGGCCATCCTTGCCTTCTGTCGTCGGGGGCACCGGACAGTCCGGTGCACACCGGACAGTGTCCGGTGCCCGATTTGTTTCCATATCTGGCGCTTCCGACCGTTGCCGACCGTTGGCAGATCTGGAGCCGTTGGCGCACCGGACATGTCCGGTGCACACCGGACAGTCCGGTGCCGTCTTCCGACCGTTGGCTCCGCCACGTGTCCCGCGCAGATTGCGCGGCCGACCGTTGGCCCGGCCGACCGTTGGCTCACCGGACAGTCCGGTGCACACCGGACAGTCCGGTGAATTATAGCCGTACGCCGTCGGCCAGTTTCCCGAGAGCGGCCAGTTAGCTCCGAGCCAGCCTGGCGCACCGGACACTGTCCGGTGCACACCGGACAGTCCGGTGCTCCAGACCGAGCTGGGTCTTGGCAGCACACAGCCAAGTCTTCTCTCCTCTTCTCTCTTCTTCTTCTTTCTGTTTCTAACACTTAGACAAATATATTAGTACACAAAACCAATGTACTAAGGCTTAGAAACGTACCTTTACTTCATGATTTGCACTTTGTTCACCCATGTACATAAATTCACAATTAAGCACATGTGTTGGCACTCAATCACCAAAATACTTAGAAATGGCCCAAAGGCACATTTCCCTTTCAATCTCCCCCTTTTTGGTGATTTATGCCAACACAACATAAAGCAACTAGAACAAGTGCAAACTCACTTCAAATAGATCTTAAATTTATTTGAATCAATTTTGACATATATGGATCATCCTTTGCCACCACTTGGTTTGTTTTTGCAAATCAAACTCAAATCTCTATCTCTAAGTCAAACACACATGTTGAAGCAAAAAGAGAATCATTTCAAGAGAGATTGATCAAAGATGTCAAAAACTCCCCCTTTATCCCATAATTACTACTTCTCCCCACAAGAAGCCAAAAGAGACAATGAAAGAGTTTTGGCAAACCAAAACCCCTTTATCCCATAATTACTACTTCTCCCCACAAGAAGCCAAAAGAGACAATGAAAGAGTTTTGGCAAACCAAAAACTCTACTCTACTATTTTCAAATTCCTCAAGTGGTAGCTGATCCATTTATTGCTTTGGCCTTTATTTTCTCCCCCTTTGGCATCAAGCACCAAAACGGGATCAATTTTGGCCTTTTAACCCCATTGCCTCACCAAAATCTTCAATTAAGAGCAAATGGCAATTAAGAGTTAATGAGATGGACTTGGAATAAGTTACCCTCTCATCGGAGTGCAGTGGAAGTCTTGCATGGTCCAAGTCCACCTTTTCCTTTTCAATTCTTCTTTGAGACTAAATCAAACAAACTCAAGCATATGGTTAGTCTCAAGGGATCAAGTTGTAACACATCTCCCCCTAAACATGTGCATCACTTTGCAACGGACTTGTGAGGTCCAGGGAGTGTTTGTACAACTTGAGCACCATAATAAGCAACAAAATGCAGAATGAACATGATCAAAGGCATAAATACATGTATGCTTCATTTCAATCCAAGTTCCGCGAATCTAAGATATTGAGCTCACTACGCAACCTGCAAAAGGTCTTCTCATCTAAAGGCTTAGTAAAGATATCGGCTAGCTGGTTCTCGGTGCTAACATAAAACACTTCGATATCTCCCTTTTGCTGGTGGTCTCTCAAAAAGTGATGCCGGATGTCTATGTGCTTTGTGCGGCTGTGCTCAACAGGATTTTCCGCTATTCGGATAGCACTCTCATTGTCACATAGGAGTGGGACTTTGCTCAGATTGTAGCCAAAGTCCCGGAGGGTTTGCCTCATCCAAAGTAGTTGCGCGCAACACTGTCCTGCGGCAACATACTCGGCCTCAGCGGTGGATAGGGCAACGGAGGTTTGTTTCTTCGAGTTCCATGACACCAGGGACCTTCCTAAGAATTGGCACGTCCCCGATGTACTCTTCCTATCGACCTTACATCCAGCATAGTCGGAATCTGAGTACCCAATCAAGTCAAAGTTAGACCCCTTTGGATACCAGATCCCGAAGCAGGGCGTAGCGACTAAATATCTAAGAATTCGCTTCACCGCCACCAAGTGACACTCCTTAGGATCGGATTGAAATCTAGCACACATGCATACGCTAAGCATAATATCCGGTCTACTAGCACATAAATAAAGTAAAGACCCTATCATTGACCGGTATGCTTTTTGATCAACGGACTTACCTCCTTTGTTGAGGTCGGTGTGTCCGTCGGTTCCCATCGGAGTCTTTGTGGGCTTGGCGTCCTTCATCCCAAACCGCTTTAGCAGATCTTGCGTGTACTTCGTTTGGGAGATGAAGGTACCGTCCTTGAGTTGCTTCACTTGGAACCCAAGGAAGTAGTTCAACTCGCCCATCATCGACATCTCGAATTTCTGCGTCATCACCCTGCTAAACTCTTCACAAGACTTTTGGTTAGTAGAACCAAATATTATGTCATCGACATAAATTTGGCACACAAACAAATCACCATCACAAGTCTTAGTGAAAAGAGTTGGATCGGCTTTCCCAACCTTGAAAGCATTAGCAATTAGGAAATCTCTAAGGCATTCATACCATGCTCTTGGGGCTTGTTTAAGTCCATAGAGCGCCTTAGAGAGCTTACACACGTGGTCGGGGTACCGCTCATCCTCGAAGCCAGGGGGTTGCTCCAGAGGTCTTGATGTGGTCATCACATTCTTGCTGTGATGTGCTCCTCCCACTTGTTTTCCTGCCTGACAAGCTGCACAAGGTCTATCTTTTTCGAAATAAACATTTGTTAGACCTATCACGTGTTCTCCCTTTAGAAGCTTGTGGAGGTTCTTCATCCCCACATGTGCTAAGCGGCGATGCCACAGCCAGCCCATGCAAGTCTTAGCCATTAAGCATGCATCTAGACCGGCTTCTTCTTTTGCAAAATCTACTAAGTAAAGCTTGCCGTCTAGTACACCCTTAAAAGCTAGTGAACCATCACATCTTCTAAAGACAGACACATCTACATTAGTAAAAAGGCAATTATATCCCATGTTGCATAGTTGGCTAACGGATAGCAAATTGTAACCGAGAGACTCAACTAAAAACACATTTGAAATTGAGTGCTCGTTAGAAATTGCAAATTTACCTAACCCTTTTACCTTGCCTTGATTCCCATCACCGAATATAATTGAATCTTGGGAATCCTTATTTTTGACGTAGGAGGTGAACATCTTCTTCTCCCCCGTCATATGGTTTGTGCATCCGCTGTCGATAATCCAGCTTGAACCCCCGGATGCATAAACCTGCAAGGCAAATTTAGGCTTGGGTCTTAGGTACCCAACTCATGTTGGGTCCTGCAAGGTTAGCACAAATGTCCTTAGGGACCCAAATGCAAGTCCTGTCTCCCTTGCATTTTGCCCCTAACTTCCTAGCAACTATTTTCCTATCCTTTCTACAAATAGCAAAGGAAGTGTTTAAAGCACAATAAATTACAGAAGGTTCATTCACTACTTTCCTAGGAGCATGAATAACATTCTTTCTAGGTACATGAGCAATATTTCTCCTAGACATATGTACAACATTTCTTCTACACATATCCCTATCATGCTTATAAGAAGAACTAGAAGCAAACATGGCATGAGAATCATAAACATGTGAATCAAAATCATTATAAGCATTTCTAGCATTTCTCCTATCATAATACATAAAAGCATGGTTCTTTTTAGCATTAATAGCCATAGGGGCCTTCCCTTTCTCCTTGACGAAGATGGGAGCCTTATGGCTTGTTAAGTTCTTGGCCTCTCTCTTGAAGCCAAGACCATCCTTAATTGAGGGATGTCTACCAACCGTGTAGGCATCCCTTGCAAATTTTATTTTATCAACTTCATTCTTGCTAGTCTTAAGTTGGGCATTAAGACTAGCCAATTCCTCATTTAATTTGGAAATTAGAACTAGGTGTTCACTACAGGCATCAATATCGAAATCCTTACATCTAGTGCAAATCTTAACATGTTCTACACACGAATTGGATTTATTTGCTACTTCTAATTTAGCATTTAAATCATTGTTAACACCTTGTAAAGTAGAAATGGTTTCATGACAAGCAGATAGTTCACTAGAAAGCATTTCATTTCTTTTAATTTCTAAAGCATATGATTTTTGTGCCTGTACAAATTTATCATGTTCATCATACAATAAATCCTCTTGCTTTTCTAAAAGCCTATCCTTTTCATTCAATGCATCAATCAATTCATTGATTTTATCTATCTTAGATCTATCTAAGCCCTTGAACAAGCATGAATAATCTATGTCATCATCATCACTAGACTCACTATCACTAGAAGAAGCATAAGTGGAGTCTTGAGTACTCACCTTCTTCTCCCTTGCCATAAGGCAAGTGAGACGCTCGTTGGGGAAGAGAGCCGATTTGTTGAAGGCAGTGGCGGCGAGTCCTTCGTTGTCGGAGTCGGAGGAGGAGCAATCCGAGTCCCACTCCTTTCCTAGATGCGCCTCGCCCTTTGCCTTCTTGTATTGCTTCTTCTTCTCTCTTTTGTTCCCCTTTTCCTGGTCACTTTCATTATCGGGACAGTTAGCGATAAAATGACCAAGCTTACCGCATTTGAAGCATGAGCGCTTCCCCTTGGTCTTGGTCTTGCTTGGCTGCCCCTTGCGACCATTTAGCGCCGTCTTGAATCGCTTGATGATGAGAGCCATCTCTTCATCATTGAGTCCGGCCGCCTCAATCTGTGCCACCTTGCTGGGTAGCGCCTCCTTGCTTCGTGTTGCCTTGAGAGCAAGGGGTTGCGGCTCGTTGATCGGACCGTTCAACGCTTCGTCGACGTATCTTGCCTCCTTGATCATCATCCGCCCGCTTACGAATTTTCCAAGCACTTCCTCGGGCGTCATCATCGTGTACCTGGGATTCTCACGAATATTGTTCACGAGATGAGGATCAAGTACGGTAAAGGACCTGAGCATTAGGCGGACGACGTCGTGGTCCGTCCATCGCGTGCTCCCGTAGCTTCTTATCTTGTTGATAAGGGTCTTGAGCCGGTTGTACGTTTGCGTTGGCTCCTCGCCCCTTATCATCGCGAACCGTCCAAGCTCTCCCTCCACCAACTCCATCTTGGTGAGCAAGGTGACGTCGTTCCCCTCATGAGAAATCTTGAGGGTGTCCCAGATTTGCTTGGCGTTGTCCAAGCCGCTCACTTTATGGTATTCATCCCTGCACAAGGAAGCTAGAAGAACAGTAGTAGCTTGTGCATTCTTATGAATTTGTTCATTAATGAACATGGGACTATCCGAACTATCAAAGTGCATTCCACTCTCTACAATCTCCCATATACTCGGATGGAGAGAGAATAGGTGACTACGCATTTTGTGGCTCCAAAATCCGTAGTCCTCTCCATCAAAGTGTGGGGGCTTGCCGAGTGGAATGGAGAGCAAATGTGAATGTGAACTTTGCGGAATACGAGAGTAATCAAAAGAAAAGTTTGGATTAACCGGTTTCCTTTTCTCGTAGTCGTTGTGGTCCTCGTCCTTTTGGGAAGAAGTAGACTCGTCGCTGTCGTAGTAGACGATCTCCTTGATGCGCCTTGTCTTCTTCTTCTTCCCTTCCTTCCGTCTTTGGCCCGAGCCGGAGTCGGTAGGCTTATCGTCCTTCGGCTCGTTGACGAAGGATTCCTTCTCTTTGTCATTGATCACAATACCCTTCCCCTTAGGATCCATCTCTTCGGGCGGTTAGTCCCTTTGTGAAGAGAACGGCTCTGATACCAATTGAGAGCACCTAGAGGGGGGGTGAATAGGTGATCTTGTAAAAACTTCAAACTTAAGCCACAAAAACTTGTTAAGTGTTAGCACGATTATTGCCAAGTGGCTAAGGTGAAGTCTCAACAAAACACAATACCACAAAAGATCAAGACAGAGGTGACACAGTGGTTTATCCCGTGGTTCGGCCAAGACCAACGCTTGCCTACTCCACGTTGTGGCGTCCCAACGGACGAGGGTTGCAATCAACCCCTCTCAAGCGGTCCAAAGACCCACTTGAATACCACGGTGTTTTGTTTTCCTTTCACTATCCTGTTTGCAAGGAATCTCCACAAATTGGAGTCTCTTGCCCTTACAAGTATATGATCACAAAGAAGCACAGAGTAAGGGAGGGAAGCAACACACACAAATCCACAGAGAAACTCGCACACACACGGCCAAGAATCGAGCTCACAAGAGTATCACACAGTTCTCACTAGAACAGAGCTCGAAACACTTAGAATGACAACAGAATGCGCAAAGATTTCTTGTGGGTGCTCAGGAATGCTCAAAGGTTGCTTGTGTGTCTCCTCCATGCGCCTAGGGGCTCCTTTTATAGCCCCACGGCAGCTAGGAGCCGTTGAGAGCAAATCCGGAAGGCCATCCTTGCCTTCTGTCGTCGGGGGCACCGGACAGTCCGGTGCACACCGGACAGTGTCCGGTGCCCGATTTGTTTCCATATCTGGCGCTTCCGACCGTTGCCGACCGTTGGCAGATCTGGAGCCGTTGGCGCACCGGACATGTCCGGTGCACACCGGACAGTCCGGTGCCGTCTTCCGACCGTTGGCTCCGCCACGTGTCCCGCGCAGATTGCGCGGCCGACCGTTGGCCCGGCCGACCGTTGGCTCACCGGACAGTCCGGTGCACACCGGACAGTCCGGTGAATTATAGCCGTACGCCGTCGGCCAATTTCCCGAGAGCGGCCAGTTAGCTCCGAGCCAGCCTGGCGCACCGGACACTGTCCGGTGCACACCGGACAGTCCGGTGCTCCAGACCGAGCTGGGTCTTGGCAGCACACAGCCAAGTCTTCTCTCCTCTTCTCTCTTCTTCTTCTTTCTGTTTCTAACACTTAGACAAATATATTAGTACACAAAACCAATGTACTAAGGCTTAGAAACGTACCTTTACTTCATGATTTGCACTTTGTTCACCCATGTACATAAATTCACAATTAAGCACATGTGTTGGCACTCAATCACCAAAATACTTAGAAATGGCCCAAAGGCACATTTCCCTTTCAGTCGCCTGGCGCACCGGACAGTCCGGTGCACCATCGGACACTGTCCGGTGCAGATATCCTTCCTTATTTGGTGAAGCCAACCGTTGGAGTCTGAGAGCCGTTGGCGCACCGGACACTGTCTGGTGCACCAATGTGACCGTTGGCTTGGCCACGCGTCACGCGCGCAATCCTCGGCCGACCGTTGCCCCGGCTGACCGTTGGCTCACCGGACAGTCCGGTGAACCACCGGACAGACCGGTGAATTTTAGCCGTACGCCGTTGATGGTTTCCCGAGAGCGACGAGTTCGCCTGTGAATGGCCCACCGGACAGTCCGGTGCACCACCGGACAGTCCGGTGATTTATAGTCGTACACCGCCGTCGAACTCCCGAGAGCAGCAAGTTCGCCAGAGCCAGTCTGGCGCACCGAACTCTGTTCGGTGCACCACCGGACAGTCCGGTGCACCACCGGACAGTCCGGTGCACCCAGACTGAGCAGACTTTGGCTGAACAGAGCCATCTCATTTCCAATTCAATCTTTCCTGTTTCCAGCACTTAGACACAATACATTAGTCCATAAAACAATGTACTAAGTCTAGAAACATACCTTTTGACTTGATTTGCACTTTGTCCACCACTTTGCATAGATTAACACAAAAGCACTTGTGTTGGCACTCAATCACCAAAATACTTAGAAATGGCCCAAGGGCACATTTCCCTTTCAATTCCAAGTTATGACATCATTCTAACATGGAAATGAAATGAATACTTAACATAATATTACATAGTAATATTATCTTTATGAAAGATGAAGATCTACTCTTCATCAGCTTCGTCTAAGGACCATTATCTTTGAGAGATGAAGATCCGTTCTTTATTACCTTCGTCCAAGAACCATTACATTCAAGAGAAGATGATGTTTCGTAGGACGAAGGCTCTTAATATTTAATATTTGAGTTGCCTTGTTTTTGATTCACAGTTATTGAGAACAAGTAACCAACAATATCTTCAAATATAAAATAGAAACTAATACTTTTTCTTAATCACTTAGACGGGTCTTGGAAGGTTTTGGAGAATGCAGAGGGTCACGGCCTCAACCCCAATGACATCCTCGGCCTTCTATGCAGGGAACACTTCCCTAGACTTGTTGAGTATGCCAGAGTGATGGGCCTGGCCTATTCCTTCTACCACTATGTCGTCGCCCCCGATGCAGTGGATCAGGATGGCAGGCAATTCAACAACAAGGCAGAGCGAGTGAAGCAAGAGTTGTGAGTAAGTCTTCCTCGCACTATATTGTTTAATACGTTGCATTCGTTGCACATTCTTGAAATATTGTATGTATACATCGTCTTTGTATGCAGGATTTATTTAGATACAAGGCTGGATACAAGGCCAGGGCAGATGTGGTGGCTACCGCGAGCTGTAAGAAGCTTGTCATGGACATACACTATGAGACGCCCATTTAGGCCATCATCACTAACTACGGCTCTGTCCTTAGGGAGAAGGTGAGGAAGAAGGATGCCTGGACCATGTCGTTGACTTTAGACTAATACTTGCAGGTAAATATAAAACATTAATATTGATATTAAATATGTTTAATTTTATCTTTTGATATGTTGTGTACTTGTTTTTTTGTAGATGATTCCTTATTGGTGCGTCGCGCATACTGAGTGCTAGGAGCAGATGGTGCAAAGGTGGTGCTCGATCGAGTGGGACAAGGCGCGCAATGATATCTGGGAACGATGTTTGATGATGTAATGTCCCTCCCACCACCAAAGCAGATACAGCCTTGACAAATACGCAGAACCATGGGTACGCGCTCTTTTTAATTTAGTCTAACTTTCGATTAGGCATGATTTCTAACCATCTCGTTGGTTTTCTTGCAGTTGACTTCACATGGTGGCCAGCCTTGCTCCATCTTCTCGGCGTATGCTATAGCCCACAAGGGCATGGAAAGGTCCGACTTCGCTTACAACCCAGAGGACAAGCCTAAGGCGTATAGCAACCCCACCGGCCATAACCGCCTCAGTGAGTACACTGCCATGGCACAACAGGTCCATGGACCAGATTACGATCCAAGGACTAAGGACATCGACTGAGATGTCCTCATGAGGGTTGGAGGAGGCAAGAGGCATGGGTGATACTGGATTGTCGATGGGGCAATCGACTTGTCCTCCACTCCCACTGTCTCAGGTGCAAGCAAGGAGCACCGGCGCGAGCTCATCTATACGACCACAGCAGGACAGCTCACAGCATCACATCCAGGAACTCCAGGGCTTTTATGCCTCATCATTCATTGAGTTATATACCTTATCTTTGCATTATTATAACATTGGCGTGAAATATTACAGGCTCAGCTAGAAGAAGAGAGGAAGGAACAGATGGAGATGGAGGCGAGGATGAGGGCGGAGCGCGAGGCGGAGCGAGCGGCTCACTTGGTGGATCAGCGGAGGATGGCAGATATGTTCCAATACATGCAGAGCCTTAGCACCGCAAAGGGTCCACCACCTCTGTTGTTCCCTCCAACTGACCCTGCTCAATTTCATGCTTCTGTGAGTATCAAACTTTTAGTTCTGCATGATATATATTCATCTGGTCTCACACATGCAATCTCTTCTCTATGCAGGGACAATCGATGGCATCAAACAACCCTCATGGATCGCCCAATCCATCATCGAACTAGTCTAGCCGCCACCTCGTTGATAATCTTATGTTTGTTGGTGTTGGTAATACTTTGTGAGATAACTTTGTCTGAACTTGTCGATGTTGATAATACTTTGTGAGATACTTGAGACTTATGTTTGTGGGTGTTGGAGACTTATGTTTGTGAAACTTGTTTGATGTGGTGATATTTGTGAGATATATGGTGTTGGTGATAGATGTGTTGATTCTGTGATATATGTGATGGCAATGATATATATCTTGTGTTTGTTTGGATGTAATAATAAAAGCAAATAAAAAAGGGTTTTCTGGTCACTTTGCCGAGTGTAACACTCGTCAAAGAGGTACTTTGTCGAGTGCCTTCACCATAGCACTCGGCAAAGAAGGCACACCTGGGAACCAATAAAGCTTTTTTGCCGAGTGTTGTGGCCCCGCCGCTCGGCAAAGAAGCATCATTTTATCGAGTGCCTCCTAGTGCACTCGGCAAAGGGACTGGTAAAGGGGCCACTGGTGCTCCCTTTGCCGATCGCTAGTCCAGCAGACACTCGGCAAAGAGGAAGCCTTTGCCAAGTGCGTCCCGGAGCACTTGGCAGGGAACCACTGGAGCCTTTTTTGCCGAGCGCTAATCCAGCAGACACTCGGTAAAGGAGCCTTTACCGAGTGTTAGAGAGGACACTCGGCAAAGGCTCTGTCACCATCACTTGGCGCCGTAACGTCGACTTTTCTTTACCGAGTAATAGGTGACACTCGGCAAAACCTTTGCCGAGTCCGAGTGTCCGACAAAAGTATTTGGCAATGAAGCCGTTGCTGATGTACAGTTCATCGAGGCCTCTTTACCGAAAGTCATACTCGGCAAAGAGTTTGTCGAGTGTTTTATGACAGCACTCGGCAAAGCAGTCGTGTCTGATAGCGTACGCCGCAAGGAGTACCCCCGAAGTCAAAAGTTTATTTTGCAATGGTAGGTATGCAATTTGGTTTAATAACAAGTTTGAACCTAGAAGTCAAAATTCCACTGCTGGGGAGGTCTGCTGTATGCATGTTCACATGCCTAGGTTTGAAATGGTCCACCAGTCATCAGTGTGGGAGAAAGAAGCTTAGCTCCCGTTGACGACGTCCGCCTCTTGTTCAACATGGACGGAGATAAATCATGTCAAACATATGATATGCTAAGCTTGCAAAGTACAACTTTTCAATTACCTGACCAGATCACGTTGAAAGTAGGGCACCTCTCCTCCCGGCCGGGCTGCCTTCTCGGAAGCAACACAAAACACTGTAGTACTAATTAGGTGTGAGGAAAACAGCCGTGTCGGATTGAAGCTTTTCCCGAGTCCCTAAACTTGCCATTAGTACTCCACCTAGCTAGCACCGCCGAACAGGTCGTCATCTCCTTGCCGTATACCAAACGGTGCGTTCCTTCCTTGAGACAACGGTCACCCACCATCACATTCACACATGACAGCATCGCCAACCTTTTCTTTCTTGCACCCATCCGTTCAGTTAGTTAGCAGCAGCAGCGTCGCAGCATCGTTTGTTTTCTACTTTTCTCCCTCCAAAGTAAGTCCATGTTGTGTGAGCCACACATAATTCAGATGCGGCAGCATCAATGGCTGTGCTGTCATGTCAAGCAATTGGCCAGTTGCTAATCCGAGGCCTGCCTTTTGGCCAGCTTCAGAAAAGGGTGGTGGCAGTAGCCACACGGGCTCTCGCAAAAAAAAAAAAAAAAGTTGTTTGGAGATAACACGCCAAGTACCTACCTTCCTGCCATGTCGTATGGAGAAGGCGACACGATGAATGAATGAATAAATACGTTCAAATCTTTGCCTACTTTGGCGAAAATTTTTCTTATTCTAAACACACACAGCATAGCGTACAGATTTTTCTGTCAAAAAAAAACCTGCAGCAACTGCCACAAGGTCAACAATATGGTTACAAAAACCAAGAACACTTGTTATTAACTACTAATACACAGCAGTGTATTTCTTATCTAACAGCGGTTTTCTTCCATAATACTTCTATATGTGTCCTCGTAACAAATGCTATATTTCTAACCTATTAACCCGCAGCGGGCTGCAGTGCAGCAACACTTGTTTTGGGAAGATATGCGGGCTGCAGTACGTACCTACCGCCTTCCTGGCCCTCCTGCAAACCTCCTGGCAGTGCCGAAGATGACGGCCTTGGTCAACAACCCACCGTCGAAGGTGCAGCAGGCCAGGGCCAAAGCGCCACCGACCATGAGAACCTTGGGTATGCTGTTCGCCCAGTGCTTCGTCGCCTTGTCAACCTCTGCGCCGTCGCCGGACGAAGAGCTGGCCTCCGTGTTGCCCGGCCCTGCGATGACGAGCTCGTCGGCACTGAACCTGGTGGTGACCTGTGCCATGGCAGCACACTTGGAAACAGCCTCTCCGGCGGTCCTCCCGACCTGGTACGCCCGAAGGCCAGGCTCTATCCTCTTGACGCAGCCCCACATCCCCTGCCGGACGCCAAGCTTCGCGATCTCCCATGGAATCCCCATGTCTTCGTGGTGGAACAAGAGCACCTCGCATGCACTCATTGCACCGTCGCCTTTCCTCGACTCAACTGGTAGATTAGATACAATAGGATAGGTTTAGTTCATGCACTTGAGTCATCCTACCAAGGCTGCAGAGATCACTGCTGTGAAACTAAAATGTATAGTTACCTGGACGGATGCACCAGCTAGAGTAGTACAAGTCCACACGGCGAGGTTTGTTTTGTCTTGGAACGGAGGGACGAGGAACACCCTGGAGAAAAAAAAATGGTCATCATTAACGCGAGCACAGGCAGCAGAAATTCCGTCCGTCCGTTCGTTCGTATATATCAATAATAAGCTAGCTATTTTGTTCCATACCTTGGTCACACAGTAAAATGTCTTCCCAGACGCCCATATCCTGCGGCCTATGATGTACTCCCTGTCGCTGCAGAAGAACGGGAACTGCACGCGAGAACCACGCATCGTCGATTTATATATAAGCAGCCTGTGCCATGGTTTGAACTCAATAATCACCAGCAGAGATGTGTGGATGCAGAACGGCTCACCTTCCTGACCCACCGGACCACCATGGTTCCAGTCTCGGTGCACTCCTCCAGCGTCTCGTGCTGAAGAAGCATGTCGTCCCAGCTGTTCTTCATCCGGAACTCATCGTCCCAGAAGAAATCTCTCACAACCTCTGGTGACGCGTCCTCGAAGATTGTGCTGCTGCGGTACTGTGGTGGACCACTCTGGAATGAAACAAACACACAACCAAATCAATTCGACGAGGTCTCTCTAGCCATTTAACAGTGGATGAAGAAAAGACTGCTGCTGCAATGCATACCGGTGGGTCTCTCCGCCAGGCTTGGTACCTCATGGTTGGTAAGGTGCGGTCCATCATGTGAATCCACGACGGGCCACCGTCCTTCTCGTCGACGAGCCGCCAGAGGTGCAGCAAGTCACCGGTGTTGACCGCCAGCTGCTGCTGCTCGTCCTCGGCCGCCGCATGAGCCACCACAGTTCTGCAGACACCGGCGCAGCAAATCCTTTACAGACAATTCAGGGTAGAATCACAAGAGGTCGCGCATCCAGCGAACGAACGGACGGACGGACGGACGCCTCACCTCGGTACGACGGCGGCCGCCTCGTTGCGAGAGACCACCGCGGTGGCGCGGTCCGGAGGAGGCGCCGCCGCGGGGAGCTGCGCCATCTGTTGGGCGCTGTCGACCGTGACGACCTCCGCCCACCTCGGGCGCCACGCCCACCCGATGAGAAGGCCGACGAGCGCGGCGAGCGAGAGCGGCGCCGCCAGCGCGGCGAGCTCCAGGGCGGCGCCGCCGAGGGTCTGCTGGCGAAAGATCCCCATCAGTAGATCGAGGAGAGCCGACATCTCTGGTTGGCAACTGGAACCCGCAGCAAAAGATCCGATCTTCCACCACAGAATCCTCGAGACACGTCGCGAGAACTCAAATGTTCGCCGCCGACAGGGGCGATATGCCGCACCGGTAGCTGAGAAGAGTTTTTGGGTGTAAGATTGGGGACTCTGAATAGTCACGCCAAAATCTCTCTCGTCAGTGAGCCGCTAATGGAATAATGGGGGTACACCTTCTCTAAAGGAACTAGCGGTGACGAGTGATGAAAAAGAAAAGAAACCAGGGGAGGAGACGAGCCCGATGGGCAGAAGGAGCTGATGCGAAAATCGGGTCGGGGAAAAAAATCCAGACGAGGTCGAGAGCTGTGGAGGCGCGGAACGTGTGGCGGAGGCGAGGCGGGAGATGCGTGAGGGATAAGGATCGGAGTCCTCTGGCCTCGGGCCGCGCCAGCGCGAGATTTTGCAGCAGCGGAAGAAAAGAAAAAGAAAACGAGTCGGGAGGAAGAAGACAAGCCCGGCCCGGGGGAGAAGGGAGGGGATTGTTGGTGTGGTGGCGATCGCGAGGCGAGGGGATCCGCGGGCGCGGGCGAAGTAGATATAGCTCTCTCTGGTCAGGTACTCAGGCGGGCCTTGAGCTGCTGGACTGTGGCTGCGGGTGGAGGCGCGAGGTCCTCGTGTTTTTTCTGCGGTGGACGGAGGTCACTGGTCCGGGCTCCTCTCCGTCCGCGGCTCGGTTTCGTCAGCTCCACTCGCTCGTTTTCCTTGCTGCCGGAGCCGGAGTGGAGTGGTCAGGGAAAGCGATGGTTCCACACGGATGACCCCGGACCGGCGGAGCGCGTGACGGCTGGGCACGAGCGCGGCGTGGAGATACGGTGGCCACAGCCGCGTGCGGGCATCCACGTCCTACGTAGTACTGTGGCATGTATAGGTACCCCGTACCTATGATCACAACCGCCACTGCAGACTGCACGGAGGAATTGAAGTTCTCGCACTGGTCGGTATTAGATGGTGCTCAATAGTCCGACACTAGACAGCGCTTTTTTTAAACCAAACACCCCTTTATTCCTTTACGAGTAACACAAATAAGAGGATATTTGAATCTATTAGAGCTAGTAATTAGCTACTAAAATTAGCTGAATACATTCAAACAGCATAAATAATAGTTTAACTATTAGTTATTTTTAGCAAATTATCTAATAGTTAACTAGTTATTTATTAGCTAGCTAATTCTATTAACATTTTTAGCCAACTAATTATTAGTTATAGTGTATTTAAACACCCTCTAAACTAAGTTTCATCCTCCCCCTTCATTCTGTCTATTTCAGGAGAAAAATAAAATGAACGACGAAAGCGTTGAGAGTCAATAGAAAACAAATAATGAATAATAAAAAAATTAAAATAACATAATATAAAGATAAAACATATGATTCAACCTTATTGGACAATGTTTCTTTTTTTCCTTTTATCATTTAACAAAGGATTACAAATATACATTTGGCTACTTAAAAGTTGTTTTTAATAACGAACTCCACTCGCTGCGCAACGATCCCCACCAGACACCCTAAAAAGTGGTTTTCAATAACGAGCACCGAGAGGTGTTTTCAGACCTTCGGTACAAAGCCTCCTTTGTTTATTCCGTGACCTAAACTCGTTATGAAAAATAAACTAATTCTGTGAGGGGCTACTGTTGGGAGCCTATCGAAAAGTGGCAAAGCTAGCCTTCATCTGAAGCGGCACGAGAAGAAGGGACAAAGCTATGGAGCTTTAGCCCCGTGCAGTTGATTGGGCACGAGAAGAAGGGACAAAGCTAGGGAGCTTTAGCCCCATGGAGTTGATTGGCAGACAGGAACGAAGGAGAAAAGAATCTTTAGCTCCATGACACTAGCACAAAAAGCATATATAAGTGGATGAGTCACCTTTAGCATTCGCGAAGATGTTTTTTGGAGGTCGGACGAGCTCATGACCTCCCTAGGTTCAGCGCACGTCTTCGCTAATTCCTCAACAAAACCCTCTGAGGCCCCTGCAGTCCCGGATGCCTTCATCACACCCTTCACCTTAACTTCGACCCTTCTCTTTTTCCTCGTTGTTGTAACCGTAGTCTTCCCCTTTAAGCAGCCTTCGTCTACCAGTGTCACCACTCTTTTCTTCCTCCAGCTTCAGCAGAGTCCTCCTCAGGGTATAGACCGTACCAAAGACCATTCAACTCAAATACACGGTTCAACCTGACATTTGAACCACGTATATCCCATCTCCTCGGCATATCCCTCTTCATTGAATATTTTCCCACAATCTTCACAGCTTCACTTCCACCTCCTGGAAAAAGGATGCGGCATCCCGACCATGCAGTTCAATGTTGAAGGCAGGACTCCACCTATCGACCCTTTCAAGAAAGGCATCAGGCGTAGCTTCACTTAGCCTAGTTCCCAACCATGTGCAAGTGGCCACACTCCGCATGCAATAAATTCCTCCACCAAATCACGGTTGTTGCTCGTCTTGGAAGCGCGCGAAGGGCGTCTTCATTCACATCTCCCTTCTTTAGTTAAACTTCAGAAAGGCGATGTAGCAGTGCGAGCACAGTATGGACGGAGGTAGCCTCGGTACACCTTCGGCATCTTTCAAGGTCACATAAAACCAGAAATCCCACCAATTCCCCCATTTATTCTTCGCGCACGTAACAAGCTACACAACTTCACCCGAAGTCTTGCCAGTCCTCGAAGTGAACGTGCACGAGCCAAATTGCATAATCTTCCCACCAACAACCTTCTTCTACCAGTGGAGGCAATAATTCTTGGCGAAGACTTCAACCGAGGGCTCTCCTCCATATGAGGTCGACGCCCACATACACTTTGCCAGTGCCACCATAGTGTTCAGCGTGAGCTGGTGAATCTGAACTTCAAAGCGCTGCAGCACTTTGACGACAAACCGATGCACAGGCAAGCGAAGTCTAGCCGTGAAGAACGCCTCAAAAACGACCAACTCCCCCTCCGGCTTTGGGACCTCTTCGGCTCCTCGAGCGCACCCCACACTATCCCAAAAATACCCCAAATGCCACATCTCATGCACGTGGCCCGAGTAAATTCTTGACTTCCCAAACTCCATAGTATGCCCTGACAACAACTCCACTACCGTCACTGAATCGCTAACCGTCTTCTCCGACGACGACGCGCTCGACAGCCCAGTCGCGACAGACGGGGACAAGGAAGAGGACGACTAAAGTACCATCTGCTGCGGCGGGTGGTTTGCTTCACGTGGGCCAGTTCACCAGTGGTGAGAAGTGGAAAGCGCACAATTGTTTGCTCGAGCAAAGAAGCAAAGGTTTTTATGAGCCAGCGCGTAAAGGTTTTTCCACCACAGCCGGGATTGGTCTTTATAGGCCCGAAAAAGCGCCTCGAGAAACCAACGATCCCACAGTAAAATGTCACCTCTCAATGGTCACATTTGAAACCTCCCCTAGAGGACCACTTCAACCTGACGAGGGCAGCGTTCGGCCATCTCCTAGAAAAGACTTCGGGACCAGCTCACCAAGTTAAACCGGCTCCTCGAGGGGCTAGTGTTGGAGCGAAGCCCACCCACTTCCCTCGATCAGATTTATTTAACATCAATTGAATAAGTTTTATCGTAGATATAGGAAGCAAAGGGTACCTCGACCGGTATCAGAATTGAGGTCCTCGATCAGAGCTGCTGAAGGCATCAAAGCGAAGGGCCGCACCGTTTAAAAGGGGGCTCCTTGTAGCTTCGCGAAGGCGTCCTCGCCGGCAAGGATAGTTCTGAACAAACACTCTCGGCAAGGTTGAAGACCCGACTTCATAGGGCAAAGGGTGCCACGTGCGAGTGAAGGCCGCGCTGCCCAACCACGAGGCTCAGGCCGCGTTCCGCTATCATTTGGGCCCTATTTGTAAGCCCCTCCTTGGGGTAGGAACTATAGTACGTTTAATCAGACTGTACTTAACATTGCTATAATGACCCCGTAACGGAAATATTCTGGAGCTGTAACAGATAACTGGGGCATAATAGTACTTAGAAGGGCATAACCAATTGCTCAGTTACTGTTGGACACCAAAATGAGCGGACGGTCTGGCCCTTGGGCCCGGACGGTCCGCGTGTCTCGAGATTAGATTAACTCGGATGTTTATCCTTATCTCGTGCGTGGTTATCCATCTAATCACGTGGGAGTTTGTTGGCTATCTCTTAGGAAAAGGTCCAGACCTCCTCCCCTATAAATATAAAGGGGTACGGCCGATTGAGAACCCCCGAACACATTCCAATCGAACCAATTATTTTACTTACTTTTCCTGCCCTAGGAGTAGATGTAGCGTAGTTCTAGTTGTAGTCTTCCACATATCCACTTCCACCCCTATTCGACTCTACGTCGTCTAGATCCATCATGGGTGGCCTGCCGATCCCAAGATGACCCTAGGATCTCACCCCTCCTGGGGGAAAGATCTAGTTATCCATCCAAGACCTCTTCCTCGAATTAATCTCTTAATTCCTAGGCGACTCCACGTCGTCCGGGGACGCCCCGGGTGACCTGTCGACCCGGAGCACCCTAAGATCTCTTCCCCCCAGGGGACGAGATCTAGATTCGAGCAAGGAGGAGGAAGACGACCCTATCGCCAGGTCGTGGACCGTCCGGCCCAGAGCTGCGGACCGTCCGGTGTGACGCAGGGAAGACACTGCTCTTGTGCCCAGGTCGCGGACCGTCCGGCCCAAGGCCATGGACCGTCCGCGCCGCTGCAGAGGGCACCGCTAGGCGGTACACCACCTAGTAATTAGCGCTGCCCAGATCGGTGCCAACATACTTTTTGGTGACTCTGCTGGGGACTAGGTATCTAGATCTGCTAAAAATCGGCCCATAGATGGCTGGTTCTAAGGATCATACCAAGATCTCCACTACCAACATCATCAAGCCGGCCATGGAGGCGCTCCCGGCTGATGACCAAAGGCCCTTTGAAGACCCCGTAATGCGCGATGAGAAGGAGGTGATGCGGCAATGGAACGAACAACGCGACAAGGAAGAGGCGGAACTGCTGCATAAACTCTCCGAACGGCGCAAGGAGGCGGCAGAAAAGTACTTGTCACACTTCATAGTGGATTGCCACCAGAAGATCATCCGTCAAGGGGAGATCGATATGGAATCTCTCCTACCTCCACTTCAAGGCCCCACTGTAAGTACTCCAGATCTATCTCTTACGACTTTCATGGATCAACGAGGAGATCAGTTAAAGCAATATGTAGATGAATCTATTAAAATGCATCTACGTGCATACGAGAAACCAACTGCTCCTAGCTTTCCATCGCGAGAGTCTAATACAGAGCCACCCGCGCCAAACACATCGACTATAAAATGGGTCACCCTTGACCCAGCCATCATATGGTATGCCGATGCACGCTTTCGTGTCACCATCACAGCCGCAACCACTAGGCACGCGGCAGGTACTGGACACGACCGGACCGTCCGAGCATCATCTCAGACAGTCCGGTTATACCGCGGACCAGGCGTATTTCGCCGGACCGTCCGACCCAATGCAGGCCCGCACACAAAACGCTCAGGTCGCACCGTACATGGCCGGACCACCAGGGTACAACCCCAAACAATTCGGTCCCATCACGGACCGTCCGGTGCATCACGCTGGACCGTCCGGATATGTTGCGGACCGTCCGCCATCTTACCTCGGACCATCCGGATATGGCATGAACCAGCCAACGTATTACGTCGGACCATCCGACTCTACACGAGTCCACGCGCAGACCGCCCAAGTCGCGCCATATATGACCGATCCGTCCGGGTACAGCCATGGACCATTCGGCCCGATCGCGGACCGTCCAGTTCTTTACGACAGACGGTCTGGGTATGAGACTACCCAGGTAGCACCATATACGGCTAGACAATCCGGATATACCTTCGGATCATTTGGCCAGGTCGCGGACCATCCGGCCTCTTACGCCGAACCGTCCGGATATGCGTACGCAGAGCCGAGAGCTGCGCAATACGCACAGTTTCCACGTTCATCGTAGCAACATTATGGTGCCCCACCAGCAACACATTATAATCATACCATACCACCTCATGGACATAGGGCTGAATACTGTTCGGCCACAAGAGAGCCTGAAAGGTATAGGGCAGGAGCTAGTGACATTAATAGGACACCTAGCTGAAAGGGAAATGTGCCTTTGGGCCATTTCTAAGTATTTTGGTGATTTAGTGTCCAACACAAATGCTTAAGTGTTAATCTATGCCAATTGATGGACAAAGTGCAAATCAAGAGTAAAGGTATTTTCTAAGACTTAGTACATTGTTTTAGAGACTAATGTATTGTGTCTAAGTGCTAGAAACAGGAAAAGACGAATTTGGAAAAGACTTGGCTAAGCAGCCAAGACTCTGCGCAGTCTGGGTGCACCGGACTGTCTGGTGGTGCACCGGACAGTGTCCGGTGCGCCAGACTGGCGACTGTCAACTGGCTGCTCTCAGGAAGCGATCAACGGCGTACAGCTATAAATCACCGGACTGTCTGGTGGTGCACCAGACTGTCCGGTGAGCCATTCACAGGCGAAGTCGTCGCTCTCGGGAAGCAATTAACGGCGTACGGCTATAAATCACCGGACTGTCCGGTGGTGCACCGGACTGTCCGGTGAGCCAACGGTCGGCCGGGCCAACGGTCGGCCGCGTAATCCGCGCGCGACGCATGGCCGAGCCAACGGTCAGAAGGGGGCACCGGACTGTCCGGTGTGCACCGGACTGTCCGGTGTGCACCGGACAGTGTTCGGTGCGCCAACGGCTCTGAATCTGCAACGGTCGGCTTCGCCAAATAAGGAAAGAGATCCGCATCGGACAGTGTCCGGTGGTGCACCGGACTGTCCGGTGTGCCAGGCGACAAAAGTCAAGGATTGCCTTCCTGGAATGCTCTCAATGGCTCCTAGCTGCCTTGGGGCTATAAAAGGGACCCCTAGGCGTATGGAGGAGCACACCAAGCATTCTCTAAGCATTCCTAAGCACCAAGACTTCAATTCCGCGCATTCGATTCTTTGTGATAGCAACTAGAGCTCCATTTGAGTAGTGTACTCTTCGGGTTGTGTTGAGAGCTCGTGTTGTGACTTGTGTGTGTGTTGTTGCTCTGATTTTGTGTCTTGTGTGCGTTGCTCATCCCATCCTTACTTTCGTGCTTCTTTGTGAACATCTTTGTAAGGGCGAGAGGCTCCAAGTTGTGGAGATTCCTCGCAAGCGGGATATAGTAAAGTGAAAGCAAAACACTGTGGTATTCAAGTGGGTCTTTGGACCGCTTGAGAGGGGTTGAGTGCAACCCTCGTCCGTTGGGATGCCACAACGTGGAGTAGGCAAGTATTGGACTTGGCCGAACCACGGGATAAACCACTGTGCCATCTCTGTGTTGATCTCTTTGTGGTTATTGTGTTTTGCTAAGACTCATCTCTAGCCACTTGGCCTTATTGTGCTAACTCCTAATCAAGTTTTTGTGGCACTAAGTTTCAAGTTTTACAGGATCACCTATTCACCCCTTCCCCCCCTCTAGGTGCTCTCAATTGGTATCAGAGCCATTCTCTTCAAGAAAGGGACTAATCGCCCAAAGAGATAGATCCTAAGGGCAAGGGGATGGTGGTCAATGATAAGGAGGAGTCCTTCGTCAATGATCCAAAGGATGACAAGCCTACTGACTCGGGGTCGGGCCACAAAAGAAAAGACGGGAAGAAGAAGAAAACGAGGCGCATCAAGGAGATCATCTACTACGACGACAGCGGCGAGTCCTCTTCTTCCCAAAAGGAGAACGACGACAACGACTACGAGAAAAAGAAAACGGTCAATTCGAACTTTTCTTTTGATTACTCTCATATTCCGCAAAGTGCCAATGCTCATTTACTCTCCATTCCACTTGGTAAACCTCCTCACTTTGATGGAGAGGACTACGGATTTTGGAGTCACAAAATGCGTAGTCACTTGTTCTCTCTCCATCCAAGCATATGGGAGATAGAGTGGAATGAAATTTGATAGTACTGATAGTCCCATGTTCATTAATGAGCAAATTCACAAAAATGCACAAGCTACTACTGTTCTTCTAGCTTCATTGTGCAGGGATAAATACCATAAGGTGAGCGGCTTGGATAACTCCAAGCAGATTTCGGACACCCTCAAGATCTCACATGAGGGGAACGACGTCACCATGCTCACCAAAATGGAGTTGGTGGAGGGCGAACTTGGGAGATTCGCAATGATCAGGGGCGAGGAGCCAACCCAAACATACAACCGGCTCAAGACCCTCGTCAACAAGATAAGGAGCTATGGAAGCACGCGATGGACGGACCACGACGTCGTCCGCCTAATGCTAAGGTCTTTTACCGTCCTTGATCCACATCTTGTGAACAATATTCGTGAGAATCCTAGGTACACCAAGATGACGCCCGAGGAGATACTTGGAAAGTTCGTAAGCGGACGGATGATGATCAAGGAGGCTAGATACGTTGATGATGCGTTGAATGGCCCAATCCAAGAGCCTCAAACCATTGCTCTCAAAGCAACGAGGAGCAAGGAGGCGCTACCTAGCAAGGTGGCGCAAGTTGAGGCGGCCGGGCTTAATGATGAAGAAATGGCACTCATCATCAAGCGTTTCAAGACGGCGCTAAGGGGTCGCAAGGAGCATCCCAACAAGACCAAGACGAAGGGGAAGCGCTCATGCTTCAAATGTGGTAAGATTGGTCATTTTATCGCTAATTGTCCCGATAATGATAGTGACCAGGAACAAGGGAACAAGAGGGAAAAGAAAAAAGCGTACAAGAAGGCTAAGGGCGAGGCACACCTTGGCAAGGAGTGGGACTCGGATTGTTCGTCGTCCGACTCCGACAACGAAGGACTCGCCGCCACCGCCTTCACAAGTCATCCCTCTTTCCCAACGAGCATCACACTTGCCTCATGGCAAGGGAAAAGAAGGTAAGCACTCGTAATACTAGTACTTACGCTTCCTCAAGTGATGAAGAATATAGCGATGATGAAATAGACTATTCATGTTTATTCATGGACTTAGATAGAACTAAGGTTGATAAGATTAATGAATTGATTGATGCTTTGAATGATAAGAATAGATTATTAGAAAAGCAAGAGGATCTTTTGTATGAAGAACATGATAAGTTTGTAGAGGCTCAAAAATCCCTTGCTTTAGAAATTAAAAGGAATGGAATGCTTTCTTGTGAATTGTCTACATGCCATGACTCTATTTCTAGCTTAAAGAGCATAAATGATGATTTGTATGCTAAGTTAGAAATAGCTAATAAATCAACATCTTGTGTAGAACATGTTACGATTTGCAATAGGTGTAAAGATTTCAATATTGATGCTTGTAGCGAACACCTAGCTTCAATTTCTAAATTGAATGATGAAGTGGTTAGTCTTAATGCCCAACTTAAGACTAGCAAAAGTGAATTTGATAAGCTAAAATTTGCAAGGGATGCCTACACGATTGGTAGACACCCCTCAATTAAGGATGGTCTTGGCTTCAAGAGGGAAGTCAAGAACTTAACAAGCCATAAGGTTTCCATCTCCGTCAAGGAGAAAGGGAAGGCCCCTATGGCTAGTAGTGCTCAAAAGAACCATGCTTTCATGTACCATGATAGGAGACATTCTAGGAATGCTTATAGAAGTTATGATAATTTTAATTCTCATACCATGATTGCCTCTAGTTCTTCTATTATGCATGATAGATATTTGGCTAGGAAAAATGCTATGCCTAGAAGAAATGTTGTTCATGTTCCTAGGAAAGTAAACAATGAACCTTCTACAATTTTTCATACTTGCAATGCTTCCTTTGCTATTTGTAGAAAGGATAAGAAGGTGATTGCTAGAAAGTTAGGGGCAAGATGCAAGGGAGATAAAACTTGCATTTGGGTCCCTAAGACCATTGTGACTAACCTTATAGGACCCAACAAGAGTTGGGTACCTAAGACCCAAGCCTAAATTTGCCTTGCAGGTTTATGCATCCGGGGGATCAAGCTGGATTATCGACAGCGGATGCACAAACCACATGACGGGGGAGAAGAAGATGTTCTCTTCCTACGTCAAGAACAAAGATTCCCAAGACTCAATCATATTCGGTGACGGGAATCAAGGCAAGGTGAAAGGGTTAGGAAAGATTGCTATTTCATCTGAGCACTCCATTTCTAATGTATTTTTAGTTGAGTCGCTTGGATATAATTTGTTATCCGTTAGTCAATTATGCAATATGGGATATAATTGTTTATTCACAAATGTAGATGTGTCTGCCTTTAGAAGAAGTGATGGTTCATTAGCTTTTAAGGGTGTATTAGACGGCAAACTCTATTTAGTTGATTTTGCAAAAGAGGAGGCTGGTCTAGATGCATGCTTAATTGCTAAGACTAGCATGGGCTGGCTGTGGCATCGCCGTTTAGCTCATGTGGGGATGAAGAACCTTCACAAGCTTCTAAAGGGAGAACACGTGATAGGTCTAACTAATGTAACTTTCGAAAAAGATAGACCTTGTGCAGCTTGTCAAGCAGGTAAACATGTGGGAAGCTCTCATCATACCAAAAATGTGATGACCACATCAAGACCTTTGGAGTTGCTTCATATGGACCTCTTCGGACCCGTCGCCTATCTAAGCATAGGAGGAAGTAAGTATGGTCTTATTATAGTTGATGATTTTTCCCGCTTCACTTGGGTATTCTTTTTGCAGGGTAAATCTGAAACCCAAGGGACCCTCAAGCGCTTCCTAAGAAGAGCTCAAAATGAGTTTGAGCTCAAGGTGAAGAAGATAAGGAGCGACAACGGGTCCGAGTTCAAGAACCTTCAAGTGGAGGAGTACCTTGAGGAGGAAGGGATCAAGCACGAGTTCTCCGCTCCCTACACACCACAGCAAAATGGTGTGGTGGAGAGGAAGAACAGGACGCTCATAGACATGGCGAGGATGATGCTTGGAGAGTTCAAGACCCCCGAGCGGTTTTGGTCGGAAGCCGTGAACACGGCTTGCCACGCCATCAACCGGGTCTACCTTCACCGCCTCCTCAAGAAGACTTCATATGAGCTTCTAACCGGTAACAAACCCAATGTGTCTTACTTTCGTGTATTTGGGAGCAAATGCTATATTCTAGTGAAGAAAGGTACAAATTCTAAGTTTGCTCCCAAAGCTGTAGAAGGGTTTTTGTTAGGTTATGAGTCAAATACAAAGGCGTATAGAGTCTTCAACAAATCATCGGGTTTGGTTGAAGTCTCTAGCGACGTTGTATTTGATGAGACTAATGGCTCTCCAAGAGAGCAAGTTGTTGATCTTGACGATGTAGATGAAGAAGACGTTCCAACGGCCGCAATACGCACCATGGCGATTGGAGATGTGCGGCCACAGGAACAAAAGGAGCAAGATCAACCTTCTTCCTCAACAATGGTGCATCCCCCAACTCAAGACGATGAACAGGTTCATCAAGAAGAGGCGTGTGATCAAGGGAGAGCACAAGATGATCATGTGATGGAGGAAGAAGCACAACCGGCACCTCCAACCCAAGTTCGAGCGACGATTCAAAGGAATCATCCCGTCGACCAAATTTTGGGTGATATTAGCAAGGGAGTAACTACTCGCTCTAGATTAGTTAATTTTTGTGAGCATTACTCCTTTGTCTCTTCTATTGAGCCTTTCAGGGTAGAAGAGGCCTTGCTAGATCCGGACTGGGTGTTGGCCATGCAGGAAGAGCTCAACAACTTCAAGCGTAATGAAGTTTGGACACTAGTGCCGCGTCCCAAGCAAAATGTTGTGGGAACCAAGTGGGTGTTCCACAACAAACAGGACGAGCACGGGGTGGTGACGAGGAACAAGGCTCGACTTGTGGCAAAAGGTTATGCCCAAGTCGCAGGTTTGGACTTTGAGGAGACTTTTGCTCCTGTGGCTAGGCTAGAGTCGATTCGTATTTTGTTAGCCTATGCCGCTCACCATTCTTTCAGGTTGTTCCAAATGGATGTGAAGAGCGCTTTCCTCAACGGGCCAATCAAGGAGGAGGTGTACGTGGAGCAACCCCCTGGCTTCGAGGATGAATGGTACCCCGACCACGTATGTAAGCTCTCTAAGGCGCTCTATGGACTTAAGCAAGCCCCAAGAGCATGGTATGAATGCCTTAGAGACTTTTTAATTGCTAATGCTTTCAAGGTTGGGAAAGCCGATCCAACTTTATTCACTAAGACTTGTGATGGTGACTTATTTGTGTGCCAAATTTATGTCGATGACATAATATTTGGTTCTACTAATCAAAAGTCTTGTGAAGAGTTTAGCAGGGTGATGACGCAGAAATTCGAGATGTCGATGATGGGCGAGTTGAACTACTTCCTTGGGTTCCAAGTGAAGCAACTCAAGGACGGCACCTTCATATCCCAAACGAAGTACACGCAAGACTTGCTAAAGCAGTTTGGGATGAAAGACGCCAAGCCCGCAAAGACTCCGATGGGAACTGACGGACACGTCGACCTCAACAAAGGAGGTAAGTCCATTGATCAAAAAGCATACCGGTCTATGATAGGTTCCTTGCTTTATTTATGTGCAAGTAGACCGGATATTATGCTTAGTATATGCATGTGTGCTAGATTTCAATCTGATCCAAGGGAGTGTCACTTAGTGGCCGTGAAGCGAATTCTTAGATATTTAGTCGCTACGCCTTGCTTCGGGATCTGGTATCCAAAGGGGTCTGCCTTTGACTTAATTGGATATTCAGGCTCCGATTATGCTGGATGTAAGGTCGATAGGAAGAGTACATCAGGGACGTGCCAATTCTTAGGAAGGTCCCTGGTGTCCTGGAGTTCTAAGAAACAAACTTCCGTTGCCCTATCCACCGCCGAGGCCGAGTATGTTGCCGCAGGACAGTGTTGCGCGCAACTACTTTGGATGAGGCAAACCCTCAGGGACTTTGGCTACAATCTGAGCAAAGTCCCACTCCTATGTGACAATGAAGTGCTATCCGCATAGCGGACAATCCTGTTGAGCACAGCCGCACAAAGCACATTGACATCCGACATCACTTTTTGAGAGACCACCAGCAAAAGGGAGATATCGAAGTGTTTTATATTAGCACCGAGAACCAGCTAGCTGATATCTTTACCAAGCCTTTAGATGAGAAGACCTTTTGTAGGCTGCGTAGTGAGCTAAATGTCTTAGATTCGTGGAACTTAGATTGATTTATAGCATACATGTGTTTATGCCTTTGATCATGTTCCTTACACATATTGTTGTTTATTTATGGTGCTCAAGTTGTACAAACACTCCCCGGACCTCAAAAGTCCATGTGTGATTGATGCACATATTTAGGGGGAGATGTGCTACAACTTGACCCTTTGAGACTAATCGTGTGCTTGAGTTTGCTTGATTTAGTCTCAAAGGTGGATTGAAAGGGAAAGGTGGACTTGGACCATGAAAGACTTCCACTGCACTCTGATGAGAGGGTAACTCACTCCAAGTTCATCTCCATCTTCTTATTGCCTTTGTACTCTTATGTGAAGATTTTGGTGAGGCAATGAGGTTTAAGGGCCAAGATTGATCCCGTTTTGGTGCTTGATGCCAAAGGGGGAGAAAATAAGGCCAAAGCAAGAAATGGATCAGCTACCACTTGAGAATTTTGAAAACAGTAGAATAGAGCTTTTGTTTTGTCAAAATCCTCTTATTGTCTCTCTTTGTCAAAAGTTGGTCTATTATGGGGAGAATGTTTGATTATGGGAAAAAGGGGGAGTTTTTGAATCTTTGATCAATTTCTCTTGGAATACCTCTCTTTATGTCTCTACAAGTGAATTTGACTTAGAGATAGAAAATTGAGTTTGATTTGCAAAAACAAACCAAGTGGTGGCAAAGTATGATCCAAATATGCCAAAGTTGAATCAAAACAATTTGTGTTCTTATTTGCATTGATATTGCACTTGTTCTAGTTGTTTTGTGTTGTGTTGGCATAAATCACCAAAAAGGGGGAGATTGAAAGGGAAATGTGCCTTTGGGCCATTTCTAAGTATTTTGGTGATTTAGTGTCCAACACAAGTGCTTAAGTGTTAATCTATGCCAATTGATGGACAAAGTGCAAATCAAGAGTAAAGGTATGTTTCTAAGACTTAGTACATTGTTTTAGAGACTAATGTATTGTGTCTAAGTGCTAGAAACAGGAAAAGACGAATTTGGAAAAGACTTGGCTAAGCAGCCAAGACTCTGCGCAGTCTGGGTGCACCGGACTGTCTGGTGGTGCACCGGACAGTGTCCGGTGCGCCAGACTGGCGACTGTCAACTGGCTGCTCTCAGGAAGCGATCAACGGCGTACAGCTATAAATCACCGGACTGTCTGGTGGTGCATCAGACTGTCCGGTGAGCCATTCACAGGCGAAGTCGTCGCTCTCGGGAAGCAATTAACGGCGTACGACTATAAATCACCGGACTGTCCGGTGGTGCACCGGACTGTCCGGTGAGCCAACGGTCGGCCGGGCCAACGGTCGGCCGCGTAATCCGCGCGCGACGCGTGGCCGAGCCAACGGTCAGAAGGGGGCACCGGACTGTCCGGTGTGCACCGGACAGTGTCCGGTGCGCCAACGGCTCTGAATCTGCAATGGTCGGCTTCGCCAAATAAGGAAAGAGATCCGCACCGGACAGTGTCCGGTGGTGCACCGGACTGTCCGGTGCGCCAGGCGACAAAAGTCAAGGATTGCCTTCCTAGAATGCTCTCAACGGCTCCTAGCTGCCTTGGGGCTATAAAAGGGACCCCTAGGCGCATGGAGGAGCACATCAAGCATTCTCTAAGCATTCCTAAGCACCAAGACTTCAATTCCGCGCATTCGATTCTTTGTGATAGCAACTAGAGCTCCATTTGAGTAGTGTACTCTTCGGGTTGTGTTGAGAGCTCGTGTTGTGACTTGTGTGCGTGTTGTTGCTCTGATTTTGTGTCTTGTGTGCATTGCTCATCCCATCCTTACTTTCGTGCTTCTTTGTGAACATCTTTGTAAGGGCGAGAGGCTCCAAGTTGTGGAGATTCCTCGCAAGCGGGATATAGTAAAGTGAAAGCAAAACACCGTGGTATTCATGTGGGTCTTTGGACCGCTTGAGAGGGGTTGAGTGCAACCCTCGTCCGTTGGGACGCCACAACGTGGAGTAGGCAAGTATTGGACTTGGCCGAACCACGGGATAAACCACTGTGCCATCTCTGTGTTGATCTCTTTGTGGTTATTGTGTTTTGCTAAGACTCATCTCTAGCCACTTGGCCTTATTGTGCTAACTCCTAATCAAGTTTTTGTGGCACTAAGTTTCAAGTTTTACAGGATCACCTATTCACCCCCCTCTAGGTGCTCTCACTATCACACACCTCAAACATCCCTAGGAGGAAAGACGACAGAGTGATGTTAGGCAACCTGAGATTTCCACCCACAAACTCAATGGATGGTCGCCAGACATGGCAGAGAGGATCAGAGACGAGGTAGCCGGGATGTTCAGGGACAAACTCGGTGTTAGTGTGTCAGGTATAGGGCAATCGTATCGGAAGCCTTATAGCCACCGATTCGACACCGTGCCATATCCACAGGGAACTAGAATACCAGACTTCTCTAAGTTTTCTGGTGAAGGTGGGAAAAGCACACACGAACATATTAGCCAATTCATAGCACACTTAGGAGAATTGGCTGATGGGGAAGCCTACCGCGTTCATTTATTCTCGTTGTCCCTTACTGATACTACATTCGCATAGTACGCAGCCTTGCCACCAAACTCTATTAACTCTTGGGAAGAATTAGAGCGGAAATTTCATGAACACTTCTTCTCAGGAGAACATGAATTAGAATTGGCTGACTTAGCCTCAGTCCGACAGGGGTCTGAAGAATCGGTTAATGACTATATCCGGAGGTTCCGGGACACTAGAAACTGATGCTTTCAGATCCATGTCGCAGAAAAACAACTAACAGGGCTGGCTTTCAATGGATTGCGACCCTACTTAAAAGAAAAATTAGATGGCACCCAATTCTTTTCGCTAGTGCACTTGCACCAGCGGGCTATGACCTATGAAAGCCGAAGTAAGGAAACATCAAAATCGGCTAGCCATAAGATGCATCTAGTGGGATACGATAATTCAGACGATGAATCCACAGATGTATACACCACCGAACTGGTTTGGCCAGGACAGGCTAAACCTTCCGCATGTTCTGCTTTACAGTCGATTCGAAAGAATCGACAAGAAGAAGTTAAGTTTACTTTTAATGTTGCCAAATGTGATAAAATATTTGACGAGTTACTAAAAAACGGCAACATTAAATTAACTCATACTATTCCTCCTCCTGATGAATTAAAAAGGCGTGCTTATTGTAAGTGGCATAATTCTTTTTCTCATGCCACCAATGATTGTAATGTTTTTCGTCGACAGATACAATCGACCATAAATGAGGGTCGATTGGCTTTTCAGGAGATGCAAGTAGACACACAACCCTTTCCGGTTAATACAATAGAACTCACATGCAAAAAGGTCTTGGTTCGGCCCGAAATGGCCGATAAAGGCAAAGGCAAGGGCATCGTCATTGGCGATCCTTGCATGACAGATATATCACAAAAGGAGATTGCTCGAAAGGCTTCGGACGAGAAGGCTAAAAAGTCCGAAGACGCCGGGGGGCAGGCACAATTAATGAAACAAACACATCAGCCTGGCCCGAGCATCGCAGATGGTCCGGCACCTACATGCGGATGGTCCGGTGCTCAAACAAACGGTCCAGCTAACTCAGCCGGACAGTCCACCTATGACCAAAGGCATCGGCCTTTACACGAGGCAAGGAAAAAGACGCAAGGGCAAAGCACATATAGTCGGCTGATCAAAGCCGACCCTACTTTTGATCAATTGCTCTCCAAAAATGCTAGCAAAAAGACTGTTCCACGTGATCGGTCAACGAAGAAACCCCGGTCACCTGCTAAATCGAAACGGTCGAACAAAACGACCCAAAAGGCGACGCGACAAGCATCGCCTGTTCATCCTATGAGACCAGGGTACTTTCCACCCGTTTATTCATCGTCGGTATATTGTCCTACTCAAATGTGGAATGGTACGATGATGAATCTATGGTACATGTATAGTCCCTTTGTTTATCTAGGCTGGGGGGCACCTCCATTCTATTCATTTTGATCCATTGATCAAATGGTCATGGCCGAGAAAGATACAATTCAAAACGGCCTTTATACATTGGTGCTTTATTGAATGATCTCTATTTTGAAAAGCCGGTGACTTGCATCAGATTTAGTTCACATGCTTTTGGTTCATTAACCTTCACCAAAAGGCAGGGGGGCGTATGTTGGAAACCAAAAAAGGGCTTTGGGCCTCGCGGACGGTCCGGCCCTGAGGCCGGACGGTCTGCGGTTCGGACTGTCCACGGTGGCAGCGCGGACGGTCCACACGTGCGCGGAGACAGTTAGGGTTCCTAGTTTCTCACGGGATTTGTTACCTAAAACCGTGGGATTGACTCAAAAATCAGTTCGAAGCGGATCCAGACCTCCCCTTTATATAGATGAAGGGCTACGGCCGATTGAACCCCCAACAATCGATCAAATCAAGTCTATTTCTCATTTTTACCTTATGCATTAGGAGTAGTTCTAGTCTAGTTTTAGGTTAGCCTCTCAATCTCCAAATTCTCCCCTTCTCTTTGACTCTACGTCGATTAGAGGAGCCTAGGTCGGCCTACCAAGCCTAGACAACCCCTAGGATCTCTCCTCCCCGACGGGGTCCCTCCCGGGAGTGAGATTCAGGCGCCGCCGGCGACCTTCGCCGCCCCTGCGCACGCGCGGACCGTCTGGCCGTCAGGCAGAGAACCCAAGCCCTGCGCCAAGTCACGGACCGTCCGGCCCCTGGTCGCGGGCCGTCCGCGCCTCTGCAGAGGGCACCGCCGCCGGTTCTTATTGAGTGTTTGGCGCCCGAAAAAAGCGTCAACATACTATGTTTATCCTTCTACTTATTGTTTTGTTGCGCACCTGTGTTTATCCTTCTCAAGTGTTTGGGCCTACCTAACCACTTGTCAGTCAGTCCCAACAGTTCTTTTATTACGGTACAACAGATATGACACCGATATCTAAACAAAGATGTCACTTTATGTATTCGTCATCTTTTTTTTTAACATTTTCCATTGAAGGAACATGTTAGAGGAGAATATACTTGGCTACTTGCAAACAGGCTTCCCAAACAAGCAGTTGCTTCGACGTACGAGAAAGCAGATTACAAATGACCGTCCGTGTGAGACAGCAGAGAGTAGAGGTGGAGCTAACGTTTCTGGAAGTTTAAGAACTTGATAGAATAACCGAAAACGAAGAAGAACGCAATGATGTAGGCGAAATGGACGAGCACAACATAGCCGAGTAAGTCATGCTGGATGCCGAGATTATCCTTCAAGAACTGCTTCACCACCACGGGCTTCCCACCGGGAACTGAGAGCTCGCCTTGGTTCTCGCCGAACTGAGACGCAACGACGCCGTAGATGGTCCACGACACGGGGTTCGCCCAGTAGTACCACCTCCACCAAATTGGTATCGCCTGCGCATCATCATACATAACATGAGGTCGGCCGGCTCCATTAATTTTTAGATCATTAGACTAGACGATCGACGAGTAATAGCTTGCTGTGCCCGCTCTCACCGGTCTAACGATGAGGAATCCAGCGAAGAGGTTCCAAAGAGGCAGAGCAAACGTGATGAGAATGTTGGCGAGCAATGCGGAGGGAGTGCACGCTACCAACATCATGCCGAACAGCCCGAAGTAGTTGAAGCACGCGGTCATGAAAAACAGGAAGTACAAGAACTTATCCGCTTTCCAGTCGTATCCGATCGTCGCATATATGATGACTGTGTACAGTATCCCCTGTAAGATGGTGTAGATCACCTCCACGCACGTCTGCCGAAACCAAATACCAGGCACTATCTTAATCAGTGACTATCTTAAATAGTACCAAGAAGCAGGTTAATTAAAGGTTTACCTGAGCAAATGCGTAGGATAATGGAGAGTACATCCCCGCTGCCTTCTCACGGTAGAACACTGCTCGCTCAATTGATACAACAGGCTGAACCGTGATGCTATTTGAAGCCCCGAGAAAGAAGGTAGCAGCGTAAGTGGCTCCGAGTAGATTATATAAATCTTGTTGTGAATCTCTGCGTATCATAAATAAATGAAGGTATTATTGTCTCCATAAACACCAAAGTAGAGTTCATTCGGACACAGGTTTTTTTTTTCAAATACAACATCAAAGTAGCCAGAGATGCCCGTACATGTTCTTTCCTTTTTGCCAGAACACTGTACCAAATACAAGGCCGAAGAGAAATGTCATCAGGTAGCGCATAGCATTGTAGGGCGGATTCTTCCAATAGGAACGGTATTGCTTCCAAAAGTTCGCGGCGCATTGGTTGTAGAAATTCTGCGAATATTTTGTAGGGAATGACAGGTCCTGGTAGTCTGGTGAGGGAACACTCAACTCCTTGATGAGCTCTTGATTTTTCCTGATCATAGTTACGAAGAGAGAATAATTTGTCATTAATATCCCCCCTGCATTTCACATTTTTTTTGTGCAAGCCTATTCCTAGCACAAACCAAGGAATCATCTAATCTAAACTGTCATAGTAACCGAATGTTTTATTCCACAATGGACAAGCAATATGAAACCAAATCGGTGATAAAGAATGGTCTTGTTGAAAAATTGAGGCTGGTTACCTATAAAGCACAGAGTTAGCATAAATTTCCGCAAAATTCGTGTTCAATCGAGCCTCGGATAGAGGAGAGCTAACTTCCAGCGCCCATGTTGCAGGATTATATCCTTCTGTGATCTTTGGAACACCTGGAATCGCCTGCGGGAAGATGAGATCAATAAAAGTTAAAACACCCACTTTTGATAAACCCTACATGACTGCATAAAGCTTATGACTTTTTGGTCTTTTTGTTGAACTGGTTTATACACACACTAGTTAAGTGTTTGTGCAACCGAAATAGAATGGCAATTGAAAAGAAATTCCCTAGCAATCCAATGTTGATTTTGTATGATTCTATTCCTCTTCTGCAGAACTGGGGAATCCTCCTCAAATCCAAAGATCAACATTCGTTATATGATTTTCAGTCGGTGTCTGGAGGGGCCTGAGATTGAGGTGATCTAAAGTCTGGTGGCTCGTCTACGGCATAGTGTTCTACCGAGGATAGGTCTGCAGGTGATCCAAGGAGCCAAAGAGCAATCTTCTTGGCCCTGTCTTTCTGTTTCAGTTGGTCTCTTGAGTTTGTGTGTCAGCCTAGGTTGTTATCGGTTCTTTGGTTTTAGCAAGGGTCTGGCGTCTACTGTTAGACTGAGCTGGAAGGAATGCTTCATTTCCTAACTTCTGTTACTAGGTAGTGGTCTGTTGTTTTTCTTTGTAAACTGGTGTCACCAGTGGTGGTCTCTCGTGTGGTTTGGTTCTGAACCTTAATTAGCTTTCTTAAAAGCAGAGCAATAAACTCGTTTCAATATATATAAAATATTTGTGAACAAGGTATGCATTCCCCTTGATAAACATCTAAAAACTTCTCAAACACATAAGAAAAGATATCTAACCTCAAAATATTCAACTAATTTGTGAGAGTGGCGACCAAGTTCACCAGCATAAATAACCTGACCTCCACGTTTCAAAAGCAGTAGCTGGAAAAAAAACAGTTGTGAGGATATCACATTGAAAAAAGTCTAAAACATCAAATGGTTTCTAGATGTGCACACACAGTTTTGAGAGGGGGAGGGGAGGGAGAGAGCGGACCTCATCAAAAGACTCAAATATGTCGATGCTTGGCTGATGGATTGTGCAGACCACAGTACGTCCAGTGTTAACCGTATTTCTTACTGTACGCATGACAATCGCAGCAGCTCGAGCATCAAGACCAGAAGTTGGCTCATCCATGAAGATGATCGAAGGGTTTGCTACCAGCTCCACAGCAATTGTCAGCCTTTTTCTTTGCTCAGTTGATAACCCACTAACTCCAGGGAGACCCACAAGAGCGTCGCGCAACACATCAAGCTCTACAAGGGCCATCACTTCCTCCACAAACATCTAAATGGTTTAAGTTTAAATAACTTGGTCAGAAACACTTGCTGCTTAGAATTTCAAATATATATATATATATATATATATATATATATATATATATATATATATATATATATATAGAACATGGTATATTTAATTCAGTGAGAAGCTCGCTGGTTGCCTTAAGTACCTTTTTCGTATCATCATCAATATCCGAGGAAAGACGCAACCAGGCAGAGTAGGTGACGGATTCAAATACAGTAACATTCGGAGAGTGGATATCGGTTTGTTCACAATAACCACTAATCCGGGCAAAAGTTTCTTGTTTTTTGGGGTATCCGGACAGGGTAATATCTCCTTCAATGGCTCCACTAGTTTTCCTTCCTGCCAGGACATCCATTAAAGTGGTCTTTCCAGCTCCACTCACACCAACTAATGCTGTTAGAACCCCTGGCCTAAAAGCACCACTGATATCAGAGAGCAGTTGTAAACGGCTTTCTGTGAATCCTTGTTCCTTCATTTCCTGAAAAACAAGATCCGAATATCAGTGAAAATATGATTTTAGATAGAGATTGTTTTCTAATTCATGGCTGCCTTTTTAAGTTTTTATATATTTACTTACCGCAGGCATGTCGACGTAATAGTTTACATGGTTAAAGCAAAGTGCAAGAGGCTGGAAAGGCAAAGTGACTCGTGACTGAGCTAGTGTGTTTGTTGCTCCATTAGTGCCTGCAGAAATAGCAAACAAAGATATATGAGCAAAACATTAATGCTTACAATATCCATGCATGGGAAATAGAAGGCATCAATACTTTGTAAATTAAAACATGAAAAGTCCAACCAATATACTAGACAAAATAATGTTTAAAAAAACTCAACTTGTGGTTGTTAGACTACCCGTCTAGGGTTTGTGTTATTTCCTGTGTAATGACCGTTATACCCCTGTGTAATGGGCCTTGGCCCAGTTACTCTCTCTATTTAATATCACTCCCAACCCCTGATTAGGGTATGGGTTCCTATTCTAACATGGTATCTTCAGTCTAGGTTAGGTCTCTGTTTTTCTTCCAGCCGCCAGGGGGCTTCCCACCCTTCAGCCGCCGCCGCCAGGAGGGTTTTCCCTCCCTGCAGCCGTCGCCGGCCAGCCCCCAACCTCCTCCCGCCGCCGGCCCCCCCCCCTCCCTCTCTTCCCTCTGCTTCGTCCCGACGCGCCGCCGAGGAGCGCCAGCGGGGCTGCCTCGCCCGCGCCTTTCGCAGCCGTGCGGACCGCGACGCTCCCCATCGCCGGATCCGCGCCGACCCCGACCTGCTGCTCCATGGACGCCGGCCGCCTCCCCTACACGGCCGCTGCCGCTACACCGACCCCTGGCGCGGACCCCGCCGCCGCCGTCGCTCCCAGCGCGGACCCGGCCGCCGCTGCTGCGCCTGGCGCGGGCCTGGCCGCAGGGGCCCCAAGCCGGGCCGCCGCCACGCCTGGCGCGGGCCTGGCCGCAGGAGCCGCCCGCCTGGCCTTCACCGCCGCCCCTCTGAGCGCGGCCGGGTCCCTGCACGCCGGCCTCGCCTCCCCCACGGCCATCGGACCTCCCCTGCCCGGTCCCACTGCCCCCCGCAGCGAGCGCACTGGTGGCAGTGCCCCGTTCATCGACGGCCTCGGGCCCCTCCGTGATGCCACTCCCATGGCCCTGCGCCGTGGCTCTCCACCGGGGTTTCCCACCATGCCGGTACCCGCCGAGCACAACCCCTCACTCGTCGCCGCCATCGCTACGATCCAGGCCGCTGTGGCTGCCTCGCGGGAGCGTGAGCGCGCCACGTCCCTCGCCCTGGAGCACGAACGTGCCCTGGGCGCCGCTCTGACTACCCAGATGGCCACCGCACAGCGCCTCCTCCTCGGCCGCCCGCCGGTCGCTCGTGAGGACCCCCCGGCGCCTCCTGAGGCCATCCCCGCCACTGGCCTCGACGTCGACCACATCGGTGCTCTCCACGCTCAAGCCGCCGGACTTCACAACATCCGGGCCCTCGTGTCCGTGGTGTTGGACCCGGCGTCCTCCCACTACCCCCGTTGGCGAGGACAGGTCCTCCTCACCCTGCGGCGGTATGCCCTCGCCGATCACGTCCTCGACGACCTCGATGCTCCGCCGACTCCCTCCTGGTGCCTCATGGACAGTGTCGTCCTCTCGTGGCTCCACGGCACCATCACCGTTGAGCTACAGGACATCATCCGCGACCAGGCAGACACGGCTCGTCAGGCGTGGCTCGCTCTCAAGGACCAGTTCCTCGGGAACCGGGACGCGCGGGCACTCCACCTCGACGCCCAGTTTCACCTGTTCTCTCAGGGGGACCTCTCCGTGGGAGAGTACTGCCGCCAGATGAAGGGCCTGGCTGACTCTCTCCGCGATCTCGGCGAGCCCGTTGCCGATCGTACCCTGGTGCTGAACCTCCTGCGTGGCCTCAGCCCCCGCTACGGCCACCTGAAGGCTCTCATCAAGAGGAGTGTGCCCTTCCCCACCTTCCACGCCGTGCGTAACGAGCTTCTCCTCGAGGAGCTCACCATGGCGAATGAGGCACCCACTCCTGCCTCGGCCCTCTACAGCGCTCCCCCCAGTGGTCAGCCGCCTTCAGGGGGCCAGGCCACCCGTCCTCCGTCGACTGGGGCTCCCACCCGCTCTACTCCTGTCGTCCCGGCGGCCCCTCGTCCGACTTCCACGACCGACGGGGGTCGTCGCTCCCGCAAGGGCGGCCGTGGGAGCGGCGGCTCCTCTCGCGGTGGTCCCTCCGGCCGGGGTGGCGGCCACGCGTGGCCGTCATTCTACAACCCCTGGACCGGGACCATCGCCATGTGGCCGGGTCAGGCACCGAGTACCCCCCGTCCTCCGTCGCCAGCCCTCCTGACTACACCTCACTACGGTGCACCTCCGTATGGTGTTCCCGTCGTGCCCCAGGCTTCGCCCGCGCCACTGCCCCCGGGGACCCCCACCTCGACAACTTGGTCCCCGCCGGCCGGTGGTTGGGACAGCGCCTCCCTCGCTGCTGCCTTCAGCACCATGGCGATGACCCCACCCCCCTCCGACTGGGTGATCGACTCCGGTGCCTCGTACCACACCACTCCCACGGCAGGCACGCTCTCTCGCTCTCATCCCCCCCTCCCCTCTCACCCATCCTCGATCGTCGTTGGAAACGGTTCCACTCTGCCAGTCACCTCAGTGGGTGCCTCGGTTCTCCCTGGGCCGTTTTACCTCAACGATGTTCTCGTAGCTCCCCACATCACCCACAATCTTCTTTCTGTTCGTCGATTCACCACTGACAACTCCTGTTCCATTGAGTTTGACCCCTCTGGTTTTTCTGTGAAGGATCTGGCCACCAGGACCCTTCTCGCCCGCTGTGACAGCTCGGGGCCTCTCTACACGCTCCAGCCCTCCACCGCCGGCGTGTCTCCACCTCCTGCCCTGGTCTCCACCACCTCCTCCACCACATGGCATCGACGTCTCGGCCATCCTGGACCCGACGTCATGACCAAGATTACCAGTAGTCTCGATCCTTCCTGTAGTAGGGGACATTTTGAGGGTCTCTGTCATGCTTGTCAGTTAGGCCGACATACTCGTCTCCCATTTACTACTTCTTCTTCTCGTGCTGAGCAGGCTTTTGATCTGGTTCATTGTGACCTTTGGACCTCCCCTGTACTCAGTCTTTCTGGTTATAAATACTATCTGGTGATTTTGGATGATTTTTCCCATTTTCTCTGGACCTTCCCGCTTCGGTTGAAGTCGGACACATTCACCACCCTCACACACTTCTTCACCTGGGTATCCACTCAGTTTCGTCGCCCGGTCCGTGCTCTGCAGTGTGACAATGGCCGCGAGTTCGATAACAACGCCTCTCGCTCCTTCTTCCTCACTCATGGAGTCCAGTTGCGTCTCTCGTGCCCCTACACTTCTGCCCAGAACGGCCGAGCCGAACGCATGATCCGCACCATCACTAATATGCTCCGCTGTCTCCTCTTCCAGGCGTCTCTCCCTGCCAGCTACTGGGCAGAGGCCCTGCATACTGCCACCCACCTCCTCAACCGTCTTCCCTCGAAGGCGGTAAGCCACCCTACCCCCACTTCGCCCTTTACGGCACAACCCCTTCCTATGACCACCTTCGCGTGTTCGGCTGTGCCTGCTACCCTAACACTTCCGCTACCGCTCCACACAAGCTTTCTCCTCGCTCCACCCGCTGTCTATTCCTTGGCTACTCCCCTGACCACAAGGGGTACCGGTGTCTGGACCTCACCTCCCACCGCATCATCATCTCTCGTCATGTCGTCTTTGACGAAGACGTGTTTCCCCTTGCTGGCTCCACCCCACCCAACGATCTTGACTCCCTCCTCGAGTCCGATCCGATTCCTCCCCCACCTTCGGCTCCCCGTCTTGCGCCACGCGCGGCCCCGTCGACCCCGCCTGCGCCACGCGCGGCCCCGTCGACTCCGGCTCGATTCGCCAACCCCGCCCTCGTCTACCAACGCCGCGGCCACGCCACTACCTCGGCGCCCCCCGACGCGGGCCCATCGACGAGCGCGGCCCGATTCGCCGACCCCGCCGTCGTCTATCACCGCCGTGAGCCGGCCCCTCCAGCTGCTCCCGACGTTCCGGTGGCTCACTCCGAGTCATCCGTATACCACCCGGTCGCCATCCATCGCGACCCCGGGCACGTCCACCCGATGGTGACTCGACGCGCTGCCGGCGTTCTCCGCCCCGTCGACCGGCTCATCCTGGCAGCCGCTACGGCCAACACTCCACCCGACGCTTCCCCGGTACCCTCCTCCGTTCGCACTGCCCTCGCCGACCCACACTGGCGTCGCGCTATGGAGGAGGAGTACGCGGCCCTCTTGGCCAACCACACTTGGGACCTGGTGCCGCGTCCTCCTGGCACCAACGTGGTCACCGGCAAGTGGCTATTTCGCCACAAGCTGACCTCGGACGGCTCCCTCGACCGCTACAAGGCCCGTTGGGTCCTTCGGGGCTTCACCCAGCGCCCCGGAGTGGACTACGACGAGACCTTCAGCCCTGTCGTCAAGTTCGCCACTGTTCGCGCCGTCCTCTCCCTCGCCCTCTCCCGCGACTGGGCGATCCATCAGCTCGATGTCAAGAATGCCTTCCTCCATGGCACTCTGACGGAGACTGTCTACTGCAGCCAGCCCACCGGCTTCGTCGACGCTGACCGTCCGGACCTGGTTTGCCGGCTGAACCGATCCCTGTACGGCCTCAAGCAGGCGCCACGGGCTTGGTACAGCCGCTTCGCCTCCTACCTGGCCTCCGTCGGCTTCGTCGAGGCCAAGTCGGACACGTCCCTGTTCATCTACCGGCGCGGCGACGACACCGTCTACCTCCTGCTCTACGTCGACGACATTGTGCTCACGGCATCCACCGCCGACCTCCTTCACCGCACGATCGTCGCCCTTCAGCGGGAGTTCGCAATGAAGGACCTGGGGCCCCTCCACCACTTCCTCGGCATCACCGCCGAACGTCGGCCTCAGGGTCTCTTCCTCCACCAGCGCCAGTACGCCATCGACATCCTGGAGCGGGCTGGCATGTCTAACTGCAAGCCCTGCTCCACGCCTGTCGACACTCAGGCGAAGCTCTCTGAGGACGACGGGCCTCCGGTCGCCGACGCGACGTCCTACCGGAGCCTCACCGGCGCGCTCCAGTACCTCACGTTCTCCAGGCCCGACATCGCTTACGCCGTCCAGCAGGTGTGCCTGCATATGCACACTCCGCGGGAGCCCCATCTCACTGCGCTCAAGCGGATTCTACGCTACCTCCGCGGCTCCCTCGACTACGGCCTCCTACTCCGCCCATCCCCGACGTCAGAGCTTGTGGTCTACACCGACGTTGACTGGGCTGGCTGTCCCGACACGCGCCGGTCCACCTCCGGCTACGCCGTCTTCCTGGGCGCCAACCTCGTCTCTTGGGCCGCCAAGAGGCAGCCCGTCGTCTCTCGCTCCAGCGCTGAGGCCGAGTACCGTGCCGTGGCCAACGGCGTGGCCGAGGCCTCCTGGCTGCGCCAGCTCCTTCACGAGCTTCACAGTCCCCTCCAGCGCGCCACCCTCGTCTACTGCGACAACGTCAGCGCGGTCTACCTCTCCACCAACCCCGTGCAGCATCAGCGCACGAACCATGTGGAGATCGACCTGCACTTCGTCCGCGAGCGTGTCGCTGCCGGTGACGTCCGCGTTCTCAGCGTCCCCACCACGCTTCAGTTCGCCGACATCTTCACCAAGGGGTTACCGTCGAGTGTCTTTTTCGACTTCCGATCCAGTCTCAACATCTGTACAGGATAGAGTTGTGACTGCGGGGGGGTGTTAGACTACCCGTCTAGGGTCTGTGTTATTTCCTGTGTAATGACCGTTATACCCCTGTGTAATGGGCCTTGGCCCAGTTACTCTCTATTTAATATCACTCCCAACCCCTGATTAGGGTATGGGTTCCTATTCTAACAGTGGTGGTAAGACTGTCCCCAGGTATTGCATTAAGAAAAAACTTCTCATGCAAGTCGAGAAAACCGTTAAACCCTGCCTCACCTATATACAGCAGCACAGTAGCTCATATAAAAATGACCACGACCGATGCCAAACCTTAGATCTGTGATTTGGGGTGGGACAAACAAGAGGATTTTTAACCCATAAAAAGCGCTCACATGAGTACAACTCAGGACCTAAAGAGTACTACTTAGACTACCTAAGCTAGAGACCCATATTCACACAAAATAATGTCAGTCTAATATGCATGTACAAGATACGCTAAAAGAGATTGAGACATGAAAGCTACATGTGTTTTCACCTGGATCCTTGTATACAACTTGGGATATTTCATCTTCGCTTCTTGCATCTCTGCTTCTTTCTTTCAATGCTATTTCATTTACATCATCTTCACCTTCTGAAACTAGGGCATTGGAGCCACTGCTAGCTGGAAGGAACAAAACATATACAAATAAGTCCCAGCTTACGAAAAAGTGTCCAGAACAAATATAAGAAGAAAAAATAATAGTGCTTACGACTTAAATATGTAAGGGCCCAAAGGTAGAGAACGTTGAACAAAATAATGAATCCTATAAGGGCTCCAATGGAAAGCCAAAATCCCCATTCTCCAGTAAACAAGCCTTTGGATTTAAGAATTGCTTTGCCTACTGTTGGTGCATCAATAGTCGTGTCATTGTTTGGCTGTAGTAAGAAAGGCTATGGTTAATCCAAAACTAAAATCACCTTTCCAAGATTAGTATATTGAGTCCTTGTTATATGAGCCTCAAGAAGAAAACAAGTAGGTGTAGGTTGATAGAAAAAACTTACAATAGCCCACCTACTAGCAAGGAATTCGTTGATAGATATTGCATTTTGGCTATACATCATAGGTGATGCCCAATAACCCCAGATCCACCAAGGTTTAATGTCATCTGTTAACATCATAATCAGAGTTTAAAAGGTTACTCCCATGATATGATAAGATTTTGCTGATTTCTTGTGCCTAGATAAATAAAAAATTATGAGAATTATAGCATACTTACTTCTACGGATGACAAATCCTCCAAAAATGAAAATAATGAGCAGCACAAACATCCCAAAAGTATTGGCCACAACCATTGTTTTCAGAACAGCACCAAGAAACCGAAATAAAGCCATTGCCATTTGGTGTGTGGCAAAGAAAGCTATAAACTGACGAAAGAACCTATTACCAAAAGAGAGATACTTCATGAAGCTACTGTGATGTCACACAGCATCAAAATGACAAAATCCGGCTATGTAAATGATGGAACTTGGTACAAGGATTATAGATACCTTCCTGCAGCAGGTGCAAAGCCCATCACATAGTATGTGAGAACAACCCATACTACTGATTCCACGAGCGAGATAGGAACTTTTAAGAGTATGTTTGCCACTCCAAAGGTCCATGCAGGGAAGAATAAGAAATCCCTATGTTTGTAGAAAACTGGTAGCTTCTTTATGGTCAATTGTAGCTCAGCGAACCCATTGAACATGATCGTTATTAAACCAAAAGTCAGGGCCCCAAAGAATTTGGTGCCATCAGCAATTTGCCCATGGGGCATCTTTGTTCTGAGAAACACAGTCATGGACACGAATGCAAGGATGATCAACACTGTGACCTTGAAAATATAGATGAAAGAGTTGCGCTTCATCAATAGCTGCTCCCTTGACATCACTGCCTTGAGTGATTCCCAGCTAGAAAGCCCGTATTTTTTGGTGGTCAACGCAGCAGGATGGGTTTTGGACTTTTCAAAAGGTATTTGCAACTCCTTCTGCATCTGTTGGCATGCATGGAATGATTTGAAACGTTCTGCAAAGTCGGGTACAGATACATAATGATATTGCTCCTGATCAAGATACCAATATTGTTGTTGGTCTTTCTTGGAAGTAACCTCTTGAAGAAAGTCTGCGACACCTTTCCTGTCAGGGCACCGGAAACCGACAGACTCAAAGAATTCCAGGATATTCTCGCGTGGCCCATGGTACACTATGTATCCTTCTGATAGTAGGATTATGTCATCGAAAAGATTGTAGGTCTCTGGTGGTGGCTGGAGCAGAGAGATCATGACAGTTTCATTCATTACATGGACCAATTGTCTCATAAACTTTACAATCTGAAATGTGCTCGAGCTATCCAGACCAGTGGATATTTCGTCCATAAATAAAGCCGTTGCTGGCCCTGTTAGCATCTCCCCTACACAAAACAGAAAAAAATAATAGACAAATCCTGAGATAATATGCAATGAAACTATAAACTGATGATTTGATCATAGGTCTTTGTAAGGGCACATGGTTTGCAGGCTTTGCATGCATACCAGTTGTCACACGTTTCTTTTGCCCGCCAGAAATTCCTCTGATCATCTCATCGCCAATAATAACATCAGCACAAATGTCCAGCCCAAGCACCTGAGAGAGGTTTTACTAAACTCAATAAGTATGCTTTTGTTTCCAACCTATCATTAAAAATTAGAATCATACCTTGAGAGTGAGATCTGTTATAATATTAGTCTCCTGTCCTTGTACTGCAGTGGCTTTCATGAAAGCATCAATCTCAGGATCTGGCTTAATGCCTGCCTCCCGCTCCCTTCTAGCAAGTTCTGTAATCATCTCATATCTGGCACCAATGCCTAGGCACCGCCTAGAGAAATCAAGTGTCTCCCTTACAGTCATCTCGGCATTGTGGAGATCATATTGACCAACATACGCGCTAGTCCTCTCAGGATAGAATTCTGAAATTGGATGGCCACAATACGTAATGCTGCCAGAGACCTGCTTTGTGGTAGAAGTATTTAGCATGTGACATAAACGCATAGGCCAAACTGATAGAGTGGCACAGGATGGTGGATTTAAGTTAAACCTTGAGATTTTTGTCAAGTTTTCCAGCGAGTGCTCGCATTAGTGTGCTCTTCCCTGAGGATGGAGGCCCAAGAAGAAGCGTCATCCTAAAAGAGGGAGGGGGAAACTAGCTTAGTACTTGCTCTGCTTTTAAGAGTGCGATAAAGCGATATACGTAGATATCAAATTACATGAATACAAAGCAATAAAATACATGGATAGGATTTTCTTCTAGGATGATTGATTGCCATGATACCTCTGACTGACACCGAGTACAAAATAAAGGAGAAGGAGGAGGAGATGAGAAAGATACATGGCGTCTTAGTGGGTATAAAATACTTCTTTATGCCTTTTTCAAAATAAATAAATAAAATAAAAGGATAAGCAATGTATATTAAGAAAATGTTAACCACTTTTGGTTGCATATGAGCAGTTGGATTGGATGGTGACATAATCAATGGTATGTACCTGGATGGCTTGAGGATACCATTGGCATTCTTAAGTATGGTGATGTTCCTCTTGTTTGAAGAACCGAAGCGTCCAATGAGACCCTACAAAGCCATCACATGAGTAAGTTAGTACTATCTCCTTTCACAAATATATGACACCATTGATTTTTTCGAAAACTTTGATCACTCGTTTTATTCAAAATATTTATTCAAAAATATAAAATTTTAAGTCAAGCATAAACCACCTTAAGTAATAAAACAAATCACAAAAAATAAATGATAACTCATTATTTTTTGAATAAGATGAGCATCAAAGTTTTTTTAAAAAAAACTAACGGTTTCATATATTTATGAACGAGGGAGTACTGCCTACTCTGTTAGAGTATCATAGTAACAGATATCACCATCACAGTAACTCATGATGTGTCAATCATACACATATTGATAATCGACATGTCATATTATTATACTGAGGGAGACGTATAGCAGTTCCGAAAGAAGATGAGCGGAATTTATGATAGTAATGTACCTCGTATCCATACCCTAATTCCCCGCATTCGATCTACTCGCACCTCTTCGTCTACTAGCTTGGGGACTTTGGGAAATGATGAAGCTGAGCCCCTGGGGCCGGGCCCCAGCTACTGCTCCTTCTCCGCCTCTCCCTCTGGGATCCAGGCTCTGGCGACCGGCGGGCGTAGGCAGATGAATTTCATATTCCATCGCCGGTTAATTTTTGCGCTCTCGTCCCTCCTCCAACAAATACAAAATTTATTTTTTCTATACTACCACGCTGGTGCTACACGCTGGTGCTGGGAATTGGGATAGACCAGGCTGGCTCGATCTAAGCCCATTGTGTTTTGGGTCAAATAGGTTTAGTCTCAGAAGATTTAAATTTTTTTTAATCATATCGTGTCAGTTTACAGAGTACAAACAGTAGCCTATTTTAACCCTAAAACACGTCAGAACTTTGTGGAGCCGTGTCAGCCTAATCCCGACCCATATTTCAACTTGCATTATTAAGGATACATGCATGACAAAGCACAAGTATATATATATGACATTATTTCAAATGGTAGTATTTCAACGTATACAAGCAGGTGGGTTGGGTCGTCGATAGTACGTGCCTACGTGGTGCGCTCAAGCCAGCTGCTTGGTGTGACCATGGACAATACGTGGTGCGCGTAAGACAACTAATTGCTTTTACTGAACTAATAAGGTGCCCCTCCATGTTCCTCTCTTCCTTTGCCCTGGCCACCGCCGCCAACAAGCTCTTCTTGTCAGCCTCCGCCCCCTCTCCTTCCTCCTCTCACCGTTGCTTCACGTCTCGCTCTAGTTCCATTACTCCCACCGTGTGAGCCTGTGTTTTTCGCCAAATCTGCTTTACACTCGTCAGTCATCACCACCACTGGCGAGATCGAATCGGAATGTGTGGGCGTGCGTCAAGGCCTTCGCGGTTTTCCTCAGATGAAGCTTCATCCAGCCGTTAATTACTAAACGGTAATTACTAAGCAATATTAAATTATTATTGGTTGGATGAAGCTTCATGAAGAATAACACTTATATAAAATATAAAAAATATTTGAACCTGTTTAAATAAAAAATAGATACAAAAGTAATTTAGCCTATCACAGTCCACAACCCATTACGCCAACTTAGTGTTCGACTGTCTCCAACAATTCTCTTTATACATCTCTCTCTACATGTACTTTCCATTATACTCAATCGCATAAAACAAGACGTGCATGTTTTTAGAAAAGTCAACGTTTTAAAACTTTGACCAACAATTCAACAAAAAACACATATTTTTAGTGTATGCATGTTATAGTTGAATTTGTATTAAAAATACTTTAATATGATGCTCAATTTATATTTGTTGATGTTATATTTAAAAGAAATTAATGGTCAAAGTTTCACTCTAAAGACATTATCAAAAAAAATATACGCCTTATTTTATAGGATTTAGAGAATACTTTAATATCTCCCTCTCAAAGATTCTTCCTCAATATTCAATGTATCGCCAACTATCCACTATTCATCTCCCCTATATGCATATATTTAAGGTCTGTTTGGTTGGACTCTGGCTTCTCCAAAAATAGCTCTGGCTTTGGCTTTTCCTAAAAAGCAGCTTTTTGGTAGAGCTGAAGCCATTTCGTAAATCGTTTGACAGAAACGGCTTATTCTAGATCTAGAGTCATTTCCCTGTATCAAAGTGTCAAAGCCAGAGCCAAAGCCGGTAAAGCTACTATTTGTGGCCTCCTCTCCGTAGTACAAAAACGGCTCTGGCTTTTAGGTGCTTTTCACAGTAAGCCATTTTTAAAAAGGGGTGTTTGGCAGGGCTATGGATTTTTCCTAGAGAAAAGCCAGAGCTGAAGCCTTGCCAAACTGGCTCTTATTTATTTATCCAAACTGACACATCTGATTCTATTCTTCGTTATTTGGTCGAGCATGTTGCGTGTGTCACGACCATCAAGCCTGCCTCTGCCTCCTTGCTCACCCTCCCGTTGTGCAGCAGCATGGACACATTCCAGCTTTCGTGTGAGAAGGGGCGGCTTTCGTGGAGATGGGGAATGTGGTGACAGAGAATCAGTGGCGAACGCAGAACAGAAATTCATGGGGCCAAAAAGATTATAGGATGAAATCAAGCAAGATCATAAAAAAAACTAGTGTTTTATAGGTTCAAGTTTCATATCAATATATCAGACAAGTTTAATGAAGGAAACTATATTAACAAAATAAGCAAATATGCCTCTACTTTTTGCTGACCGAATCAAAACCATGTCTACTTTGTCGAATGTCAATATTATTGAAGGGCGGGGACGCCAGGAAAAGGGGCGGCATTAGGCGATGTCTCCAGCCGAGAACCAAAACTTGTTGGTTCGCGAAGCTCGCCGCCTGCCGACGATAACGAGTGAAACAAGAGCATTGAGAAGGGGCGCGACGTCGCATGTTGGGAAGGGGTGACGGCGGGCAGTGTCAAGAAGGGGGCATCGAGGCAGACTGGCTTAGGCGACATCAGGAAGAATGAGTCCAGGTGGATAGATGTTGTAAGAGTGATTGGATCAACAACGCTTCGTATTGATCTTAAGTGTAATATTTATACACATACAAGAAATGACTAATACAGCATGTGGGCGCTACAGGAGCGAGCGTGACGAACGAGCGACGTGGTCCTCTTAGTTAGATCATGGACGACATAAGCCCGGACGATGCCATCATGGCTATTGGGTCGTTATAGTTGTTAACAATGCGAAGACTGGTCCAAGGAGTAGGACAGGAATCGGGAGGACTAAATTGATTCGAAGAGCAGACCCAAGACATGACTGTTTTAGTTCACTCACATACTCAATTTTTCCTATACATAACAGTAAATAACATATGTATAAAAGGTTATAAGAATTTGAGGGGACCATGGCCCACTTTCCCGGTCCCCCCTCTCGGTCTGCCCCCTGTGGAGAATGCAGGTAGCGGCAAGTTGTTGTTGCACTGCCTAGTGCGCTTGTGGACATGGGCAGTAGCGCTTGTGCAGTCTCGGACATGGCAGCACTCGACGACGTCGCTTGGATACTCTAAGTCTAATCTCCTGCTACACCGGCGACAAGAACGCTGACACACTCTTAGGCTTCCTCAACATATCACAACCCATCCTCTTCTTCATCTAGTCCATGTCGCATGGCTACGGCGATTACGCAGTTACACATGTGAGGGAGGCAGGCTGGAGCGTTGATCGTGGCGGCTGGTGGTCGGTAGACAAACACGAGTGAGGGAGGGAGATAGGAGTGTTGATCGTGGCGGCTGGTGGGGCTTATGAGTGATGAGGATGATCCCGGAAATATTAATCCTTCGATGTGATTGAATGAGAGATGAGAGGGAAATAAAGCGATCTGGTGCATTGGTTTTGATGGCAGAATTTGGTTGGGGTACATTTGATGGCTGGATGTAGCGTTGTTTGAAGTGGTGAGTTTTATAGGGGGTATAGAAGTAGTAGCATATGATGAATTAGAGGTAGAAGTCCTAATTGGTCCATGGATCAGAGCGAACGATGTGAGGTTGGTAGGGCACGGACGCACGGTCGTATCGTTTCGTATACCGAGTAGTTGGCCCGGAGTTAGGCGAGCACCGTCACTGCAAGGTAGCTAGACCAATTTCCTACTTTACGGGCAAACCAAGACCACACGTAGGTAACTAGGCCAATTTCCTACTTTACGGGCAAACCAAGACCACACGTGTGGGCTGTGCTGGGGGCCTAGTAGGCTGCTTATTGAGGCCCGTCTCAGACCTACCTTCGGACCGTATTAACTTAACCCAAAGTACTACATATTGAGAGCCATGCTTTAGTCTACTAATTTTGGATCGTGCTCGTGCTAGTCCAAAAAGACGTGGCCCATTCTCTCAACACTAGCTAAAGTTACGATCCTGCAGATAGGAGGGGAGGAGAAGGGTCAATGATGGTTGTGCAAGAGAAGGGGTTGCCGGTGGCGGAACACACCAAAAAGTTATGCTATAAAATTTAAGGATCAAATGAGATTAGAATCATACTCTATTCATATCCATTTTTGAACTCAAATTTATTGAGGGCCCTAATTTATGATGAAGAAATATTTGAATTATGATCCATTACCATCCCTAGCTAGGATGCTCGGCTGGGGATCAAGTTGGACGACTATTCAGGTTTCCTTTTTTTGAACGTCCAAATTTTGTTTCAGCAGTAACCGCTGACCAAAGCGAATTGACAGCTCAATTCATCCTGTGAACTTGGGCATTTGACCGGGTAACAAACAGGCCTACCGCGGAGACTGTTGTTTCTTCTTCTGACCATGAAAATTCGTACCAATTTGTCATCAGACTAGGACGGCAAAGAAGAGAGAGGGAGGCTAAGAATGGCGAGGGAGAGAGATGATAAATGGTCTAAATAATATTGTCCATTGGATTTAAATAAGTGAGAGTAGATTATTAAGTGATCTGAACTGTTAGTTTTGATAGTGTTAAATTTAGGTGCAATTTGTTTTATTGATTTAATGAAGGTTATGGGTGTCGGACAGTGAGGATGATTTGGTTGGATGAGTTTTACAAAATTTAAATGGACGGATTAGTATTATATAGTGGTATAGATATGGATAAGAGCGCGAGAGCTTTATAAATTCAGGTGGGATAGGACAAGAGGGTAGAAAAGAAAGCCCTTGTCCTGGGCGCTTATTTGGAGCCTTGAGCTTCCAAATAACCAGTGGAAGCTTTGGCCTAACATACTTTTCCGGTCGAGCCGCACCACCTAACCAGGCACTGGTTGTCTATAAAAGCCGATCAAGACTACCATGGATTAGGTTTTTCGACGGCATCGGCTACACTAGGTGCGAGCGGCGGCGATGGCCACGCGAGGCACCATTGGCGATTGCAGTGGCACGATCGGCTTTGGTGGTGGCAGCAGCGGCCACGAGGGGCGCGGGTGGCGACGGCAACCACGTGAGGCGTGGGTGGCGACGGCTGTCGCACGAGGCATGGCCATCTCCGGTAGTGGAGGCCACGTCAGGCGCGTGTGGCTCCGGCCGCAGCGACGACCGCGCGAGGCACGGGCTGTGAGGGTCGGCGGTCGTGCGTCCTCTAGCGTCGATTGCTCCGATCCGGCGCGTTTGGGGCGTCCTCCAACGACGACATCCTCTGATCTGTGGCTACGAGGGCGTCCTCCAGCAATGACCTCCTCTGATATGGTGGACTCGGCAGCATCCTCCGCGCGGTGTCTCGTCCAATCTTTATTTATGCATGAGGGGATATTTATTAGGACTATATTAGAATTTTTTTCATCATTTATGATGCGCGATGTAGGTATTTATGCAACGTTCTATAAGGATTTATGCTTTTGCGCGATTTCTGTCATCCAATTTTTGCATGTATGCAGTGGGAATGAAAAAATAATTCAAAATTTGCGCGTATGCAATAGAAACTCCCATGACCTGCTATAATTTTCAGATGTGCATAAAAATAGGAACCACATGCATGCGCTCGGTGGTTACTATATTTTTTGAATATGCCATAAAATAAAATAGGATCGCATGCAATCCCTTGATTTATGGTGCCCGTTACTGCCAAAAAATTAAATTCTCTTATCAAATCACATAATTAAATCCCCTAATCAAAGATTTATATTGGCCGCACGTGGATGCTATTGGTTCGAAGTAAACAAATATTTACGCTATATCTAACACTATTTTTATGCTTGAACTTGAGGATTTTTATGATCATAAATATAATGCATCGAGAGTTATCAACAATTTTCATGTTGGATCAGTATTTACGCTCATAACTTCAGGTTTTATAATCAAAATTGAAGGTTTTCACGCTCGAATATGGAGATGCGTACACAAGTGGACTGCATGCTAGATTTTTACCCACTGTACCGCGTTACATAAATATCTTCACCAAGTAACATAACTATTGTCAGTATATATCATAAACTGATTCTAACGAGCCTAGTTGTATGACTGTTGGAGCGATTATGTATTTATGAAGGAAATAAAACATTTAATTAAGATTTTTTTGTTTCTATGCATGCCAATTTATTTCCTTTCATTCCACATTGTTGTCGTCCTAATTTGTGGTCATGTAGCAGGAAACGGTTTTTTAAGCAGCGTACCGTAGTGCATAAATGTCTTCACCATGTAGCATATTTAGTATAAGTATATATCATAAATTGATTCTAATAAGCATAACTGCATGACTGTTGGATAGATTCTATATTTATGGAGCAAAAAAACATTTAAATCAATTTTTTGTATCCATGTATGTCAATCTATTTCCTTTCAACGAACATTCTTGTCATCCTAAATTTATATGCATGCAGCAAGAAACAATTTTTATGCGGTATACCACACTGCATAAATATTTACACCGTATAACATAATCAGTATCAGTATATGCCATAAACTGGTTTAACGAGCCTAGCTGCATAGTTGTTGTAGAGCCTATTTTTATGGACGAATTAAAGCATTTAAATCAGAATTTTTTTTTGTTTCCACGCATGCAGCAGGGAAACCTATACGCCTTCCAAATTTTCCACGTATGCAAATGGAAACAAACTTCGCACATGCATGGGATGAGACGAGTGCGGGGTCTAGCGACCAGACCCGTCGGGGTGGTGCAGGGGTGGCTGGGGCTTCCGATATATATATATATATATATATATATTATATATATATATATATATATATATATATATATATATATATGGTAGATCTATTCATCACCTTAGGTGACAGATCGAATGGTCTATCACCTGGACCACTCCCTCCCGATCCCCTGCACGGCTCGCCTGCACCCGCCCAGCAAGTCTGACCGAGCCATCCCTGCGCCCGCCTAGCCGGTCGATGGAGCTGCCCCCACATAAGAGTTGAGCCAAGCCACCACCAGCCGAGCCCCCTTGCCTAAAATAACTTAATGTTTCTGAATGAATTAATGTAGTGTAAAATAGCTTACGTTAACTAGACTTTGGAATGACTTAAACTTACCTCGAATGATTTAATGTTGTCTGGACGCTAGAATGACATAATATTTTCTGGAATGACTGAACCAATAACATAAGAAATGCCTGAGAAAAACCAAAAATGAATAAAACAATAATAACTTAATATCTTTTAAAAATGACTCAACATTTATGTTACCTAGACTTTGAAATGACTTAAATTTACCTAGAATGACTTGAATGTTGTCTGGACGCTTGAATGTCTTAATATTTTCTAGAATGACTGAACCAATAATATAAGAAATGTCTAAGAAAACCTAGGAAAAATGGTTGAAACAATAATAACTTAATGTTTTCTGAAAAATGACTTAATATTTACTAGAATGACTTAATATGGCTTAGAAACAAGCCGCGCGGGGACGCGGGGGCGTGGAGCCGTGCGGGCTAGAGCCACACTAGGGCAGTATCGCGCGGGAGGAGCATGACAACACCTTGCTTTGTAGATACCAAGGAGCATTACAACACCTTGCTTTTCTTGTGCAGCAATATGGAGGAACTTCATCCATATTTTAAAATCTTTGAGAACACATATCAGGTAACTCCTTAACAACTTACATTGAAGGTGGATGACCTACGCTTAAACCGGGTACCCAGTGGTCCTTCCTTTGTTTAGTGGTTCCATGAACATGTAATTATCTTCATATCCCTTTTCTTCAACTTTTATTTCATATATTTCATATAACTTAACTATATATATTCATTTGCATGTAGTGTAAGAAACCTGACGTTCAAGTCACCGAGGGCTCCTACAAATATCGCATGGTCAATTGATCACAAAAAGTTATCATTATGATATTAGTGGGTACCATTTTTGAATAGAATCACTCGAAGCAAGTCATCCGCTTGCAGCACAAAAACAGTGGAGTAGCAGTAAGTGCGTATAATACTGATAATGAACTTCTTTATTATTACTGTATTCTTGAAGATATAACAAAGTATACAATTAGAGGTCGTAAGGCCCTATGGTTTGTGACTTTTGATTGTATATGGTTTGATACGCGAGCTAACATGCGAGTGGATGAGTTTTGGGTTGTCGAGGTAAAGCACACATCACAGTACAAAAGGCATTGAAGCTTTCTCCAGCAACGTCCTCTATATTCATTCTCTATACTCGTACTTTATAGTCTTCTCTAAAAGATTACATCATCTATATCTCATTTCTCTCTAACAACATTCTCTAAATCACGTCCTCTATATTCAAATACCTATATTCGAGACAATTTTATTTTTATTTTTTATACATACGTATTTGTCATACTCTCAAATGTATTGTACATAATTTAGTTTTGTTAGACCGATTATTTAAAGTATTCAAATTGACAGAGAACCGTTTAGAGAAACTCTATATATAGAGAATCCAGCAGCGTTCTCTAAATTTAGAGGACCGTTTAGATGACGCTGCTAGAGAGCGTAGAGGACCGTTTGATCCTCTATATTTAGGGTAGAGAACCTTGTTGGAGCTAGCCTGAGTATAACAATAGTGTGCTTACCCATCAAGCAGATCAGGCGTACTACTTAAGTTATCTTAACCCAAGTTTGAAGACTTGGTGGATTGTCTATAAAGTTAATCCAGAAGTCCACCCTTATCTAAGAACACTTATCTAAGAATATATGCTCTGCAGGCTGACATACTTAATGCTCTAAGTACATCGGTCTCCTGACGTACTTAAGGCCACGTTGCTTGCCTAGGAAGCCCGTGCTAGCTACCACGTGATTGGGTTTTAAGTATGTCGGTTCTACAAAAACCAACGTACTAAATGCTTTTAACTAATTCGGTTTTGCTTAGCTGATGTACTTACCTTAAGTACGTCGACCCCAACGTACTTACTTTTTTTAAGTACATAAGAAGACGTACATCGAGTAAGTATGTCGGTTAACCGAACTCACCTTTAGTACATCGAACTATTAGAAGTACATTGGTTCCTGGTCGGCATTCTTTAAACGATTTCATGTAGTGTGTTGTTGAAAAACCAATATTTTTAATTTTTCGAATTTAAAATATCAAATCAGTTGGGTTTTGTTTCTTCTGGTTTTTAGTGTCTTTTTCGACGAGAAATCGAAATTGATGAGGGCAGTATTTAAATTCAAAACGGTACGGTAAACCCTGATATATACATGGAGCGGCGACATGTTTGGCTAGTTTCTAAACTCTGAGGTAGGAACATGCATGCATTCCAGTTAATTAACAAAGCCAATTTCAATAATGGGGCGTTTGGATCCCTTCATTTTAGTGAAATTGGAATTCACTCAATAAAGTAACTTATTTAGTTTGGAATTTAACATTTCACCACTTTCCAAAGTTTAGATATAAGCCTATCTCAAATTCATGGGGTGGAGGATGAGAAATGATTTTATGCATTAGTAGAATTTGTTTCTACTCTGTAACTTACATGACACTCTTCGTCTCACTCCTCTATAGTAAAAATGTAGCACATAATTATCTCTGACATTTTGCTAATAATAAATATATAAATATATTTTGCATAAAACCGAATTAGCTTAATTGATATATGCCTAAATTACTATTATTAAAATGGAATTCAATTCCAATGATCCAAACAGGGCGTAAGGGTTTTATCATATACATTAAATAAGATAAGACGATTTAAATCATGTAGATTAAATAAAAAAGCTTTAATCAAGTTTAGCCTTGACCTCCGACCCCACCGGCGCTCGGCCAACAGGGGTGAGGTGGCGGGAATGACGCACAGGAGAAGCTGAGCTGTGCAGGCGGGAGATGCACGGAGGAGGACGTATAATAGGTTATCAGGTAGGGAAATACTCGTTTGTGTGTAACATGGCATTGGTGCTTAAATAATATAGAACTCTATGTCTACGTCTATTTTGGAGTGATTTGGAGCTGCCAAAGGGGTCCACCAACTCTAGGATCAAAATGAATTAGAGCTCCACCAATTCCATAGAGTTAAGCTGCTTAAAAATGGTGAAGCTAGGGTGTTTGATTAGCTCCACTAAACTCCAGTCTCTCCCGTCTGAAGTTTGAAGTTGTACCCATATCAAACATGGCTTAAGTTACATAGCGTGGTAGTAGGTTTGAGAAAGGAGTGAGTCTGTCGTTTTCTAATCCGTTTGCTTTTTTTTTCTGTTTGGTTTATAAAATAAAATGGACTGAAATGAAGCACCACCGTCACTTCTGAAGACAGAATGAGCTAACATATATAAATACAAACTAGTACAATGCTTTCGTGCGGGGACGACAAAAATCTTATTTGATGGTGTTGGTTGGATAGGCTCGTACGTTGCAATGATAAAAAATATATTTGATGGTATTAATTAGGGTAAACCGGAACAGTGCAACCACTCAGTAACACACAAGGGTCTAGTAAGCCAGTTTAGTGGACCCTTTCTAAAAATTAGCTATAAAATAAATATAATATTGAAATAAACAGATAGTCCACGTACCATATATTAAACTTATAAAAATAAATATTACTATTTATCTTAGAAAAAGACCCAAAAATGTATGCGCTTAAAAGGAGCCTGACCCTTTGTATTTCGCTCGTAGCTCATTCTACTTTAGCTGGCGAGGTGATATTATGTAGAAGCACTATGATGTATGTGACTTCATGTCGTATTGGATTTAGGTTAGTTTCTAACAACTTATCTGTGTGTTAAGAGCACTGATAAGCAGAAAGCACAGGAGGGAAACAAGACCGTCAAAATTGATGCTTTAAAGGAATAGAAAAGAGATTAATTAATATGATTAACCTGAAGAAAATTGGTGGCGGCGTTCCACAGCGTCGGGAGGGCGCGACCAGCGGTAATCACGTCAGCCTCCACCGTCAACTGCTCGTACCGAACTTCCACTGTGGGGAGCTCGATGCCGACCCTGCATATCATATAGAGTACTATGTATGTATTATTGATGGGATCATGCATGCATAAAAACAATTAATGCTAAGTGTGCGGTGTACATGTCGATTCGGTCCCTGAGCCGGCGCAGGAATCGCTCGCTGTCGTCCTGGAAGAGGCGCTCCACGAGCGCACGGCCCCCGTCGCCGGCGGCCAGCTTGTGGATGTCGACGATCTCGACGCCGCCGCCGCTCCCTTGTTGTTGGTCGAGCGCCCGGCGTAGGATACCCTGGCGCATGCGGTCGTAGGTGGGCAGCTTCTCGAGCGCGGCCCAGCGCAGGTTCTCCTCGTCGTCGCGGTGCTCATGCTCCGACCGCGACCGCGCGAAGGGGTCCTCCGTGTCCATCTGCCGGAACGACTGCGAGATGGAGGACCCCAAGCTGAGGCTCCGACGGCTAGACGTCGACGCCAGCACCGCCGCCGCGTGGGGATGTGGATGCGACTCCGGCATCATCGTCTATCGACGCACGATGGATGATGATATGCAATTGCTTTGCTACTACTCCAGTCCTGGTAACCATTGTATTTATATATATACAGAGAGAGAGAGAGAGAGAGGGGTTATGTGTGTGAACGAGAGAGCTAATAGCTAGCTAGCTGGTCGCTGCGTGTGCCAGTGAAAATGACCGTCACTATAATGCTTCTGTACTAGTGAACGGCGTATTCAACCACTCAATCGTATGCATATATATTTAATATATATATAGGCATATTGTTCGAAGTGCTTAGCCTGTACTCACCTCTATTTAAGTTGCATATTTCCATACTTCATACATCATGTTATTTCTATCTTCTCCTCGTTCCTTTTCTTTAATAACAAGTGGAGATTGTACTGTCGTTCTAACTGTGTCGCTCTGTTGTAACTTCTAACTGAAACTTTGACGGGTGACTACACACCATATGTGAGCTAGTCTTACTATGTCAGTGTCACCCGGCTTACAATTAATCAAGTCGTCGTCGTCAACATCGTTATAGGAAATTAGGACGGAGCGTATAGTCATCATCAATTGCTTCGTTGACCAAGGGCTTGTTTGTTTCAGCTTATAGATTATATAATCTAGATTATAATCTAAATTATATAATCAAGATTATAATCTAGATATATTATAATCTACATGTAGTTGTTTGGTAGTTTAGATTATACAAATGTAGATTATTCACAAAGACAACAATACCCTTGTTTGTTTATTTGAGGTGAGAAAAGAAGGATGACATATATTGTAATTTCTATCTATACAACCATGGGTAGTGGGTCTTTTACCAAAATAATCTCAAATAAGCTACTCTTGGGGAGATTATGAGATTATCATAATCTAGACTTTAGATTATATAATCTGAACCCATAATCTAGTTGTTTGTTTACCTAATGGATTATTTGCGCTAGATTATATAATCTGGAGAGATTATAATCTGAAACAAACAGGGCCTAACAATAGTTTGGTGCTGTTTGGTTCTGATATTTATAACATAATGGGTAACTAATGATGTTAAATCATATTTGTATAAGTACAACCATAATTAGATACCACACTAGAAACTGATATCGGACCATTCAAGTTTATTACCGCTTACTCGAGTGTAAATCGTTACCGTGCCATTTACGTTACATTTCGTGAACCAAACAACACTTAATAAGATGCATCGCCGTCTCTCTCGCGTGGGTTTATATATATATATATATATATATATATATATATATATATATATATATATATATATATATATATATATATATATAAAGTCCTATGCTTACAATAACTAGAGATAGTCCTGGCCAGACGTGACATCCGGTTGAGCCGAACCAAGTCCGGGCGTCTATAAAATTAGCCCTAGAGCGCTAGGGCTCAGTTTTCATGCCCACAACGATGCACGAGTGACGACGCCCACCTAGGCGCGTGCGACAGCGGCTGTTGTCTGAGAGCGCGTGCAGCGGCGAACCACCGGGACTACGGTTGTGGCGGTGACGGTTCCCCGATCCGGCGGTTCTTAGATTCGGAGGAGCGGTGGCGGCGGCTCCCCGATCCGGCGGGCGAGCGGCGGGAGCCCCGGGGCGCCGAGACGGGCGAGAAGCGGTGACACTCCCGAGGCGGGCATGCAAGCGGTGACATCGCTCCCTAGGCGGGCGAGCGACAGCTTCGCACCCCTAGGCCCGAGCAGCGGTGGCACACCATAACCCACGAATGACGGTGGTGCCCCTCGACGTGCGAGTAGCGACGATACCGCATTAGGCGCGAGGATTGAGCGGCGTCCACAGAAGGCACGAGGTGCGCACGATGACGGTCGCGCATGACATCCTCTGATTCAGTGCGGTTCGGACGCCCCAAGTGACGCGACTACCTGTAGGATTATGGGGAGGTACACTAGCGAAAAAACAAAATTTTCGAACCCATAAAACCAAGAACTACTGCGGTTATAGGTCATGGAATTACCACTAGACGCGCACGGTAGCGGAAAGACGTCTCGATGTAGACGAACGCATCGAGTAGTCGTGCAGTCGTCGGTGTCCTTCACATCCTCGCGTGGTTTGTCTTAGTGCTCCAGAGGCAGCACCTCCGAGGTATCCACACATACAGGGAGGAAGTGTCGCGTACCGAACTGCTAGGTTCGCGACGGCGGCTAGGCGAGGACGAGAGGCAGGCAGCTGCTTCTTTACTGGTGGTGAATTAGGGTTTACTTAACCACGCCCCTGCCCCTCATTATATAGGTGTTCTTGTGGGCTTCTAACTCCGAAGCCCATCACTAACCCTAAAGCCATGTCTAATTTTGGATCTAATTCGAGTTAGGCTTCCTTCCCCTTAAGTGTGTAACCCTATAGGTTTACATACATATAAACATGGCCCAAGTACTCTTTTTTGGCCCAATAATTGACAGGGGCCTCTAGCAAGACATGTCAACTCCAATGTGCATGTAAAGATCATATCAGACGAACCATTGCAACATTACGTACATATTGTTCCCTTTGTCTCACGATATTTGGTCTGGCTCTAAGCTGACCTCTCTTTCTTGATACTATGAATTGGAATCCTTTCATTCGTTAACACTTAACCCTAGCATGGCCATGCATTTCTTGATCTAATCACTCGAGGGGCCCAGCGATATCTCTCTCAAGAAGAGAGGGACAAATTCCATCTTGACTGACCATGCCGCACAGCTTGCTTCCTGACAAACCCAAAACTACCTTTATAACTACTCAGTTACAAAGTAGCGTTTGATAGTCCCTAAGTAAGTCAATTCACATATTGAGAACATGCGACAATCTCAGGTCTAAGGACACAATATACATGTTGCAAAAAGAGAACTATATTACAATATCTCTGTTGGGTCGGTCCAGCCTCATGTCATACAAGTGCACATATTATTAGTTTAACATCTCCATGTCCATGACTCGTGAAATGTAGTCATCAACTAATACATGTGCTAGTCATCGACTCTGACTCGGGACATCATTTAGAATAACCATACAAGTAAAGAGTCTCACAAATAATGCACATAATTGCTAATCAATACAAGGTGCCTTTCATGGATATTCAATTAAGCAATATATCATGGATACAAAGAAATATGCTCATCTCTATTATTATCTTTAGGGCATATTTCTAACACTACCTTCTCCAATCCATGGTGTGCCTTTGATTATTGTGTTTTATGCCTATCACATGCACTATTTACACTAAAAACTAAAGGAATTTATGCTCGAACATGGAGTTCGTACATCAGTTTACTAGATGCCATATGTGTTGCATGCACATTGAAAAAGGAAATTCCTTGATTTATACTATTCGTAATTACTATAAAAAATCAAATCAAATCAAATCAAATCACTTATGTTCGTAAATGCATATTTTTATGTTTGCAATAAAATTGTCCCTAATTCCTACAAAGACTATTAGTTGGACCGATATTAGGTTTTTTTATCAATTATGGTACACAATGTAGGTTTTTATAAGGCTTTGTATAGGAATTTATGCTCTGTGTGACTCATGTCATCCAATTTTTTGCGCATGTACATTGGAAACGAAAATATCATCCAAAATTTGCGAGCATTCAATGAAAACTCTCATGATCTGCCATAATTTTTGGATCTTCGTAAAAATAGAAACCACATGCATGCGGGTCCCATAATTTTAGGATCTGCCATAAATATAGGATCGTGAATACAATGCAGCAGAGTTATCAACCTCTCTTACATTGCCTTGGTATTTATGCTCATAACTACAGTTTTTACGCTAAAAACTGAAGGTTTTTATGCTTGAACATGGTGATGTGTCCACTCGTGAACCACATTTTACGTAGTGTACCGCATTGCATAAATAACTACATTGTGCGTCATAATTAGTATCGGTATATATCATATTAGTTCTAACGAATCTAGCTGTATGGCTGTTGAAGTGATCCTATATTTATGGAGAAAATAAAGTATTTAAATAAGATTTTTTTGTTTCCATGCATGCCAATCTATTTCCTTTCATTGCACGTTCTTGCCATCCTAATTTTTGCACATGCAGCTAGAAACATATTTTTACATAGTGTACTGAATTGCATAAATACCTACACCGTGTAGCATAATTTGTATCGGTATATATCATAAACTTGTTCTAACGAGTCTAGTTGCATGGCTGTTGGAGTGATCCTATACTTATGGAGCCATCTAATTTTTGCGCGCAATCAGTGGAAATGAAAATATCATCCAAAATTTGCGCAGATACAATGGAAACTTCCACAATCTGCCATAATTATCAGATCTACCATAAAATAGGATTTGCATGCATGTGCCTACGCGTGTACACAGGTCTAGTGGTTGGGCGAGGTTTTTATGCCATCTCTATGAACTATTTATGTTGTTTCTGTGAAATATTTATGCTATTTGCGCAAAAAATAGAACAACAATTTATGGCGTGCGCCCCACGTGGGGGGTTAGGATCTCGGACCGAGGCTTTGATGGACACACGTGGGGGAGGTTTGACCTCGTGTACACAGGCGTGGGGTGTGGGTGGGTGCGCCGATGCGGTCCAACTAGGTCGCAGGGGTGGTCGGCCAGGGCTTCGTCTACCATTTGGAAGACTAGGGCTTTCAATATACCTTTCCTATATATATTGGGCTGGATAAAACTCTCGTGACTCATGAGCTCACTTGGCTTATGGTTAGCTCGGCTCAACTTAACTTGACTCGTTTAGTTTTTATCATGAGCTGAGCTAGAATCTCAGCTCGGGTTGTTAACAAGCCAGTTCGAGCCGAGCTCGTTAGCTCAAACGAGCAACCATTTGTTACCAAAACAAAGGGTGTGTTTGGTTCAGTTGTAAGCTATATAAAGCTGATGTGAGCTGTCTGCTATGAAAAAGCTACTATGAGAAAAAAGTTGAAAGTCGTTTGGTTCAAACTACTGTAGACATTGTATACCATTTACATGAACTTTATTTATTATATATCTTAATCAATATATCTAATTAAAAACCAATTTCACATTTGTGTTTGTCGGTGTTTCGTATTGACGACGTACTACGGGGCGTACCACGCCGTGCTTTTGGGAGCACAGCGACATCGATCGCAGCTCGATGGTTCGTGCTAGGCTCGACGAAACACAATGAATTACATGTTTAGGCCACCGCAAGGCGTAATACCATATGTCCTATGGGTTGTGGAGATTGTATTGCTCTGAGTTCGAGAGTTTACATGTGACCACCAAACGTGAGACATGAAGGTTCCCTCGTGATCTAGCGGGGTCTAACCTTTTTGTAGGGGTACCCCTCCGCCTTATATAGATGTTGGAGGAGATATCCATGTACAGATCAGAGTACTTAAGTGAGTCTATCCAATACTTTCTTGAGTCCTCTAATATTTAGTTGGCACCTTCTGCAACACTCACGCCCATTAGCTTGTGCGGACCGAATCTTGCAGCATTTAGTTGGCCTCCCTAATTCAGCGTGCAGGAACTTAACTTTGCTTCAATGACCTCCTATCAACGCCCTCGATGTGTCTCTTGGGTGACTTATCGGGGGCATTTCAGTCGGCCCACCAAGGCTCAATCCAATTTTGGTATAATTGGCTCGAGACTCTTAAGAACGAATCCGGGGTTAACGAAGTATCTTTGCCGAGGGGATGCTCAGGAATTGCTCTCGTGGGTCCAAATCCTTATGAATGGATCCTGGATCTCTTCGACAAGGCCAATGGCATTGGACCCGAACCCACATAGGGTCAGGCCTGGGAATACCACGTGTCCTAGAGGAGAGACACTCAGGAGTCGCATCCGCGAATCTGGACCCATCGATAGGACTGATGACGTCAGACCCTGACCTGCACAGGGACAGGTCTAGGGCCACCGTGTGTCCAGACCCCATCAATAGGACTGATGACGTTGGACCCGGACCCGCGCAGGGATAGTCTTAGGGCAGCCGTGTGTCCTGGAGAGGGAGACGCTCAGGAGCTGCACCTGTGAGTCCGGACCCGATCGACAAGACTGATGACATGGGACCTAGACCCACGCAGGGATAGGTCCGGGGTTGCCACGTGTCCTAGAGAGAGAGAATCTTAGGAGTTGCATCCATGAGTCCGGACCCCATCGACAAGATTGATGACATCAGACCTAGACCTAGACCCGTGCAGGGACAGGTCTTGGGCCACCACGTGTCCTGAAGGGGGTTCTACACCACTATTTGTGCTGTTCTAGTGCCTCCATCTTGACCTCTGGACCCTATGAGTAGGGCCTAAGTCTTTGGTTCCTTCTGAGATTTTGATCTATTAGATGCACCATAGGTGCACCTAACGGGTATAGTCCTCGAGCATCGAGCCAACTTGGGTAGCAATCGACTCAAAGGTCTAAGAAAAGCCTCATTTTGGTGGATCATCTTGTTGACTTGACCCTTGGTTGCTTGGGTAATTGAAATCTAGTCGTTTTTATTGTGTTTGAGGGGAGGCTGATCGTCGGAGGCCTGGCCGACTTAAGCTTGATTGATTGAAATATGCCTAGCAGGACTGTTGAGTCTCCTGGTTGGAATTCAACCGATAGAAGTCTGGCAAAATTTAATTAATTTTTTTGGGAAAATCTATTATGGCAACAATGGGTGGGTATGTTATCTCTTTCATAAAATAGTCCCCTAAGTTGACATAGCATAATGATGCGTGTGAGCCAGTGATCAACCCATTTACTGACCTCAGATGTTGTGTTCGCCATGTTGTGACAGAGATATGCTACTTCTTGGAAATCAAAACGACTCTTGGTTACTTGCAACTGTTCATTATATGGGCGGGAAGCAAAAGGGCACCCTTCTGTTTCTTTAAATAGTCCAACCGGTCGACGTGTTCATCTTCACTTGCCTTTCCTTCCACTTCTTTGTAAACCCCTCCTCCCGAGAGCACCAATGGCCGGAGGTAGGAGTGCCAAGGGCAAGGGCAAGAGTGCCAAGAGGAAGCGTCCTTCGATCCCGCCATCGGAGTCCTTCGGTGACTCAGTGTACTCCGAGGAGTGCTTCTAGTGCAACGACTTGAGCCCTTCGCCACCCCCTCCTTCCTCACTGAACACCGACTCCGGTGACTCCCTAGGGCTTTAAGAGCGGAGTGGTCCTTCGTTCGGGCGGTGGAGTGCCCTAGCCTTGCTAGCTCGGATGAGTCAGACGAGAGCGAGGAGGAAGACTCTGAGGATGAGGAGAACAACAACAGCAACAGAGGCAGCCACGTCTTTGGCCCGACAGCAAGGGCGGCAAAGGCGAGAGCAGGAGCAGTAATGGTGGTGGTAACAACACGAGTGGCGGTGACAACAGAGGCGGCGGCAGCGACGATGGTGGCAACGACGTGGGTAGTCGTGCTGGTGGCAAGGCGCCACCAGCTGAGATAGTATGGTAGTAATATTTGTAGTGTACGGTATTGTCGTGGTAGTATCGTAAGGGAGATGGGGTCAGTTGCTTGGGTCAGTTCATAATGAACTGATCCTTTATGTAATTATGGTTATATATATAGTATATTACGAGCCCTGGGCTTCTAATAACTAGAGGAAGCCCAGGTCAGACGGTGCAATCCCGTCGAGCCGGGCCAGGTCCGGACGTCTATAAAAGAAGACCCAAAGTTCTAGGGTTCAGTTTTTCATGCCCCCATCCCGATTCATTAGCGACGGCGCCCACCTAGGCACGTGCGACGGTGGCGGTTGCCCGAGAGCGCGCGCGGCGGCGAAACCCTAGGCCAGTGGCTATGGTGGCCACGACTCCCTGACCCAGACGCACGGTGGTGGCGGTTCCTAGGTTGGTGGCGGTGGCTCCTTGATCCAGAGGGCGAGCGACAGCGGGCCCCTGTGCAGGCAAGCGACGGCGTCCCCGGGGTCCTGAGGCGGGGGCACTCCCAAGGCGGACAAGCAAGCGGCACCCCCCGACGTGCGAGTAGCGACGATGTCACACGAGGCACGAGGTTCGAGCGATGTCATGGAAGGCACGAGGTGCGCGTAGCGACGATCGCGCGTGATATCCTCCAATCCGGCGTAGTTCGGGCGGCTCGAGTGATGACCTCCATCTGTACTTGTGTCCTCGACGACGTCATCCTGCGACTACCTCCTCCGATTTATGGTCTTTCGATTATTGTGTTTTATGCCTACCACATGTACTATTTACGCTAAAAACTGCACGATTTTATGCTTGAACTTGGAGTTCGTATATCAGTTTACTGCATTCATATTTTTTGCATGCACATTAAAAAGGCAATTCCTTGATTTATGCTATTTGTAATTACCTAAAAAATTAAATCAAATGATTTATGTTTGTAAATACCAGATTTTTGCGTCTGCCATAAAACTGTCCCTAATTCTCGCCTGTTCGTAACTACCATAAAAAATCAAATCAAATCACCTATGTTCGTAACTACCAGATTTTTACGTCTGCCATAGAATTGTCCCTAATTTTCATTGGCGTTCTTAGTTGGACCGATATTAGTTTTTTATCAATTATGCTACACAGTGTAAGTATTTATACGATGTTGTATAAGAATATATGTTTTGTGTGACTCATGTCATCCAATTTTTTGAGCGCGTGCAGTGGAAAGGAAAATATAATCCAAAATTTCCGCGCATGCAATGGAAACTCCCACAATTTGCCATAATTTTTGGATCTGTATAAAAATAGAAACAACATGTATGTGACTCCCATGTTTTTTGGATCTACCATAAAATAGGATCGTAAATACAACCCACTAGAGCTATAAACCTCTCACATTGACTTTGTATTTACGCTTATAACTGAGGAGTTTTATGCTCAAAACTTAAGGTTTTTACGCTCGAACCTGGATATGCGTCCACTATTGAACCACATGCCAAATTTTTTACGCAGTATACCGCATTGCATAAATACCTGCACCATGTAGCATAATTTGTACAAGTATATATCATAAACTGGTTCTAACGAGCCTAGTTGCATGACTGTTAAAGTGATCCTATATTTATGGAGGAAATAAAACATTTAAATAAGATTTTTTTTGTTTCCATGCATGCCAATCCATTTCCTTTCATCACACATCTTGTCATCCTAAATTTATGCGCATGCAACAGGAAATAGATTTTTACGTAGTGCACTGAATTACATAAATATCTAAACCGTGTAGCATAATTAGTACCAGTATATATCATAAACTAGTTCCAGCGAGTTTAGCTGCATGGCTATTGCAGGGATCCTATATTTATGGAGGAAATAAAGCATTAAATATGATTTTTTGTTTCCATGCATGCCAGTTCATTTTTTTCATCACACATTTTTTTCATACTAAATTTGTGTGCATGCAGCGGGTAACAAATTTTTATACACTGTACCGAATTGCATAAATATCTACACAGTGTAGCATATTTAGTATCTATATATATCATAAACTGGTCGTCACGAGCCTAACTGCACGGCTGTTGCAGCGATCCTATATTTATGGAGAAAATAAAGCATTTAAAAATAGAAACCGCCACACATTTATTTCCTAAATTTATGCGCATGCAGGGAACGTGTTTGACTTTTGCATGCATTTCTTTTTTTTTGCGCGCACGGGCATGGGGTGGGTGGCTCACCGGCAGCCTGGATTGGGGAGTGGGTGGGTGCGTTGGGCTAGACTAGGTCACAGGGGTGGTCGGTCTGAGCTTCCTCTAACTATTTGAAGTCCAGGGCTCCTAATATATCTACCATATATATATATATATATATATATAGAGTATATTACGAGCCCTAGGCTTTCAATAACTAGAGGAAGCTCTGGCCTAATGCTGTCATCCAGTTATGTCGAACCAGATCCTGGTATCTATAAAAAGAGCCCCATGCCGGTAGGATTCAGTTTTTAAAGTCCCACCACGATGCACGAGTGTCGGGCGCCCACCTAGGCGCGCGCGGCAGTGGCGGTTCCACGAGAGAGCGAGGTGGCTGCGGCCTCCGGTCACGTGACCGACGTCGATTCCAAATCCAAAGGCACGGCGGCGGCGACTTCCTGATCCGAAAAAATGGATCCAATGATTTGAGGGAACTTCATCACATGCTTTCCCTTTAGATGTCTGATGTGCGGAGAGATGAGAAGTTCTCCAACTTACCAACAATTTCTGAGCTTTCAAAAAAATGGTGGAAACAAATAAACTTCAATGCTATCCTTTGGTCTATCGGTTTGTGAAGCTAGTACTGGTATTACCTATTGTTACAGCCACCGTTGAGAGAATATTCTCAGCCATGAAACTTGTGAAAACATAGTTGAGGAATCGTATTGTCGATGAATGCATGGGTAATAGCCTTGTCTGCTATGTTGAGAAACAAGAGATGGAAAAAGTTACAAATAATATTGTCGTTCGTCGTTTCATGGCCATGTCTAAACGGAAACATTAGAAGGTAATGTATCTATTTTCTTTGATGTTTCCTATCAGATACATGTTTAAAAAGTATTCATTTTTATTTTAGGGGCGGATCTGCCCCGGTCGCGGCCCAGTACAAGTGAATAGGTCTAGGACAAGCAAACCGGCAGACCGTGTCTCCACCGGCAGACGCCGCTCGCCGTCTTGGCCTCTCGGGGTCTCGCCGTCTTGCTGTATCCGCCTCCTCTCTCCCTCTCCGGTCGTGGACTCGTGGCGGCGTTGGCCCCGTAGGCCGCAGGCTACCGCAGGCCCGCCTCCGGTCGTGGCCAGGTGCCCAGGTCCTGTCCTCTGTCCTGCTTAGCCGCCGAGCCGCGTGCGGTGTATAGGAAGCTGCAGGCGGCTGCCTGCCTCACCGGCTCACCCTCACCGGTACCCAGCCGACGAGCCAAGCAAGCAGCAGCCCATTGTCCAAGCCATCGGAGACATGGAGCATCACAGAAACGAGCAGGAAGCGGAGCAGCGCTGCGTCGCTGCCTGACCAATCACAAGCTAAAGCCTCGTTCGGTTATACCATGGTTTAATCTGGATTGGGATTCATTTCAGCCCACAATTTATGCCCAAAAAAATCCAAAAGCTTAGTAGCCCCTCTCTTGGATTAATCCTGGATCCGCCACTGTTTATTTTCATGATCGGCAGGTTGCCGAGGATGTCCATTTTTCTTCAAGGCCTAGGCAAGAGCGACGAACTTCTCTAGGCGCGAGCGATGGTAGACCGATGGCCTTGTTTTTATGTTATTTGTATAGATTGTCAGTTCATGGCTCTCCTTCCATCTTTTGTATATTTATGGTATTTGTATTTACATTTTATATAAACATTTGTTGATTTTTACGTAGTGTACTACAATAAATAAATACCTTCGACGTGTAGCAAATTAGTATCAGTATATATCATAAACTGGTTCTAAGGAGCCTAGCTGCATGGCTGTTGAAGAGATCCTATATTTATGGATGAAATAAAGCATTGAAAATTCAGATTTTTTGTTTCCATGCATGCCAATCCATTTCCTTTTAACTCACATTCTTGGCATCCTAAATTTGTGCGCATGTGGTAGAAATCAGATTTTTTACGTAGTCTACCGTAGTGTATAAATATCTTTACCGTGTAGTATAATTAGTATCAATATATATCATAAACTGGTTCTAACAAGCCTAGATACATGGCTGTTGTAGAGATTCTATATTTATAGAGGTAATTAAGCATTTAAATCAGAATTTTTGTTTACATGCATGCCAATCAATTTCCTTTTTAATGCACATTCTTGTCATCTTAAATATGTGCGCATGCAGAAGAAAACAATTTTTTACGCGGTGTACCACACTACATAAATATCTACACAGTATATAGTATCAGTATATGTCATAAACTGGTTCCAACGAGCCTAGCTGTATTGCTGTTGTAGAGATCTGATTTTTATGGACGAAATAAAACATTAAAATCAGTTTTTTTGTTTCCATGCATGTCAATCTATTTTCTCTCAACGCACATTATTATCATCCTAAATTTGTGCACATACAACAGGAAATTGATTTTTTTACGCAACGTATCGTACTGCATAAATACTTACACCGTGTAACATAGTTAGTAGCAAACTAGCAATATAATCATAAAATGTTTCTAACAATCCTATCTACATGGTTGTTATAGAGATTCTATATTTACGGGTGGAATAAAGCATTCAAATCAGATTTTTTTGTTTTCATGCATTCAACAGTTAACAGATATGATTCCTAATTTTTCGTGCATGCAAATGGAAACAAAATGCACGCATGCAAGGAATGAGACGCATGCGGGAGGTGGGCTAGCGACCAGGCTGGTCCGGTGGTGGGGGCTAGCTAGCTGAGGCTTTCTGTATCCTATTGAAAGCCCAGAGCTCCCAACATATATATATTGAATATAAAACTAATTCACATTTTCAGAGAAATGATAATTAAATAAGTAATTATATTTTATTTTGGTTTAAACATGGTGTCTAGATTTTTTAAATTTCTTATTTAGAAAATCTACATGTTGGGTGCTTACCTTGCCGAAGGTCCTCAAAATGCCTTTGCTTCGGTAAAAGAAAATGTCTTTCAGGCAAACAATGAAGGATGAACGAAGCTGGCCTTCGGCTGAAGCGGTGTGTAAAGATGCTTCGTCCATTTACTCAAGCAACGAAAGTGCGAGCCGAGATCACTAGCCTCGGCATGGAGAAAGCTTCGGATGCAAAGCGACGAATGAGAAGTCCAAGACTTGTGCAACAAGAAAGAAAGAGAAAAGATAGCGATATCCCTCCATCATTTGTAAATTATGTGTGTAAACTTTATGGGCATATTTGTAATTTCCTACGAAGTTGTTCAACTTTCCTATAAATAGGTGAACAGTGCCCTACATAAATTCATCTTTGGAGGGCCTTAAGCTTCATTTCACTCAGCCTTCAAAGTACCTCCGATCTATCTTGTGCAAAGAAGACAAAGATATGTTTGTAAACTTGTATAATACAAAGAAAGATGGAATAAAAAATGCTAAGGCACAAGAGATGAGTTTCATACTTTATTGTCCATTGCCATTTCGCTCAATACTGTTTTGTTTGCATCTCCCTTTAAAAGACCTTTGTCCTCAAGCTAACACTTCGAAGAAGTGATAACTTAAAGATGAAGGTCCAGACTTTTTAACTTATGTTGCGTTGTTTTTAATGCCATGTAGCAATTGAAAATAAGTGACCAACATTGGCATTGGTATGGATTTCCCATACAATGAAATCGTTGGAAGGGGAACTCTCAACATATTCGAAGCAGTCTTGCATTAAGCTTACCTCAGCAAGAAGATACCTAGAAACCAAGGGATTATATCAGTATATGACAGCCAAGAGGCAGCAGGAAGGGCAGAAGGGACCCTACAAGAGCCTAAGATAGTCTATAACATAGATGGAGCTGAAGCACAAGTTCAAGAATTCGAGAAGAAAGTAAAAGAGAAAGCATCTTCAGTAGATCAGCCGAAGCCAGTTCTCCTCTATGAATATGTTGCAGACCAAAGAGTTTTCTTCGGTAATCAGTTAACTTTGGAGCAAGAATCCAATCTCAAGAGGTTATTGTACCACAACAAGGATGTCTTTACTCTGTTAGTAATTAACTTGTGTGGAGTTGATAGAGGCATAATAGAGGATGCTCTAAATGTTGACCCGAGCACTAGGCCAAAAAAGTAGAAGCTTCGCAAGATGTTTGAGGACAAGGCCGAAGGTGCAAAGGCTGAAGTTAAAAGGTTGCTTAGAGCTGGAGTTATAAGAGAAGTTGCATATTTAGAGTTTTTGGCCAACACAGTCATGGTCAGGAAATCTAATGGCAAATGGAGGATGTGTATTAATTTCACATACCTCAACAAAGCATGCTCGAAGGATGATATCCCACTACCAAGAATTGATTCTCTAGTGGTAGCAGCCACCATTTTGGAGCTCATGAGTTTGCTCGATTTCTATTCAGGATACCATCAGATCTAGATAAAAAAGGAAGATGAGCTGAAGACTAGCTTCATAACTCCTAACGACACATATTGCTACCTTTGGATGCCTGAGGGGCTCAAGAATGCTAGTGGAAGCTTTAGCAGGATGACAACCAAGGTGTTGAGCTCGTAGTTGGGTAGAAATGTCTTAACTATGTTGATGATATCATTATGAGAAGCACGAAGCAACAAAGCCACATCTCAGATCTCCAAGAAACCTTTGCTAATCTCCGAAGGGCTGGTTTAAAGTTGAACCCTAAGAAGTGTGTCTTTGGAGTAAAAAAGGACAAACTTTAGGGACTCCTTGTATCAACAAAAGGGATCGAAGCAAACCCATATAAAATCGAAGCCATACTTCGGATAGAGTCGACGAAGTCAAGAAAAGGGACTCATAGGCTAGCAGGAAGGGTTGCTTCTTTGAACAGGTTTATTTCAAGATCTATAGAACGAAGCTTGCCATTCTTCGAAGTATTTAAATCAACATAAGATTTGTAGTGGGGACCTTCCCAGCAGCAAGCTTTTGAAGAGCTGAAGAACTATCTCATAAAGCTAATAACACTCTCCCCACCTTCGCCAGGGGCTCCTTCGTTGCTTTATGTATCAGCTTTGCAGTCTACTATGAGTACTGCCCTAGTCTAGGAGGTGGTGGAGCAAGGCATCAAGAGGAAAATGCGAGTTTACTTCATGTCCAGAGTATTGGGCCCATCCAAGAGAAATTATGCAGAAATGGAAAAAGTCTTATACGCAGTCTTAATGGCTTCAAGAAAGCTTCGGCACTATTTCTAGCCCCACAACATCATCATATCTTCATCCCAGCCACTTAAAGATATCATAAGAAACAGACAGGCTTCAGGCCAAATTGGAAAATGGACAGTAGAACTCAACGAGTTCGTCATAGATTTTGTGCATAGATCATCTATCCAATCCCAAGCACTGGCATACTTCATTGCCGATTGACTCCTAGCCCACAAGACGAAGCTACCCCATCAGACGAAGATGCCTAGACATTTTTCCGTGATGGTTCATGGGGGTCCTTCGGGGCTGGTGTTGCTGCTATTGTTATTTCACCATCTAAAGTAAATACATCATATGCTACCAAGCTGCAATTTCAGTGCACAAACAACATACCATAATATGAAGCTTTATTGCTAGGATTGAGGAAACTAAAGGCAATGAGTGTAAGAAGAGCAATCTTGAAATCAAATTCCTAGGTCATCATAGGCCAGGTGGACAAGTCAAGCAAAGCAAAGAATCCAGCCTTGGAAAAGTACCTTGATATGGTCTGAAGGATGGAATCTTCCTTCGAAGGGTTCTCAATAAAAATATCCTGAGACTAGACAATGAGCATGCCGACATGTTGGCCAAGTCTACCACCCAGGGGCTCCTTTTACCCCCAAAGTCTTTTTTGAAATATTAAAGGCACCTTCGGTGGAATTGATGGAAAGGGTCATCTTGATAGTATCTCCTACACACAGTGAAGACTGGAGAACGAAGATCATAACCTTCCTTCAGGAAAATTATCCAGTCGATGACGAAGCATACATTAAAAGGATGCACGTAAGGACGAGGCCATATAAGGTCATAGAAGGGGAATTATACAAGGAAGGTGTTTGCTCAACCATGTTGAAGTGTTTTTTCTAGAGACGAAGGCCAAGAGCTGATAAGATAAATCCATTCTAGCATATGTGGATCATAGATTGGTCCTAGAGCCCTACTGGGGAAAATCTTTCATCATGGTTTTTACTGACCGAAGGCTGCTTCGAACACAACAGAATTTGTCTAGAAGTGTGACAACTGCCAAAGGTGTGCACTAGATCAAAACCAACCTTCATCCTTGACCCAATTGATACAACTGACGTGACCCTTGTAAAGATGGGGGATGGACATAATAGGCCCAATTCCAGTAGCACAATGGAACTTCAAATATGATGTGGTGGTAGTGGAATACTTCTCCAAATGGATTGAGGCAAAAGCCTTAGCAATAATAACTTCGGCAACCATTCAAAAATTCTTCTAGCAGAACATCATTTGCCACTTCGGAGTCCCAAAGTCTATCACTGTTGGCAATGGCACTTAGTTTGACTCTAAAGCATTCAGATCATTCTACAGTCAAGTGGGAACTAACGTACATTTTGCTTTGGTTAGACATCGAGAGTCCAATGGACTAGTTGAAAGAGCAAACATCATAATTTTATTGGGAATTACAAAATCCTTGGTGAGATTGCCTAAGGGAAAATGGACAGAAGAACTTATCAAAGTTGTGTGGAATCACAATACTTCGATATCAAGATCCATAGGTTTTACACCATTCAATCTTCTCTTTGGGGACGAAGCAGTCACCCAGAAGAAACCAAGTTGGGTTCTACAAGGGTTATAGCTTCGACAAAAGATCAGGACAACAAAAAATTGAAAGATGCAATAGAAGAATCAAGGCTCGAAGCAATCGAGCATATAAGAAAGTATCAGGCAGAAACAATAAGGTGGAGAGATAGAAAAGTTAAGCTTAAAACATAGTGTCAGGTCATCTGGTGCTCCGAAGGGTGGCCAACATAGATACAGTGGGCAAATTGCAAGTGAAGTGGGAGGGTCCCTTTCTAGTGTTAGCTTTGAACAGACTAGGCTCCTACAGATTAAGAGACATGGAGGGAAATGAAGTTCCAAGGTCATGGAATGCTGATCAACTCCGAAGATATTACATCTAGCTACAAGTTTCGGCACCCTTTTTCCTTATAAAGGGTAAGGTTTTTTTAACATGGCCGAGGATGTAATATTCTACAAAAGTACCTAAAGTCAATAAAGGTACATTCCCCCAAAAGATGAATACACCGAAGCAGTATCTTCGGGTGCAAAAATCTAAAGCAGCAAAAGGTCTGATTTCCAAGTCTTCAGCACAAAGGTAAGTATCAAGTCACCTAGTAAAGGTGAAAACCCTCCTAAGTCATTCCTAAGGGAATGCAGAGCTAGAAAATCATCACCTAGTAAAGGTGAAAAAGCTTCGAAGTCATTTCTAAGGGAATACAGAGCTAGAAAATCATCACCTAGTAATGGTGAAAAAGCTTCAAAGTCGTTCCTAAGGGAATGCAGAGCTAGAAAATCATCACCTAGTAAAGGTGAAAAAGCTCTGAAGTCATTCCTAAGAGAATGTAGAGCTAGAAAATCATCACCTAGTAAATTTCTCCGAAGTCGTTCCTAAGGGAATGCAAAGGTTAATCATGATAGCCTAAATATTCATAAGGACAAAGGTGCAGAGTTAAAAATACCAGGCATTGTTTCCTGACAAAGGTGCTTCGGAGGCTTTGTTTTGAGTGAAAAGAAGGGAAGGTGTTTTTCACCTTTGGCTCAAAAGACCAATAAGCATTTAAAGTAAAAAAAATGAAAAAGGCGACAAAAGTGTTATATTACAATAAGCAGTAGCTCAACTGCATAAATGTTCATTCAAAATACAAAAGTCCCTTTGCCCTAATAGTTCAGCTAAGCTTCTATCCTTTTCTACTTTTTCAGTTTCCTCGACTTCTTCTTGGCCTCTTTTCTCTACAGAAAGAGAGATAGAGTAGATATTAAGGAAAATTCATGAATAAAGCTTTGACAGTAAAAATATTAAAAGACAAACCTTCTTTGTATATGCTTCGGCCTTCATAGCAGCTAGCTGTTGACCACCCTTATCCCACAATTCGAAGAAGAATCTTTTTGCAGTGTCAAGTACACTCTTCGAAGGAGCCTTTATGTCTTCCACAGCTATTCCAAAATCCATTTTTCCTATGGTGTTAACATGTTCGCAACCAGCTTTCCCAAGCACCGACGCCATGCCACGTGACCCAATCATTGTGTAGTAGTCGCTTCGGACACAAATTATGGTTTTGACTTCATCTAATTCCTTTTCAATCCAAACAAGTGCTCCTTCGGTGTCCCCATTAGCGTACGAGCTCACCCTCGAGGTTGCACCTACTAAGGAAAAAATCTTCTTCACAATGTCACAACACAGGGAGGCAATGGCAAAATAGTTATCTCGAAGTTGGCTCAAAGTTTCCAATAGTTTATTATTCTCCTTATCTTTTCCAACAATATTCTCCTTTGCTGCCTCAAGGCTGAAGTGAAGCTCATTGATGGAGTTGTCTTGTTCCTTCATCTTCGTCACATCACCTTTATGAGCTTTTTCTGCTTGTTCTTGCTCCTTTTAGCTTCGGCTCATTTCTCTTTAGACGCTTGAAGTGGCAGAGTGTTGCTGTCGTAGTGTCAGATGTTGTCGCTGGAGTTGGTGTCGTTGTTGCCTTCAGTGGTGCTGGGAGTCCAGACTTGGGAGCCAGCGCCTTATTGCTTTCCGCGACGAGTGCCAAGCATCATTCGTACGCCTGGGCAAGTGTAATACTCAAAAGTATAATAGAAGAGGATAGAGATAATCTCAATAGTTTGTGGTCTCTACTATTCATTACATGTGATTAACCTTAGTTAAAAGTGGATAATTAGAACAAAGAACACATAAATAACCTGTGCATCATGCTGGATTTTATTTTGTGCGCATTTTGTGACAATATAATAATAATGTGACAAGAAATGGATTAAAGTCCAAAGTAGAATTTGACCTTTAAAGGAAATCATAGAAAAAGGAAAGGAAGAAAATTTTAAGTGAGTAAAAATAATATAAAATGGATAAATAAAATATTATTTCTACACTGGAGTTTTAAGTGTTCACCTGACTCATTGGTGGAACTCTTAAGCAGATTCAAATTCAAATTTGAATTTAAAATAATTATGAATAAGAAAAATAGGAAATAAGGAAAACAAAAGAAAAAGAAAAGAACCCTAACTGGGCTCGCTCTCTCAATTCTGGCCCATTTACTCATTCACTCCCGCACGGCCCGTATTCCCTCCACCCAGCCGCACCTTATCTTCTCTGTGTGTGGGCCCGCCCTGTCATTCACGGGTGCGGTCTTCTTCTTCGCGTGGTCTTCTTTCTCTCGCGAATCCCGCTCAACAACCTCATGCGCGCCGTCGGGCGGGTCCGATGCTCAGGCGCAGAATCCGGGGATTGACCCTAACAACCTTCGCGTGCCCGCCTCAGTTCGTGTGCGAGCTCTCTGCATTGTGGGACCCGTGCGTCAGCGTGCGCTCCATCTCTGCAACAACTCGCGCGCGGGTCGCCGTCTCCGTGGGGATCGTGGGCGACTTTTCCCCAATTCCGTGAGCCCCGCCCACAATTGACTCACTCGGCTATTATATGAGAGCGTAGGTCGCGATCTCCTCTTCGTTCCTGCTCTCGCAACCATCTGTCGCCACTGCCTGTTTGCCGCACCAGTGCGCGTCGTGGGAGCTCACTTCTCGGGCTCAGGTCACGGCAGGGAGCACCCGCCAGCTCCGATCTCGCCACGGCCATTTCCGGGAGCTCCGTGCCACCTTGGTGTACTTCACGGTGCTGCTGGGAGGGTGCTCGTGACCGGCTGGGGTTGTTCCGACCTCGACAGCGACGGAATTTCTCACCGGTGTGCAGTTGCCGCAGTGGAGCCACTCCTCTGCGTGGACCGAGCACTCCAGCACACTTATCTCCGGTAAGATTCAATGTATCCGACTCGCTTTGTTCCATAGATCTCGTAGCACCTGTCAGCGTTGGGGTGTGAGCACTGGGGTGACGCATCGATCGCGCGCCGGCGAGCTCCGTCGCGATGGCTTTTTGCGCCGCCGTCCGTGTTGCCGGGGGAAGAACAGTAGAAAGGGGGAAACGCGCGGGGCGTAGATTGGCTGATGTGTGGCTAGGATTAGAACGGGGAAAGTTGCACCGCGACCGTTGATCCTTGATCGTGCGGCTGTGATCGGTCGGGCGCATACCGAATCGCGATAGAGTTCTGTGTCCACTGGATGTCAATCGGACGGCTCGGGATGAATCTAGGGCATTTTAAATCAGCACCGCAGATCGCGAATCCAAGGGACCCCGTGTGAGTACCGATTGGGATAAAATTAATCAAATCCGGGCCGTTGGATCTTATCTGGGTGGCTCTAATTCACCGATACCCCTTCGGACTGGACTTTTTGCATAAGAGCCCTCCTAAAATTAGATAATCAACCCGCCGTCCACTGCATAGTATTCTGAGTCTTAGGAAATTATGCGCAGAAGCCCCTGTCGTTTCTGGAAAATGAGGCCTAGTCCAGAGACCTTTTAAATTAAATAAATGAGATAGAAAATAGATTTTTAATAGGAAAATAATTACTAGAACTTTATAAATTCATAGAAAATTCATACTAACTCCAAATTAATTCATTCCAGTTCCTAAAATTTTGTAATTTTATCCTCTTTCACTTAGTGTCTCTGTTTTGGCATAAAAACAGTAAGGAAATTTATTTATCACTTAACCCTATTTAAAGCACATAAAACCTTTAAAAATGCATAACTTAAAATCTATAATTCAGAAAATTAGGATTTCTGTTCCTAGGATTTTATTTTAATATGTAGGATATCTCTGTGCATTTTGTTTATATGTTTGGTGTAATGTTAATTTCTCTATATGCACTGTGCTTGTTTGTATTGTGGCGAGTAGAAGAGCCCGTTGCTGAGGATCCTGGTGAGCAGCAAGTTGAAGTAGCTGAGCAGGAGCTCATTAAAGGCAAGTTGTGCCCTTGATCACTTCTTTTACCCATTCATGTTCTTATTATTCATAATGATCTGCACAGGATAATTTTGCTGGGACCCAATAGGATACCCTAGATTTTGACTATCTTTATACCTTGCTTCACCACTGGTTTTACTACTAAAGTTTTGGGTAGTACATGCTATTGCTTTATGTGGATTTGGGTATAGAGATATTCATCACTTATTGTTATACTGTTTATTGTTATCTGTTGTATTATTCCTTGTTCATGTTAAGATCATTATGTTAATGGGAACATGGAGCGACCACCCGGGAAAACAGTGCTACCACAAGGGTGGAATGGGACGCCCTTGGCTGATTAACTAGGAAAGCTAGGGGAGGGCTACCTTACCCGAAAGGGGCAAGGGCAGTAGGGGAGAGGTCAGTGCGGGGAGGTCCCTGGTTGATTTTGCTGCGATGGCTATCAGCCAGGAACCCTTTACTGGATCTTCCCATAAACTGTAGCGGGTAGTCTGAAGCTAGTGGAACTTCGTAAAGGCCTCGTAGTGTTACCCTGCCTCGCCTCCTCGGTAGAGGTGTATGGGATTGGCCATCTCTTGGCAGATGGGTAACATGACTTGTGGGTAAAGATGCGCAACCTCTGCAGAGTGTAAAACTAGTATACTAGCCGTGCTCACGGTCAAGAGCGGCTCGGACCCTCACATGATTAATTATGGAACTTAAATTTAATTTGACATTTGCATCGCATTTGGGATTATTTTACCATTACTGTTCTTTATTATTATTAAGGTTTGGTATTTACTTACACTTAGTAATTGCTAATAAAATTTTGACCAACTTATAAAAGCAATGCTCAGCTTCAGCCTTTATTTCATTGATCAGCCTTACACTACATGAACTCCCACCTTTGGTGAGTTCATGTCACATTATTCCCCACGACTTGTTGAGCTATGATCGTATGTGAGCTCACTCTTGCTGTCTCACACCCCCCCCACAGGAGAAGAACAGGTGGTTTCAAGTGGAGTCAAGTATCGAGGAGTTTGATCTGATCTTGGTGGCGTTTCCAGTCGACATTGGCGCCGACGATCCTTAGTTCGTGTTATATTTATCTTTTATTTTGTAATAAGTCTTCCGCTATGTAATAAATACTCTGATGTTTTATGACATTTATCTCTATACACTCTGTTATTATATGTGTTGTCTTCTTGGCGCATGTATGAGATGCACCCGGCTTTGTCCTTTAAAACCGGGTGTTACAGAAGTGGTATCAGAGGAAATGTTGACTGTAGGACGAAACCTAGATAGAAATGGACAAAACCCTTACCCACTTACCTTATTCTGATTCATTCTTACCTTACTCTGATTCTTTCTATACTTAACTTGATCCTGTCTCACCTTCTACTGTTCTACTCTGATCATTCTTACCTTTTCTAATCTAAGACAAGATGGATTTCACACCTTGGAATCCCTACCCCTATGACATTTTTAAGAGATAGGGAACCTAAGACAAATTAAAACTATTTTCTCTATTAAAAATGTTGTTTGATTGTTCTGATGATAAATGCTTGATTTGCTTCTTTGATTGATTGAAACATTATAGTTGGGCATCTTTGCATGTACCACTATAAGGTATTGTATTAGCTTTAGTAGGTGACACACTAATCTACTTAGCTAATAAGTCCCCCAAAGTAACATGATTGTAATTACTGCCTTGTCTACTGCTCTTTCTTACCTTATGTATCTAATTCAGATGGTCAATACAAGGAAAGGAAAGATTATCACGCAACAGCAAACAGAAATGAATCCTCCAAATCCCCCACCTGTTGAAGCCGAGCAAGTGATCGCAACCCAAAGGCTGGTAATACAGCAATTGACAGACATGATGACCGAAATGCAAAGCCAGATAAGACAAGAACGCGAGGAAATACGTCAGGCCCGTCTGGAGATACAGCAAGAAATAAGGCAATCACGGTTGGAGAGACAACGACAAGAGCAACCACCATCTCCACCACCAGCGGCTCCACCAAGCTACATAAACATATATATAAATTACTACTATTTGTAGGATCTACAGGTTCCTTTAGTTAGTATTCGGTATGATACCATTTTAGGAGGAATAAAAAGGTCTATTTGACCCCATGAGTTGCTAATAAAATTATGCGTCCTGCTGAGATTTTGGTTTGGGCGTATGTGTTGGACAATATGAGAAAACCCATGAGAGTAATTACCCCTAAAGGGACTGAAGAATCAGTGAACGGAATTACAAGAGGCTGGGTACATTCGTCCGAGTCTTCACCTTGGAGAGCACCGGTTTTGTTTGTACAGAAGAATGATCAATTGCAAGGGATGTGCGTGGATTATAGGTCCCTTAATGATGACACTGTGAAGAACAAGTTTCGGTCACCCCGCATTAAGGATTTATTTAATCGGATGAGAGGAGCCAGAGTATTCTCGAAGATTGAACTCCGACCGGGTTACCATCAGAGGAGGATTAGACCATCGGATATTCCCAAGACGGCTTTCTCGACTAGATATGGATTATATGAGTTCACAGTTATGTCGTTTGGATTGACTAATGCACCAGCCTATTTTATGAACTTAATGAACAAGGTGTTTATGGAGTATTTGGACAGATTCGTCGTGGTATTCATCGACGATATTCTTATTTATTCTCAGAGTGAAAGTGATCACGAGGAACATCTGAGGATGGTGCTGCAGAAGCTACGAGATAATCAACTCTATGCTAAGTTCAGCAAGTGCGAGTTTTGGATTGGCGAAGTGCCATTTCTTGGTCATATTATTTCTAATGGAGGAATAGCAGTGGATCCTGCTAAAGTTAAGGAGATAATGGAGTGGAGAGTACCCACTACAGTTACTGAGATTCGAAGTTTCTTAGGACTTGCTGGATATTATCGGAGGTTTATCGAAGGATTTTCTAAGATTGCTAAGCCGATGACTTCGCTTTTGGAGAAAGGAAAAGAATTTAAGTGGGATGAGAAATGTCAAGAGAGCTTTGATCAATTGAAGGAAAGATTGATGTCTCCACCAGTATTGGTTATGCCAGACTTGCAGAAAGGATTTGATATTTATTGCGATGCATGTGGCCAAGGCTTAGGATGTGTGCTCATGCAAGAAGGACATGTGATTGCTTATGCTTCTCGTCAGTTGCGGAGACATGAATTGAACTACCCTACTCATGACTTGGAATTGGCAGCCGTTGTGCATGCACTTAAGATTTGGAGACATTATATCATGGGGACCAAGTGCCAAGTATATACGGATCATAAGAGTTTGAAGTACATATTCACTCAGAAGGATCTCAACCTTAGGCAACGCCGTTGGTTGGAGCTTATTAAAGATTATGATTTGGAGATTCACTATCACCCGGGCAAGGCAAACTTGGTTGCAGATGCCTTGAGTCGCAAGGAGCATGTTCATTCAGCTGTTGTTGCCCAGCTACCCGATGAGATTGTTGAGGATTTCAGGAGACTTAACCTGGGTATAGTTGCTCATACTGAAGGAGTTACAATTGATGTGGAACCTACTTTGGAGCAAGAGATCCGCAAGGGACAAATTGGTGATGATAAGATAAAAGAGATTAAGGATCTGATTACTGAAGGTCGAGTTCCGGAGTTCACGGAAGATGAGCAGGGCACTGTATGGTTCAAGGACAGAATATGTGTTCCTGATGTTAAAAGCCTTCGGGAGACTATTTTAAAGGAGGCCCATGATTCGGATTATTCTATTCATCCTGGTAGTACTAAGATGTATCAGGATTTGAAACGGAAGTATTGGTGGTATGGATTGAAGGGAGATGTGGCTACAAGATGTGGCTACGTGCGAGGTGTGTCAAAGAGTTAAGGCCGAACACCAAAGGCTAGCTGGACTACTACACCCATTAAAGCTACCCGAGTGGAAGTGAGAAGAGATTGATATGGACTTCATTACTGGATTGCCTCGCACCTCGAAAGGATATGGTTCTATATGAGTTATTGTGGATAGATTGACCAAAGTGGATCATTTTGGATAAAGGATCACAGTTTACCTCCAGACTTTGGAAAAGTTTTCATGAGAATATGGTTACGAAGTGAATTTTAGTTTGGCCTACCATCCTCAGACTAGAAGGACTAATCAAGTATTGGAGGATGTGTTGAGAGCTTGTGCCCTTCAGCATGGTAGTGGTTGGTACAAGAGTCTACCTTGTGCTAAGTCCTCGTATAATAATAGTGACCAGGCCAGTCTGAAGATGTCACTGTTCGAGGCTCTATATGGCAGAAAATGCAGGACTCCTCTATATTGGGATAAGACTAGAGGAAGACAGTTCTTTGGACCTGAACTTATTCAAGAAGCAGAGGAACAAGTTCGTATAGTTCGAGAGAATTTGAGGGTAACTCAGACCAGGCAAAAGAGCTACGCTGATAATAGAAGAAGACCACTGGAATTTGAGGAAGGAGATCATGTGTACCTCAAGGTTTCACCACTTCGTGGAATGAGGAGATTTTAAGTCAAGGGCAAATTGTCCCCTCGCCTTATTGGATCATTCTGAGTTTTTAGGCGAGTTGGATAGATAGCCTCTCAACTCGAGCTACCTGATAATCTATCTTATGTGTATAATGTATTTCATGTGTCTCAACTTAAGAAGTGTCTCCGTGTCCCTGAGGAACAGTTACCAATGGAAGAACTAAGTGTTCAGGGTGATTTGACTTACACGGAGTACCCTATCAAGATTTTGGATACTTTAACTCGAGTTACAAGGAATAAGGTTATAAAGATGTGCAAAGCCCAATGGAGTCACCACGGTGAAGATGAAGCAACTTGGGAAAAAGAAGAAGAGCTTCGTATAGATTTTCCCCATCTTTTCCCTAGATCTTCTTAAATCTCGAGGGCGAGATTATTTTTAAGGGGGGTAGGATTTGTAATACTCAAAAGTATAATAGAAGAGGATAGAGATAATCTCAATAGTTTGTGGTCTCTACTATTCATTACATGTGATTAACCTTAGTTAAAAGTGGATAATTAGAACAAAGAACACATAAATAACCTGTGCATCATGCTGGATTTTATTTTGTGCGCATTTTGTGACAATATAATAATAATGTGACAAGAAATGGATTAAAGTCCAAAGTAGAATTTGACCTTTAAAGGAAATCATAGAAAAAGGAAAGGAAGAAAATTTTAAGTGAGTAAAAATAATATAAAATGGATAAATAAAATATTATTTCTACACTGGAGTTTTAAGTGTTCACCTGACTCATTGGTGGAACTCTTAAGCAGATTCAAATTCAAATTTGAATTTAAAATAATTATGAATAAGAAAAATAGGAAATAAGGAAAACAAAAGAAAAAGAAAAGAACCCTAACTGGGCTCGCTCTCTCAATTCTGGCCCATTTACTCATTCACTCCCGCACGGCCCGTATTCCCTCCACCCAGCCGCACCTTATCTTCTCTGTGTGTGGGCCCGCCCTGTCATTCACGGGTGCGGTCTTCTTCTTCGCGTGGTCTTCTTTCTCTCGCGAATCCCGCTCAACAACCTCATGCGCGCCGTCGGGCGGGTCCGATGCTCAGGCGCAGAATCCGGGGATTGACCCTAACAACCTTCGCGTGCCCGCCTCAGTTCGTGTGCGAGCTCTCTGCATTGTGGGACCCGTGCGTCAGCGTGCGCTCCATCTCTGCAACAACTCGCGCGCGGGTCGCCGTCTCCGTGGGGATCGTGGGCGACTTTTCCCCAATTCCGTGAGCCCCGCCCACAATTGACTCACTCGGCTATTATATGAGAGCGTAGGTCGCGATCTCCTCTTCGTTCCTGCTCTCGCAACCATCTGTCGCCACTGCCTGTTTGCCGCACCAGTGCGCGTCGTGGGAGCTCACTTCTCGGGCTCAGGTCACGGCAGGGAGCACCCGCCAGCTCCGATCTCGCCACGGCCATTTCCGGGAGCTCCGTGCCACCTTGGTGTACTTCACGGTGCTGCTGGGAGGGTGCTCGTGACCGGCTGGGGTTGTTCCGACCTCGACAGCGACGGAATTTCTCACCGGTGTGCAGTTGCCGCAGTGGAGCCACTCCTCTGCGTGGACCGAGCACTCCAGCACACTTATCTCCGGTAAGATTCAATGTATCCGACTCGCTTTGTTCCATAGATCTCGTAGCACCTGTCAGCGTTGGGGTGTGAGCACTGGGGTGACGCATCGATCGCGCGCCGGCGAGCTCCGTCGCGATGGCTTTTTGCGCCGCCGTCCGTGTTGCCGGGGGAAGAACAGTAGAAAGGGGGAAACGCGCGGGGCGTAGATTGGCTGATGTGTGGCTAGGATTAGAACGGGGAAAGTTGCACCGCGACCGTTGATCCTTGATCGTGCGGCTGTGATCGGTCGGGCGCATACCGAATCGCGATAGAGTTCTGTGTCCACTGGATGTCAATCGGACGGCTCGGGATGAATCTAGGGCATTTTAAATCAGCACCGCAGATCGCGAATCCAAGGGACCCCGTGTGAGTACCGATTGGGATAAAATTAATCAAATCCGGGCCGTTGGATCTTATCTGGGTGGCTCTAATTCACCGATACCCCTTCGGACTGGACTTTTTGCATAAGAGCCCTCCTAAAATTAGATAATCAACCCGCCGTCCACTGCATAGTATTCTGAGTCTTAGGAAATTATGCGCAGAAGCCCCTGTCGTTTCTGGAAAATGAGGCCTAGTCCAGAGACCTTTTAAATTAAATAAATGAGATAGAAAATAGATTTTTAATAGGAAAATAATTACTAGAACTTTATAAATTCATAGAAAATTCATACTAACTCCAAATTAATTCATTCCAGTTCCTAAAATTTTGTAATTTTATCCTCTTTCACTTAGTGTCTCTGTTTTGGCATAAAAACAGTAAGGAAATTTATTTATCACTTAACCCTATTTAAAGCACATAAAACCTTTAAAAATGCATAACTTAAAATCTATAATTCAGAAAATTAGGATTTCTGTTCCTAGGATTTTATTTTAATATGTAGGATATCTCTGTGCATTTTGTTTATATGTTTGGTGTAATGTTAATTTCTCTATATGCACTGTGCTTGTTTGTATTGTGGCGAGTAGAAGAGCCCGTTGCTGAGGATCCTGGTGAGCAGCAAGTTGAAGTAGCTGAGCAGGAGCTCATTAAAGGCAAGTTGTGCCCTTGATCACTTCTTTTACCCATTCATGTTCTTATTATTCATAATGATCTGCACAGGATAATTTTGCTGGGACCCAATAGGATACCCTAGATTTTGACTATCTTTATACCTTGCTTCACCACTGGTTTTACTACTAAAGTTTTGGGTAGTACATGCTATTGCTTTATGTGGATTTGGGTATAGAGATATTCATCACTTATTGTTATACTGTTTATTGTTATCTGTTGTATTATTCCTTGTTCATGTTAAGATCATTATGTTAATGGGAACATGGAGCGACCACCCGGGAAAACAGTGCTACCACAAGGGTGGAATGGGACGCCCTTGGCTGATTAACTAGGAAAGCTAGGGGAGGGCTACCTTACCCGAAAGGGGCAAGGGCAGTAGGGGAGAGGTCAGTGCGGGGAGGTCCCTGGTTGATTTTGCTGCGATGGCTATCAGCCAGGAACCCTTTACTGGATCTTCCCATAAACTGTAGCGGGTAGTCTGAAGCTAGTGGAACTTCGTAAAGGCCTCGTAGTGTTACCCTGCCTCGCCTCCTCGGTAGAGGTGTATGGGATTGGCCATCTCTTGGCAGATGGGTAACATGACTTGTGGGTAAAGATGCGCAACCTCTGCAGAGTGTAAAACTAGTATACTAGCCGTGCTCACGGTCAAGAGCGGCTCGGACCCTCACATGATTAATTATGGAACTTAAATTTAATTTGACATTTGCATCGCATTTGGGATTATTTTACCATTACTGTTCTTTATTATTATTAAGGTTTGGTATTTACTTACACTTAGTAATTGCTAATAAAATTTTGACCAACTTATAAAAGCAATGCTCAGCTTCAGCCTTTATTTCATTGATCAGCCTTACACTACATGAACTCCCACCTTTGGTGAGTTCATGTCACATTATTCCCCACGACTTGTTGAGCTATGATCGTATGTGAGCTCACTCTTGCTGTCTCACACCCCCCCCACAGGAGAAGAACAGGTGGTTTCAAGTGGAGTCAAGTATCGAGGAGTTTGATCTGATCTTGGTGGCGTTTCCAGTCGACATTGGCGCCGACGATCCTTAGTTCGTGTTATATTTATCTTTTATTTTGTAATAAGTCTTCCGCTATGTAATAAATACTCTGATGTTTTATGACATTTATCTCTATACACTCTGTTATTATATGTGTTGTCTTCTTGGCGCATGTATGAGATGCACCCGGCTTTGTCCTTTAAAACCGGGTGTTACAGCAAGCGACATGGCCATCTCCATGTCCTTTGCATCTAGCAGCTTGACGTCCATTTTATCGGTTCTAGTAGTCTATCGGTGTAGATATTGACTTGTTGTCGCTCGACGAGGTAGCTGACGCGTGCCACGTGTGCTAGAAGCGCTCTGTGTAGTCGTCGATGGTGTCTGTCTTCCTTAGGGAACCAGTTCGTCCAAGGGGTTGTGCCTAGTTAGAGGTCCAAAGCGCTCGTTGACGCACCAAGCAAAGTATGTCTAGTCCGTCACCTCGTTGTCCTACGAGAGTCTCATGTACCACTACTGTGCAGTACCCATTAGATGGTAAGATGTGTACCATGTTTTTTGGTCATATGGAGTTTGTTGGCCCTTGAAGAACTGCTCACAGCCGTTAAGCCATGGTAGTGGATCTTCCTTGTCATTGTAGGTCGGGAAGGAGAGCTTGTGGGGTCAGATGTTGAGGGCGTTGAAGGCGCCCGATGTTGCTCGTCCCAGTGATATTTCTGATTTGGCTCCACTATCTTAGCGGTGACCTCTGCTATTGTTTGTGTTCTAGAGACGCCGACTTGCGATTTGAGGAATTCGTGGCCACCCTTCTCCATCTTGTACCTAGTGTTGATCTCGATCTTAGTGGTGAGGATCTCCTTATCGCGCTCCAGCTCTTTGGCAATGTCCCTTTGCGGGTGCCCCTTCTTGATGGTTGAGAGGCCGTCGTTGACATCAGTGATCTGCGTGTGGACACTGTCAATCTTGGCGAGGACATCCTTGGAGAAATTTGCAAATAGAGTTTTGAGCTCCGTAACGTCACCTATGGCAGCGATGTGGGGATCGGTCTGGTCTCTGTATACCAGATGTCGGAGGCGAGGCAAGGGCGATGGCTATGGCAGTGGCTAGGGCTGGGAAGCAACGTGGGTGGAGGGGGAGGGGGAGGACAGTGAGGTAGGGAAGAGGTTTTCGCCTTTCTATTAATTGATTTATTTGGTTACAACTGCCTTGGTACTTATAGTCCTAAGGGGACTTGACTCCTAAGCAATCTAGGAGATCCTTGTTAGATTCAGATCCTTTTTTCCAATCCTAACAACTCGACTTCCTATCTTAACTGATTCCTTCCAAATTTAACTAAGACTCGATAAGGCAGGTATAGGGTTGGGCAAAAAACCCGTAACCCGAACCCGAAATACCCGAAACCCGAATTTTGTTCGGGAATTTTGGGTAGCAACTTGCAAAACCCGATTTATTTCGGGTAATTCGGGTATCACAATCGGGTACCCGATTTACCCGAACTTTCATGTGTCATGTACTCATGTCATGCTTAATTATTAATTTGTACATCTATAATTATGTGTAAGTGTGCATAACTTGTGATTGTAGATTGCTTGTTTTTATATGTCCATGTATATCATTATTCAAACTATATTTTTATACTAATTTAATATGGTGTATGTGTTTTTATGAAGCTAACACAATAGTTCGGGTAGTCCGGGAATACCCGAACTCGAACCTAAAATTCCGGGTACCCGAATTTTCGGGTATTGTAAAACCTGTTGTAATTTCGGGTATCAATTCTCAAAACCCGAAATTTTAAATACCCGAATTACCCGACCCGAAGTTTTCGGGTAACCCGAACGCCCACCCCTAGGCAGGTACGATTGACGACGGTGGCGGCGACGGTTGTGGCAGCGGTCGTGCCCCCTCCTCCTGTAGGGCAGGCTTGGGGCGATGGCGCCCCCTCCTTGGGCCCTTCTTGGCCCAACTCCTTCGCCGACGTTGTGGATCGTGATTGACGTGTGACACCACCTTTTGCCATCTGTCCTCGTTAGCTCATCTGGATTTGAGGTCATAAGATCAAGTGACAGAAGCACAAGAAAGATCCGTGACAAATTAGTGCTAAACTTTGGATGCTACATGAGAGCAATAAGATATATGAGTTTGCAATGGCAATAGGCTATTATGTCACCTATCTATTTGTTTGTCTGATGTGAATTTAGGGTCTTTTGACTGAGACAAGAAAGCCCAGAAATGGTGCTTTAAACCATAACATAGATCATGCATATATATACACCACATATATACTCTTTTTTTCCTAAAACTTGTTGGGTACTCCTGATAATACCTATGCATCAATATGGATCCGCCCATGGCTATCACTATGGTACTGTCCTGTCTGTTGCTTTCAAATTAATAGTACATCGGTCGGTGGCTACAACAGTTAAGTATAGGCTGTTTACATAAAAAAATCCTAACTTTTTCATACGGAGTCAGATCAAGCTAAGGTCTTGTTCGCTGCGGCTTTAATCCGGCTGCGGCTGCGGCTTCTACAGTATTTTTCTCTCTATGGATTGCAGCTGCAGCAGTCCAAACGGCTTTAATCCAGCCGCAGCGAACAGCCCATAAGATTTATACCAAATTTGTAGAGTTTAAAAAGATGATTTACATGTTTCAATATTCAATATAATTTCTCTGATCGGATTGAGATGGTTAATAATGTCAAATAGGGACAAAGCCAATACCATAGTTGTAGTAAGCAACAAGAGCTACTACTTTGTAGTTAAACAACCTTTTCATTTGAGATAGATTAAAATGTCAAATATACAATACAAGATTCATAATTGTGTGGTTAAAAAATAGCATAAGTTGTATTGTTATAAGTGTCGCATAGCTCAACTGGTATGAAAGCTCGACACAATGTTAACATTGAGGCTCAGAAAACATACATTTTCTCTTTTTTTATCACTAATGTCACTACCACATCTAGAACCGGTGGTATAGAAGTTACAGAAACTAGTATCATTGTATTTGGTCAACAAAAGCAGCAACCATGTTTGACGAGTATTTATGATGACGATGATGATCTACTAGTGTAATGTATATTAACCATAAAATCTATGTCTAATACACTTTTCTGAGAATCTGATTATGTAGAGAATCTAGCTAAGAGAAGAATCTGAGTATCGTGGGATTACTTGTAGAGGAAAAATGAAATGGTAAAAAGGTTTCAGGATTTCGAAAACGATGGATTTCTACTGTCGGAACGACTCGATCGATTCTGTATTCATGTTGATTTTGAACGTTTTTACCAAGTGGTTCTTATAAAAATGGACTGAAAAGCTAGACTTTTAGCGGTCTGTAATAGCTTTTGACGGTCAGAAGCTAAAATAGTCCAAACAAACAGGCACCATGGACTCCATCTCGAATGCAACTGGTGACCAGACTATTCGGACGACATGTGTATCACGCTCCAAGCGGGCATAGGCAATGACGGGCAGAAGGGACTGAGACGAGTCTGTACGTTTGCTGGACGAATTGAAGGTGGACTAATGTGCTCCACTGCTTACTGTACATAATTGACGTCTCTACAGATTCATCGAACCGAAACAGATTGACAGAAGACTAAGACAAGGTAAAGGTCAACGTCAAGTTACTACAGTCTTAGGCTCTGAGCAGTTCAACCTGAGAGGTGTTTAGATTCGGGGTGTAAAAACTTTGCGTGTTTTATGGGATATATGAAGAATTTTCTGATAACAATAAAAAACTAATTAAATAGCTCGCTTGTAAATCGTGAGACGAATTTATTGTGCCTAATTAATCTATCACTAGGTGAATGCCCGTGCGTTACTACGGAGTGAACATATTATGATAAGATACATTGAAATTCAAGAATACTGATTGCAATTTATATTCGTGTTAGCATCTTTTAAAAGTTAAGATTTTTTACATGCCTTAAAAGCCTTACACATAAAAAAAAATCCATCATGTAAAGTAAAATACAATGTTCATCCGTCACTATTGTAATCTGCTACTCGCACTATCCAATTATAAACTACTCATATAAAATATACTGTAAAATCAAATATTTTAAAGGCCATACAACGCACGAGCAACCAATTTGACGAATATAGTTATAGATGTTCTAAATAGATCGTCAATAGTACTCATTATTTTTTGAGTATGAAAGAGTTCAACGATGAGGGAGATGTTAAAACATACCCCAAATAACAAAGGAGAACAGTCTGGAAGTGTTAGAATGAGAGAAATGTTGAGATACTTGATAGTTAAAAAATTCAGATTTGGCAGCCTAAATAGTTCAAATATCAGCATGTCACTGAGTGCAACAAATCCTTACACAAGTTTGTAGCTCAAAAGGCATAAGTCTGAGAAATTAGTAGATACAGTTTGCTAACCCAAAATGACATATAATAGTTACAACTGAATCGACACACTACGCCCCAAATTTGATGGGAGTTTCAGTTGAGAGGGATTAACTTCCTCTTGATAAACCAAGACGCTGGTCATCTCCGTTGTTGCCCTTAGGGCTTGGTCTCAAAAAAAGTGCATCTAAAAACATATGAAAAGTGGTATGAAAGCGTTGCAGAGTGAGAAATGTTAAGAAATGTTAAAACATGTCCCAAAGAAGTGGAGCGCAAGATTCATTATATAAGTCTAGAGCCTTACAACCTTTACTGCATGTAAAAACGAAAAACACAGATTCACTTGAAAGAAGAACATTTGTAATGGCACCCTAGTTTTATGTCTTCGGACAAAAATGTTGAGCCAATTTACTATCCAATATGGAGTGAACACGAGAATAACTACAAGCTCAGAAAAACAGTGTAAAGAACCAACATGCAACAGATAAGCAAGGTACATAATTTCTGCTACAGGTAGCTACTGAAGTCAAAAGTTTATCCCTGATACCTGTCATTACATACTCTGGTGCAACATAACCATGGGTGCCAACAACCCGAGTAGATACATAAGTTTTATCACCCTGATGACCAGCTTTTGCTGAACCGAAATCAGATAGTTTTGCGTTGTACTCCTACAGAAGTAAAATCACCACATGTTCAAAAAGAAGAAGTAAAATCACCACAATTAACAAGGTATCGTGCATTGTCTAGGCACAATATGAAATAAATTGAACAGATAAAGTACCACATCAAGAAGAACATTCGATGTCTTAAAATCCCTGTAAATAACAGGTTTGGGACCTCCATGGAGGAAGGCTAGTCCTTTCGCGGCACCTAGAGCAATCTTCATCCTGTTGGACCAAGGTAGGGGAAGAGTCCCTTCAAGATTAAACAAAGTAAGATGACAGGATCATAAGAACGAGCAGATAGAAAGATTATGGTTGACAAGATTAGGCACATAAAATAAAATCAACTTTGTGAAAAGCTGGTAATGTCCCTACCCCCCCCTTCAAAATAATAATGGTTACATGGGTATGACCTAATACCAATATAGAAGTTAGCAATAGAATGAACACCACCATTGGTAGTAGGCATGCATCCTTGCTCACTACAGTACTATTGCAACTTTTTTGTGTGTGCAAAATTCATCTAGTATTTAACTAAGAAGATCTGAACAGGTGTAACTGGCACAGATCAAACTTAATAAGGGCAGGCTAAAATGTTCAGGTCTACATTACCATAATCAAATCAAGTTAGAATGTAATTATCTCTGATGTCACAGAGGATAGAGAACAAAAAAATCCAAGGTTGCTCAAAAAAATGAGAGAAGACTTAGTGAAGAAAAAAACTGGTTAGGCCTAAGTGGGGAAACAAATTAGTAATAAAGGCACTAAATCTACTCAACTTAAAGCATTAACTCTATTAGGTGATTGCTTACTTCTGAAAAGATGATTTTCAAGACTTCCTCGTGCCATGAAATTCATATACAAGTAACCTCTGATCATCCTCAATACAATATTCAATCATCTTAACAAGGTGTTTATGATGCAACTGTCCCAGAAAGTCAACTTCTGCCTGGAAATCTGACTATTTTTAAAAACCATACCTACAACACTCCATTCAAAAATAAAAATGACATACAATACTTACCACCCATTCTCTATGACCTTGAAGTGCATCTGGCTTCAAACTTTTGACTGCCACAGTAACCCCTGTGCCAGGTTTTGCAGGAGCAGTGTTGTTTGGCTCAATCCACCCCTTAAATACATAATCGAACCCACCCTCCCCAAGAATATTGTCTGGCCTGAAGTTAAGCGTGGCAGATTTCAACTCTGGAAAGGTAAACTAAAGTAGCTTGAGTGTTCTCTTTTCAATTGATGCATCAACACCATTTTCACCATCACGTTTTGTCTGAAAATGATCACCAAGCTCCCGATTGCTAGCATTCAGATATCTTGTCTCTGCTACTACAGAGAAAATAAAGTTCCTTGAGAACAGCACACAGAAAATAGAAATTTTGCCTATGACAAGTACTAAGATAAGATAGAATATATTTAGTGAAGCCAAAACTATTAGGCTCCAACATATCCAAAATGTTTAGATAAAGTTGATAGGCACTGATCCAAAGTATTATGTACTTGGCATAGTCATTCCTAGCTTTTAATACAAGATCAAACCTATCTAGTTGACTTGAAGTATCATGATTATGTTTTATTATGCTATCCAGGTTAATCATTTGTGGAGGTGTCACTTTCAGGCAATATGATAACATAACAGCAGCAAGCAACACAGTCAAATGTAGTTGGCTCCTGGAACCAATGAACCATCGACTTTCTTAGAACTTTTACCATGTTAGCTTCAGTTGTTTCCGTATGATTTGAAAACTCAGTTAGCAACTGAAAATGCGCTACAATATATAATAGAAAGCTATTTGGATTGAAACATAAGTAGCACAGACTATTGGCACATCAGAAGGGGAATTTCTTACAAATCAGATTAGCATACGACTTTTACTTCTTATCGATGAGCATGTAAATAGTTTGGTGTGAATTCGTAAATAATAGTGCAAGTTGTTTACAAAATTGACATCAAGTAATCTAACAAATATTGTGGCAACAGTTGACGAATATTTCTTCAAAATTGTGTCTGTAGCATATTTCAGTCAGACAATAGCTGGGGTAACTTCAATAATAATGAAGAGCAAATGTCAAATACCATTATTGCATCAGTTGCTTTTGGAACAAATGTCTTAGCTTAGTAATTTGGGTTTTACTTTGAGTTTTTGACATAAAACTTATGCTTGTTTCTGTACATCCTTACAAAACTTTGCTTGTCCTGGGCATATTTTTTATCATCTCACTGAAGTGGTCTTGTAGTTTCCACATGCATTAACGATTTCTCAGATTAATCAGCATCAAGGTGCACTTTATATGAAACATCCAAAGATGTCATCATCAATGGGGCACAACAATTTCCAAGCCATAGGGATGCACATTTTTATCTTTGATAAATATAATGACAACCCACATATGACCTTCTAAGAACAATCTTTTAGAGGTTTGTTACTAAGGGACAAGAGTTGTCCTAAATTAATGGAAAAAAATACTCGGTCCCTCAGTGAATTGACATGACAAGCAAAGGGGGAGATACATGGCAATAATCCTAGGTATCACACTCAAGCAGATAGTTTCTAGTATTGTTGATTCAGAGTTGAATAGCAAGGGGGAGATACATGGCAATAATCCTAGGTCTGTTCATTGAAGATGGTTATCGTTTGCCCTTTGTAGGACATAAAATAAATAAGGGTCACAATTGCAGAGACGCTCTAGGTGTAATTGTTTAGATTCAGTGAAACCTGTGTCCAATGGTGCTGACTAAACCAATCATGCACTGGTAGATTTCCCTCGAGGAAACACAAAGGCTTCACCCTGGGATCGTCGTCACGGGGGATGACGGGGGCCATCAGTGGTCCACGTCTCAAGAAAGGTCAGTGACTTTCCCTCGAGGAGACACGAAGGCTTCACCCTGTCAAAGAACAGGGAAAACACCATGAAGTTTGTTACCAGGAGAATACAATCTATGTACAGTCATGCACCACAAACAGAAATACACATTCCATGGAATCTATAATATGTGTATGGTCAACTACGATTCTCTATTATTAGACTATTGTCTTCTTTAATACCAATAAATTCCTAGAATTTTTATTCCAATCGACCAAACATATGAACTCAGAAGAAAAATCTAACCAAATAGGATATAGGTCGCAAACAGTCAAAGATTCAGTATGTACCTACGTTCACAAGAATTACCGATCAACACTTACCATTTATTCTGGAGCAACATATAGGAAAATAATCAATGAAGAGTTGGCAATTACAAAGTGGTCCCAGATAGCTTTGTCAACCTTGACGCGTACTGGTACCGTTGCTCCTCTATAGCACTCTGCGAGAATGCAAGAGCACCCAAACAGAACGAGTGTAGTTAGAAAATTGTAATCTACAATGGTGGGAAAAAGATACACGTCTCAACTAAAAATAGACAACACAAAGCAGTTCTAGACCACCCTGATATAATTGGATAATGTGCAACAGTGCTAACAGATGCTGAAATGTTTTGTGGAATTATTTTGAGACCAAAACAACACTCAAATTTCACAAATACCTGAAATTTACATTGCATATGAGAGAAAGATGCAGCTTATTGAAAGAACAACCTAAGAGAATTAGGCAATAAATTAAAAAAATTGGTCACGACAACAAACTATGACAGAAAAACATAGCAGCTTTGGGAGAGTGATGGCAGTGATGTTATTATCCTAGAGCAACATATAGTCATCCTCATTTCAGAATAGGTGTACACAATACACTGACATTTATTCCTAGTAGGAACAAATGGAGGTACATCTTCCTTTTCTTTTTAGTTTTCTTTCTTTGCTTCTCATCGTCACTCTTTTGTTCCTCTTCCTCTCCTTCCACTTCTTCCTCGTCGTCCACTATAAAGTCACCCTTCTCAAATTCATCTTGACCATCCTCTGCACATAACCCATGATCCATATAAATCAAAATACAATTATTTTTAGGAATATGTTTTAGGGTGCTTGTGTGATAGAAAAGATATTTGCTAGCCAATAAACCAGCATCCATTCAGCAGGAGCGAAGGACAGAGGGTCATGCCTTTGATGAGATTATCCTTTTCCTAACAATGCAAATGTGGTATATATATTGCAAAAAATCCAAATGATCGTAACAAAGTAGCACATAATTGTTAATATCTACCTCAACAACAGGGCTTGAAATAAAATCATTTAGCTTCATTTGACTATCAGACATGTCATAGACCTGCAACAAAGATATAAAGGAGTCAAGCATCAATAGCATAACTGAAACAAAGATATAAAGGAGTTAATCATCAATAACATAACTGAAACAAAACCAAATAAATCTAATCATTTGCATATCATCCACAAAATTCTAGGTCATCACCTTCACTAAACATGAAAAGAGCTTCCAGGTATATGATGATCGCCTCCATTCGTATCTGGAATGGTTCCTGTCACTTCATTTGAACTGGATGAGACATGAACACCGCCTTCCTTCTGCAAAGAGAATGGAGATTAAATCAGATTAATAGCCAGTTCATATAATTCAACATTGGAAAGAAAATAAGCAGAGATGCATAAACAAATCTAGTTATAAATGTCCTATTTTATTAGGAGATCTGACCATATTCAAAGTAATTACAAGCTGACATATTCAGGGTAATTGTTAGATAAATTTCCCAAATAAAAAAGCAAGCAAGAAACTGATACATACACATTTAGCTATCGACAAGCCTTTTGTAACAGATCTCATCAATGAATACAAAGAGAAAGCAGTACGACAAGCCTTTTGTAACAGATCTCTAATGTTTTACTCAGAAGCTCTTGGAAGAAAATAGGCATAATGAGGTGAGTTTCTATATGAATCTTGACAGAGAATTTGAATTTATCCTTGTGCACGAATGAATGTGTAACCACAAAAAAAATCCTCCCGTTTGTTGGCTAAGCTAGATGCAAAGTTGGATCAATACTATGGCTAACCAGAAGCTAAATGATTTAGGATGATTTTGATTTCATGATGGCTAACCAGGTTTAACATTTGGTAATACCTTGCTAGTAACAACATACTTATTGAGCACTACACTGATAATAGCAAAAACTTGTCTAGATATTGACAAGCCCTAAATAGAGCTCATCTTTTTAATCAATTTCTTGATTGTGCAAAATGTTAGGAACACCACAAAGGGCACAAACATCATATATTCAGACACATGTGATTTGTGTATCGCCAATAACGTAAACAAATGATACTTTGTTTTCTAAGGCACTGCTTCCCTCTTCGGATGCGCTACTCTGCTCTTCCCTCTGCCTCTCTACCTCCCCTTCCTCTTTGGTCAGTGCTCTCAAACTGATAGCCGAAGCAGCATTTCAATACAAAGCTAAAAATGGTAGTCTTAAAAGTGTAAAGGTATGGATTATTGGATGTGCTTGATATTAGGTGCATCTTGCAGCATACTGCTTTATCCATTTTCCTTGTCTGCCTTTAGGTGACGAAGCATGTTAAGAAGGGAAAGAGTAATTCAATGGGATTTTGTTTTGTTGAGTTTGACTATGTTGAAACTGCAACCGGTGTGTGCAAGGATCTACATGTGTGTTTAGTTGTTTAAAAACTATAAAAGTAGCATGTTAGTGTTTAACGGTGAGCACGACTCACATGTAGGTCCGGGTCGGAGAAGAAATCTTTGGCTGGGGGACTGGTTACCGGCGGCGTGATGGAATCCTAGGACTCTCCATCAACCCTGTGCTCCCAGAAGACATCCATCATGGTGTAGCGACGTGGAAGGGGAGCAGGGACTGCAGTGCACCGGCTCACCGACGCTTGAGAGGAGGACGAGCTGTTGTGGCGTCGCGGACGAGGGCATGTGGGTGAGGATAGCAGGGAAGGTAGGAAGGACCACCATCCTCGGTGATGGGCGAGCGATTTGGGGCGATGCCGAGGCCACGCGTTGTCGACGGTGTCGGAGCCCGTGCGCGGTGGTGATGAAGGAAGGCGTCACGCGTTGTCGACGGTGTCGGGCCCCCCTACGCGCTGGCGATGAAGGAAGGCACCACACGTTGTCGGCGGTGTCGAGCCCCCCTACGCGTTGGCGATGATGGAAGGCGTCGCGATCTAGGGAAGGGCAGGGATTACGGTGGAGGCAAACAAGGCAGTGAAGGCGGGGCCCCACGCGCGCTGGCGACAGTGGAAGGCGGCGCGATCTGGGGAAGGAGCGCGTGGCGGGGGCGGGCCGCGAGATTAGCGGCGGGGGGAGCGCGGATCTCGGTGACGCGGAGGAGGATGAGGAGACGGAGGACGGGGAAGAGACAGCGCCATACGCGAAGGAGGGCGAGGAGATGGAGCACGGGGAGGAGACGGCGCGAGATTGGAGGGTGGAAGAGAGCGACGCGCAGACACGAGATTAGCGAGCGGTAGAGAGCAGAGCGGATGCAGACCTTCCATGAACGACACACTTTCAATGAACGGCGCTGAGGCTGATGACTTCGGCCCGGCGAAATGTGTTTTTCGGTGACGGCGCGGATGGGGAATGGAGGCGGCGGCGCGGACAACGAACGGAGGCGACGACACGGAGGTGACGAAACCCTACCTGGAGTGAGAAACGGGGAATTGGAGGGGTGGAGTGGCGACGTCTCGGGAGTGCGCAGAACGGGGGGAGGGGCCGAGGGGGCTGGTCGACACACACGAGCCGTCGGATGATACGGACGGTACCGATTGACTGGAGGCAGAACCATGGTGCACGGATGGTCTACATTAGAGTCTTATAGAGTAGTAGAGATTAGCAAATATTTACTGTAGCAAAGTATTGTCGAATCATGAACTAATTACTCTTAATAGATGCATCTCCCAATTTACACGTCATCTATGTAGTTAGTTATATTTTTTCGTCTGTATTATAATATACATGGATATATCTAAACATTTAATATAATGGGTGTAAAAATTTTAAGATAAAAACTAACAGGGCAGTCACGGGTTGGGACATGCATTGATTCATTTCCATGACTGGGCCCACCCATACAAATTGATTGATTCGTGTACTCTCCCTGAAAATGCTATAGGGACGACGCGCAAATATATAAATCAAGGAAACCGGATCTCACCTTTACTACCATAACCTTCGATTCTCAAAAAACCAAAAAAGATACCATAACCATCAATAGCAAGTAAATCGATACCTTAACCCTATATGGTTGGAATGCGTTGGCGCTGAGCCCGACGAACCACCGGAGGTGTGGTAGATCCGCAGCACAGGGTTAGAAGGTCCACGATCTAGGCGCAGGAGCGGCTCCTTCTCTGCGTATATCCGGACGGTCCGCATCTGAGACTCAGACAGTCTGTGATGGCGCAGAGAGTCGTATTCTTTGCAGCAGACCTAGATTTGCCTCTCGGGAGGGACCCTGTCAGAGAGGAGAAATCCTAGGATGTGTCTTGACTTCGGCAGGCCACCCAAGACGTCTCTAGTCGACGTAGAGCCGAAGATATGAGAAGATTTGAGGTAGAGAGAGGTTAAACTACGCCTAAACTAGAGCTACTTCTAATGCATAATGTAAAACAATAAGTAGAGTTGATTGGATCGATTATGGGGGTTCAATCGACCGTAACACTTCATCTATATAAAGGGAGGAGGACTGGACCAGTTACAAGTTGGTTACTGAGTTAACCCCACAGGTTTTGCTAACAAATCCAGCTAGAAACCCGAAACGCTAACTGATTATGCGCACGCGCGGACCGTCCAGACCGCGGACCATCCAACCTACAGGGTCGGACCGTCCGCATGCCCATTTTGGGACTCAACATATGTACTGCCAACAATCTTCGAAAAACAATAGATCTCACAAGTCATCTTGTTCCCGAAGTAAGAACTAAGCCTGATGCAAGTCATCGGCTTTTCAATCCAATAGGATGATCATTCAATAGAGCTCTAATGCATAAAGGCCATTCGGGTTGCATCTTTCTCTAACATGACCATCTGATCAATGGATCGAGAAGTATTGAATGGAGGTGCCCTCCAGCCTGAATAGGTAGAAGGACTATGTAAGTATCATGGGTTCATCGTCGTACCATTCTACATTTGAATAGGATAATATATCGACGATGTGTAGACAGGTGGAAAGTATCCTGACATCACTAGAGATGATGAATAGGCAATGCTTGCTGCGCCGCCTTTCCAACCGTTTTGTTTTAGCGGGTACTCGTGGCTTTTTTGTTGGTCGATCGCGTAGAACGGCCTTCTTGCTAATGTATTTCGAGAGCAATTAATCAGAAGTAGGGCCGGTTTTGACCAGTCGACCATGTGCGTTATGAGTGTTTTGCCCCTTTGTCTCCTTTTTCGTTTTGTGTGGAGACCGATGCCTCTGGCAATGGGTGGACTGTCCAGCTGAGTCAACCGGACTGTCTGTTTGAGCACCGAACCGTTCACGATGCCCGAGTCAAGGAGCTTCACTCGGCTGCTCGATTGAGCCTGCCCCCCGGCACCTCTGGACATGTTAGTCTTCATGTCCGGAGCTTTCCAAGCAATCTCTCCTTCAACGTGTGAGGATCACCAATGATGACGTTTTTGCTTTTGCCTTTATCGGCCACTTATGGCCGAACCAAGACCCTTTTGCTTGCTAGCTCTATTAGATTGATATGAAATGGTTGTGTGTTCACTTGCATTCCCTAAAAAATCAACCGGCCTCGTTTATGACCGATTGTATCTATCGATGAAAAATGTTACAATCATTGGTGGCATGGGAAAAAGAATTATGACACTTGCAGTAATCACGTCTCTTTAACTCATCTAAAGGAGGAAGATATGAGTTACTTTAATATTTCCATTTTTCAATAGTTCATCAAAAAATTATCACACTTGGTGTCATTAAAAGTAAATTTAACTTCTTTTTGTCGATTCTTCTGAACCGGTTGTAAAGAAGAACAAGGTGAAGGCTTGGCCTTTGTTGACCAAACAAGTTCAGCGGTACATATATCTGCGGATTCGTCATCTGAATTATTGCTCTCCAATAGATGTATAGTACGGCCGACCAATTTTGATGTTTCTCTACATTGGCTTTCACAGGCCAAACCCCGTTGATGTAGCTGAGCTACTGAAAAGAACTGAGTGCCATCCAATTTGTCTTTTAAGTAGATAGCAACCCATTAAAAACCAGTCCTACTAGCTGTTTGTTCGCGACATGGATTTGGAAGCATCGGTTTCCAGTGTCTCGGAACCTCCGAATATAGTCAGTAACTGATTCCCCATTCCCCTGTCGGACTGAAGCCAGATCAGCTAGTTCTATCTCATGCTCTCATGAGAAAAGGTGTTCATGGAGTTTCTACTCTAATTCTTCCTAGGAGTTGATACATTTAGGCGGCAAAGCTACGTACAATGCGAATGCGGTACTAGTAAGGGACAATGAGAATAAACAGATATGATAGGCTTCCCTATTAGCCAATTCTCCTAAGTGCACTAAGAACTAGATTACGTGCTCGTGCGTGCTTTTCCCACATTCACCAAAAAATTTAGAGAAATATGGTATCCTTGTCCCTTGCGGATATGGCATGGTATCGAATCGGCGATTATAAGGTTTCTGATAAGAGTGTCCTGATATGGATACACTGACGCTGAGCCTTTCTCAGAGTAGTTCGGCCATTTCTTCACTAATTTTTTCCATAGCACCTGAGAGCACCTAGAGGGGGGTGAATAGGTGATCCTGTAAAATCAAACACTAAATAGCCACAAACTTGATTATTAAAGTGTTAGTGCGACTAAGTAGCTATGAAGCGAGTTCTTGTGTACAAAACAATCATAGAAAGGCAACACAAGAGACACACATTTTTTATCCCATGGTTCGGCCAAGTAACACTTGCATACTTCCACGTTGTGGCGTCCCAATGGACGAGGGTTGCACTCAACCCCTTTCAAGTGATCATGTGATCAACTTGAATACCACAATCTTTTCTCTTTTGAGTATTCTTCCCGTTTGCGAGGAATATCCACAAGTTGGAGCCTCTCGCCCTTACAATATAGATCACAAAGAAATCACAAGAGTAAGAATGGGAGAGCAACACACGCAAGACTCAAATCCGTAGCACAACCATGCACACAAGTGAAGAAGTGAGCACACAAACACAGCGCAAGGAGTTTACATCTCGAACAGTGCTCAAATCTCAAGAACGATGATCCGATTACGTGAATGTAGAGTCTAGGTGTCTTAGGATGTTTTCTTGTAAGCTTGGTGTACTGCTCCATGCGCCTAGGGGTCCCTTTTATAGCCCCAAGGAAGCTAGGAGCCGTTGGAGATCAACATGGAAGGATATTCTTGCCTTCTACCGAGTGGCGCACCGGACAGGTCCTATAGCTTGTCCGATGCGAGATCTCCTTCCATATCGGGCGCATCCGACCGTTGAGCCAGCGGTCTCGTTGGCGCACCGAACACAGTCCGGTGTACACCGGACAGTCCGGTGTGCCCAACCGACCGTTGGCCTAGCCACGTGTCGCCCGTAGATCTCGCTGCCAACCGTTGGCTCGGGCGACTCTAACTCACCGGATAGTCCGGTGCACCACCAGACAGTCCAATGATTTTTAGCGAAGTCGCCCGCTAATTTTCCCGAGAGCAGCCAGTTCATCGTCGGCGAGCCTGGGGTACCGAACACTGTCCGGTGCACCACCCGACAGTCCGGTGTGCCAGGCCCAAGCTGGTTTTGGCTGTACTGAGCCAACTCTTCTCTTCTATTCTTGGCACTGTTTCTAGCACTTAGATAAACATGTTAGTATTCAAAACAATTTACTAAGTCTAGAAACATACCTTGTTCTTTGATTTTCACTTCTCACACATTTAGCACAAAAGAACTTAATCAATATGTGTTGGGTATCTAATCACCAAAACACTTATAGAAATGGCCCAAGGGCACATTTCCCTTTCAATCTCCCCCTTTTTGGTGATTTATGCCAACACATTAAGAAGCAACAAAAGAAGTGCAACATCGATGCAAATGAAGACCAAATTCTCTTTACTTAGGATTTGGCATATATGGATCACTCTTTGCCACCACTTGGTTTGTTTTTGCAAATCAAATTCTTTTTCCTATCTTTAAGTCAAACACGCTTGTTTGGGCACAAGGAGAGATATTTCAAGAGTAAAATTGATCAAGTGCCAAAAACTTCCCCTTTTTTCGTAATCAAAATTTTCCCCCATAAGAGACCAATTTTTGCAATAAGAGTATTTTGGACAAATTACAAATTCTAACTCTACTATTTTCAAAATTCTCAAGTGGTTGGCTGATCCATTTGCTTTGACCTTAAATTCTCCCCCTTTGGCATTAAGCACCAAAACAGGATCATTTTTGGCCCTCCTAACCCTATTGCCTCACCAAAAAGTCAAATAAGAGCAAAAAGGCAATGAGAGCATAAGTATGAACTTGGAATAATATACACTAATACCTGAGTGCAGTGGAAGTCTTGTCGTCGTCCAAGTTCATTTTCCCTTTCAATGTTCCTTCAAGACTACTTCAAGTGTACTCAAGAAACCAAGTTAGTCTTAAAGGAGTCAAGTTGTAGCATATCTCCCCCTAAACATGTGCATCATTTGCATACGGACTTGTGAGGTCTGGGGATGACTTGTACAACTTGAGCACCACAAACAAACAATAATTGATTTAAATGCTTAAAGTAACATGATCAAAGACATAGAACATAGGTATGCTATAGATCAATCCAAGTTACGCGAATCTAAGACATTTAGCTCACTACGCAACCTGCAAAACCTTTTCTCATCTAAAGGCTTAGTGAAGATATCGGCTAGTTGGTTCTCGGTGCTAATGTGGTACACATCGATATCTCCCTTTTGCTGGTGGTCCCTCAGGAAGTGATGTCGGATGTCTATGTGCTTAGTGCGGCTGTGTTCAATAGGATTATCCGTCAAGCGGATTGCACTCTCATTGTCACATAGGAGTGGGACTTTGCTTAGATTGTAGCCGAAGTCTCGGAGGGTTTGCCTCATCCAAAGTAGTTGCGCGCAACACTGTCCTGCGGCAACATACTCAGCCTCAGTGGTGGATAGGGCAACAGATGTTTGTTTCTTGGAGCTCTAGGACACCAGGGACCTTCCTAGAAATTGGCATGTCCCTGATGTGCTCTTCCTATCAACATTGCACCCGGCATAGTCGGAGTCTGATTATCCAATCAAGTCAAAGGTAGACCTCTTTGGATACCAGATTCCGAAGCAAGGCGTAGAAACTAAATACCTAAGAATTCGCTTAACGGCCACAAGGTGACATTCCTTGGGGTCGGATTGAAATCTAGCACACATGCATACACTAAGAATAATGTCCGGTCTACTAGCACAAAGGTAAAGTAATGAACCTATCATTGACCGGTATGCCTTTTGATCAACGGACTTACCTCCTTTGTTGAGGTCAATATGTTCGTCAGTGCCCATCGGTGTCTTAGCGGGCTTAGCATCCTTCATTCCAAACCTCTTGAGAAGATCTTGGGTGTACTTCGTTTGGGAGATGAAGGTGCCGTCCTTGAGTTTCTTCACTTGGAATCCAAGGAAGTAGGTCAACTCGCCCATCATCGACATCTCGAACTTTTGCATCATCACCCTGCTAAACTCCTCACAGACTTTTGATTAGTAGAACCAAATATTATGTCATCAACATAAATTTGGCAAACAAAAAGATCACCATTGCATGTCTTTGTGAAAAGAGTGGGATCGGCTTTCCCAACCTTGAAAGCATTAGAAATAAGGAAATCTCTAAGGCATTCATACCATGCTCTTGGGGCTTGCTTAAGTCCATAGAGCGCCTTAGAGAGCTTATACACATGGTCGGGATACCTATCATCCTCAAAGCCAGGGGGTTGTTCCACGTATACCTCCTCCTTGATTGGCCCATTGAGGAAGGCACTCTTCACGTCCATTTGGAATAGCCTAAAAGAGTGGTGAGCAGCATAGGCTAATAATATCCGAATTGACTCTAGCCTAGCAACTGGAGCAAAAGTCTCCTCAAAATCCAAACCTGCGACTTGGGCATAACCTTTTGCCACAAGTCGAGCCTTGTTTCTTGTCACCACTCCGTGCTCGTCTTGCTTGTTGTGGAACACCCACTTGGTTCCCACAATGTTTTGCTTTGGATGCGCTCCAGGCTCCATACTTCATTTCTTTTGAAGTTGTTGAGCTCTTCCTGCATGGCCAACACCTAGTCTGGATCCTGCAAGGCCTTTTCTACCTTGAAAGGCTCAATAGAAGAGACAAACGAGTAATGCTCACAAAAATTAGCTAATCGTGAGCGAGTAGTTACTCCCTTGCTGATGTCACCCAGAATCTGATGATGGGGTGATGTCTTTGGATCGTCGCTCGAAATTGAGTTGGAGGAACCCGTGGTGCTTCTTCCTCTATAACATGTTCTTCTTGTGCTCCCCCTTGATCCTGCCCCTCTTCTTGAGGTACCTGTTCACCGTCTTGAGTTGGGGGATGCACCATTATTGAGGAAGATGGTTGATCTTGCTCCTGTAGTTCCTATGGTCACACATCACCTATCGCCATCATGCGTATTGCGGCCGTCGGAACTTCTTCTTCATCTATATCATCAAGATCACCTTGCTCTCTTGGAGAGCCATTAGTCTCATCAAATACAACATCGCTAGAGACTTCAACTAATCCCGATGATTTGTTGAAGACCCTATACGCCTTTGTATTTGAGTCATATCCTAGTAAAAACCCTTCTACTGTCTTAGGAGCAAATTTTGAATGTCTAACTTTCTTCACCAGAGTGTAGCATTTGCTCCCAAATACACGAAAGTAAGAGACATTGGGTTTGTTACCAGTAAGGAGTTCGTAGGAGGTCTTCTTGAGGAGACAGTGTAGGTAGAGCCAATTAATGGCATGGCAAGCTGTGTTCACAGCTTCCGACCAAAACCGCTCAGGTGTCTTGTACTCTCCAAGCATCGTTCTCGCCATGTCGATTAGCGTCCTGTTCTTTCTCTCTACCACACCATTTTGTTGTGATGTGTAGGGAGCGGAGAACTCGTGCTTGATGCCTTCCTGCTCAAGATACTCTTCAACTTGTAGATTCTTGAACTTGGACCCATTGTCGCTTCTTATCTTCTTCACCTTTAGCTCAAATTCATTTTGAGCTCTCCTTAAGAAGCGCTTTAGGGTCCCTTGGGTTTCTAACTTATCCTGCAAAAAGAATACCCAAGTGAAGCGGGAAAAATCATCAACTATTACAAGACCATACTTACTTCCCCCGATGCTGAGGTAGGCAACGGGTCCGAAGAGGTCCATGTGAAGAAGCTCCAGTGGTCTTGATGTCGTCATCACATTCTTGTTGTGATGAGTGCTTCCCACCTGTTTCCCTGCCTGACATGCTGCACAAGGTCTGTCTTTCTCAAAATAGACATCGGTTAGTCCTAACACATGATCTCCCTTTAGAAGCTTATGAAGGTTCTTCATCCCAACATGTGCTAGACGGCGATGCCAAAGCCATCCTATATTAGTCTTAGCTATTAAGCATGCATCTAGATCGGCATTCTCTTTCGAAAAATCAACTAAATAGAGCTTGCCGTCTAATACACCCTTAAAAGCTAATGAACCATCACTTCTTCTAAAGACAGATACATCAATATTTGTGAATAGACAATTATAACCCATGTTACATAATTGACTCATAGACAACAAATTATACCCGAGCGATTCAACTAAAAACACATTAGAGATAGAATGATTAGAAGTGATGGCTATCTTTCCCAATCCTTTGACCTTACCTTGATTCTCATCTCCAAAGATGATCATATCCTGGGAATCCTTGTTTTTGTCGTAGGAGGTGAACATTTTCTTCTCCCCTGTCATGTGGTTCGTGCATCCGCTATCGATAATCCAGCTTGAGCCCCCGGATGCATAAACCTGCAAGGAATTTAAGCTTGGGTTTTAGGTACCCAACTCTTGTTGGGTCCTACAAGGTTAGTTACAACAACTTTTGAAACCCAAATGCAAGTCTTGTCTCCCTTGCATTTGGATCCCAATTTTGTAGCTACTACTTTTGCATTTCTACATGAAGGTACAAAAGAAGCATTGCAAGCATGGTAAACAGTAGTAGGTCCATTATAAACTTTCCTAGGTGCATGAGAAGGAACATAATTTCTCCTAGGCCTACTTATACCATGAACAAAAGAGGAACTAGATGCGTACATACCATGAGCATTATGAGAAACAATATGATCATAGTATCTTTCATTATAAGCATGACTAGTGAATTTTCTATCATAAATATAGGCATGGTTCTTTTGAGAACTACTAGCCATCGGGGCCTTCTCTTTCTCCTTGTTGGGAACTGAAGTCCTTTGGCTTGTTAAGTTCTTGGTTTCCTTTCGAAAACCAAGTCCATCCTTAATTGAGGGGTGTCTACCAACAGTGTAGGCATCCCTAGCAAATTTTAATTTATCATGATCATCTTTGCAAGTCTTAAGTTGAGCATTAAGACTTGCAACCTCATTGTTTAATTTCGCAATAGTGACAGCATGTTCATCAAAATTTACATCTTTACACCTATTGCAAATAACTACATGTTCTACACAACTGGTTGTATTTGCTTTTTCTAACTTAGTATTCAAATCATTATTTAAATCCTTTAAGCTAGAAATAGATTCATGACAGGAAGACAGCTCAGATGACAGTATTTCATTTTTCTTAATTTGTAAAGCAAGAGATTTTTGAACACTAACAAACTTGTCATGTTCCTCATATAAAATATCCTCTTTCTTTTCTAGCAGTCTATCCTTTTCATTAAGAGCATCAATTAATTCATTAATTTTGTCTACTTTAGCTCTATCTAACCCCTTAAACAAATCAGTGTAATCTGCCTCATCATCGGAAGATTCCTCATCGCTAGAAGAAGAGTACTTAGGAGTATCTCGAATACGTACCTTCTTCTCCTTAGCCATAAGGCATGTATGGCGTTCGTTGGGGAAGAGTGAAGATTTGTCGAAGGCCGAGGCAGCCAATCCTTCATCGTCGGAGTCGGATGACGTGCAGTCAGAATCCCATTCCTTTCTAAGGTGCGCCTCACCCTTTGCCTTCATGTAGTTCTTCTTCTTCTCCTTCCCATTCTTTTCTTGTGCTTGGTCATTTTCATTATTGGGACATTAAGCAATAAAATGACCAGTCTTACCGCATTTGAAGCAGGAGCGCTTTCCCCTTGTTTTATTCTTGTTGGGGTATTCCTTGCGTCCTTTCAAGGCGGTTTTGAAGCGCTTGATGATGAGCGCCATTTCATCCTCATTTAGCCCGGTAGCCTCCACTTGTGCTACCTTGCTGGGTAGCACCTCCCTGCTGCTGGTTGCTTTGAGAGCAACGGGTTGTGGCTCGTAGACGGGTACTGGACCGTTTAGTGCATCGTCCACGTATCGTGCCTCCTTCACCATCATGCGCCCGCTCACAAATTTTCCAAGGATTTCTTCAGGCGTCATCTTAGTGTACCTGGGGTTTTCATGAATAAGCTAAGGTTGACAAGATGGGGGTCAATAACTGTAAATGACCTGAGCATGAGTCGGACGACGTCATGATCCATCCATCCTGTGCTTCCGTAGCTTCGGATTTTATTGACCAGGGTCTTGAGCCTGTTGTAGGTCTGTGTTGGCTCCTCTCCCCTGATCATTGCGAACCTCCCCAGCTTGCCTTCCACCAGTTCCATCTTGGTGATCATGGTGGCATCATTTCCCTCAAGAGAGATCTTGAGGGTGTCCTAGATTTGTTTGGCGTTGTCCAAGCCGCTAACCTTGTTATATTCATCCCTGCATAGAGATGCTAGCAAAACAGTAGTGGCTTGGGCATTTTATGAATTTGCTCATTAACAAACACAGGATTGTCAGTACTATCAAAATGCATCCCATTTTCTACAATTTCCCATATGCTAGGATGGAGAGAGAATAGATGACTACGCATTTTATGACTCCAAAACAAATAGTCCTCTCCATTGATAGTAAATGCACATTTGAATTATAAGGAATGCGAGAATAGTCAAAAGAATAATTTTGATTAACCGTCTTTTTCTTGGATGATGAGTCGTCGTCGTCGTCCCTTAGTGAAGAAGAGGAAGCATCACTGTCATAGTAAATGATTTTCTTGATGCGTCTCTTCTTCTTCTCGTCCCTCTTCTTGCGACTCGAGCCCGAGTCAGTGGGCTTGTCGTCTCTTGGCTCGTTGAAGAGGGACTCCTTCTCCTTGTCGTTGACCACCATCCCCTTACCCTTAGGATCCATCTCTTTGGGTGATTAGTCCCTTAGATGAAGAGTACGGCTCTGATACCAATTGAGAGCACTTAAAGGGGGTGAATAGGTGATCCTGTAAAATCAAACACTAAATAGCCACAAACTTGATTATTAAAGTGTTAGTGCGACTAAGTAGCTATGAAGCGAGTTCTTGTGAACAAAACAATCACATAAAGGCAACACAAGAGACACACGATTTTTATCCCGTGGTTCGGCCAAGTAACACTTGCCTACTTCCACGTTGTGGCGTCCCAATGGATGAGGGTTGCACTCAACCCCTTTCAAGTGATCCTATGATCAACTTGAATACCACGGTCTTTCTCTTTTGAGTATTCTTCCCGTTTACAAGGAATCTCTACAAGTTGGAGCCTCTCGCCCTTACAATGTAGATCACAAAGAAAGCACAAGAGTAAGGATGGGAGAGCAACACACGCAAGGCTCAAATCCATAGCACAACCACGCACACAAGTGAAGAAGTGAGCACACAAACACAACACAAGGAGTTTGTAACTCGAACAGTGCTCAAATCTCAAGAAAGATGATCCAATTGCGTGAATGCAGAGTCTAGGTGTCTTAGGATGTTTTCTTGTAAGCTTGGTGTACTGCTCCATGCGCTAGGGGTCCCTTTTATAGCCCTAAGGCAGCTAGGAGCCGTTGGAGATCAACATGGAAGGCTATTCTTGCCTTCTGCCGAGTGGCGCACCGGATAGTCCGGTGCGCCACCGGACAGGTCCTATAGCTTGTCCGGTGCATGATCTCCTTCCATATCAGGTGCATCCGACCGTTGAGCCGGCAGTCTCGTTGGCGCACCGGACACTGTCCGGTGTACACCGGACAGTCCGGTGTGTCCAACAGACCGTTGGCCTGGCCACGTGTCACCCGTAGATCTCGCTGTCGACCGTTGGCTCGGGCGACTCTGACTCACCGGACAGTCGGTGCACCACCGGACAGTCCGGTGATTTTTAGCGAAGTCGCCCGCTGATTTTCTCGAGAGCAGCCAGTTCACCGTCGGCCAGCCTGGGGCACCAGACACTGTCCGGTGCACCACCGAACAGTCCGGTGTGCCAAGCCCGAGCTGGTTTTGGTTGTACTGAGCCAACTCATCTCTTCTTGGCACTGTTTCTAGCACTTAGATAAACATATTAGTATTCAAAAACAATTTACTAAGTCTAGAAACATACATTGTTCTTTGATTTTCACTTCTCACACATTTTGCACAAAAGAACTTAATCAATATGTGTTGGACATCTAATCACCGAAACACTTATAGAAATGGCCCAAGGGCACATTTCCCTTTCAGCACCCGGTGGCAAGCCACCGTTCCTTAGGAGATAGGGCTCATTGGTCGGGGCATTGCTATGCCGGTCTTCTTGCCATGGCCGATCGAGAACGATGCTCGGCCTATGATCGCATGGTGCAACCATGGCTCTGATATCTAGGGTGAGGAACATATTATTGCAATATATAATAATTTGGTGTGTTTTGCGTCGCAACAGGTTCTGCATATGCATATCCGGACGATCCGATCAAGGTGACCGGATGGTCCGACACATTGACAGACGTTCCGTGGATATATCCAGACTGTTCGGTCATGTTTTCCACCACTAGGGTGCCACGTGGCGGTCCTAGCATGGGTCCGAACTGTCCAATAGGGAGAGTCAGACTGTCCGCATTAGAGCCGGACAATTCGGTCATATCCATATTCGCCGATCTGTCAAGCAGGGACGGCGACGGTGGAATTTGCCTTGGATATGAATTCATTGGCATATACCATACAATGGCTGGGACTACGAATAATTCATTTGTTACCGATGTATTAGACATAGATATCCTATTGCTAGTTTCGTATGACAGAAAACTAGGAGCAACAGATTTCTCAAATGGACGTGTTAATTTTCTAATTGTATCTTCCAACCCTCCAATTTGTTGTTTCATTTCATCTTGTTGTTGCTTAATAAATTGGATGTCGTCAGATTAACTTACATTTGAGATTTGAAGTGAAGGTAGTAGGGATGCAATCTCGATCTCTCCATGCTTGGTAACCTTCTGGTGGCGATCCACCGTGAAGTATGACAAAAATTTCTCTGTCGCCTCCTCCTCAGCCTTGGCGATTTGGCGACATGCATGCTCCCTCATTTGACTCATCAAGTCTTCATATAGTTGTTGCTCATCGGCCGACAAGCTTCTGATAGCCGGCCCTAAGGATATTGTCTTGGGAGATATATGTGTGATCTTTAGAACCGGGCATTTGGGGGCCTGATTTTAGTAGATCTAGACATCTGATCCCCAGTAGAGTTGTCAAAAAAGTGTGTTGACGTCGATTCGAATGCCAAACATAGGAACGAATCACTTGGCGTTGCTCTCTATGGAGGCGTGGATGGTCTGCGACATAGGGCCGACGGTCCGTGACCTGGGCGCAGGAGCGGTCCTCCTCTACGTACGTCCGGTCGGTCCACGCCTGGGACTCGGACAGTCCATGGTGGCGCAGAGAGTTGTCTTCTTCGCAGCAACCTAGATCTCGCCTCCCGAGAGGGACCCTGTTGGGGAGAAGAGATCCTAGGGTGTGTCTTGGTGTCGATAGGCCACCCAAGATGGCTCTAGTCGACGTAGAGACGAAAAGATGTGAAGGTTTGAGGTAGAGAGAGGCTAAACTAGGGCTAAACTAGAGCTACTCCTAATGCATAAGGTAAAAATGATAAGTAGAGTTGATTAGGTCGATTGTGGGGGTTCAATCGACCGGTAAACCTTTATCTATATGAAGGGAGGAGGTCTGGACCCGTTACAAGTCGGTTCTGACTTAATCCCGTAGGTTTTGCTAACAAATCCTTCTAGAAACCTAGAATCCTAACTAATTCTACGCACACATAGACCGTCCGGACCATCCGTGTTGCCAACGCGGACCATCCGGACCGTCCGGCCTATAAGGCCAAAACCGTCCGCATGCCATTTTGGGACTAACATAATGTTATCTTCCAATGGCTGCTAGCATTTTTTTTAGATGGTCAACATTGGCTGCAAGCAAGTTAAATAAAAATCAATGATTTGACATAATACTGTGTAACCTATTTTCAGCGCACACAGTGCATTCGCCCCGTTGTTCTAGTGGCCATCATATAAAACGAGTGCCCACAAGTCAAATATTTCGTCCTTGTTTTTTACTGTTCAAACTGCTTAAATGGCCTAGCTTTACACAGGGAACAGGCCTGCATACGCGTAAAACATGTCTTACACTTTCGTCATCGCTATGTGTAAAAGGGTTAACCTGGTATGGCTACGACAAAATTATAAGACGATACTCACTCATAAACTTCCATGGTCATACTAGCTAAACCCATCAACTATAACTTTATTCGTGTGGTACATAGGACACAAGAACTAACTTCACAAATATCGATCGGTAATGGTGTTATATGACTCAGCGCGACAATCATAAATAGTTTAAAAAACCAATAGGACACCCGAATAGTACTGCCACTAGACCAATAGGTGTTCAAATCTATAGTCCACCGCTACCAATTCGCAAAAACATATGACAAGAAAATTAGTGACAATAATCTTCTGTATTTTCCATGTAAAAATGAACTGCAAATTCGCAATGCATACTGCACATTCTTTGGCCTTAGCCTTGCATTTTCCTTTTTTATCCGTCTTTAATTTACTTAATTACTCTTCACCGTGCATCCTAACTTTACTAACCAAATTAACCATCCAATTAAACAGAAGAACAAATTTAATAATGAGCAAATTAAAAGAAGGAACATATAAGAAATGACCTATTTTACAACACCTTCATGTTAATTTTTCTACTTTTGTTGTTTTTTCTCATGCTCCTAATTATGGACTACTGTAGCCGTTACTAACTACATTTGAAGAAAAGGACAAATAACTGAATGCTTTCAACTGCTATCATGTATGATATGTAATGCCAGCGCACAAATTTCCTTGATTCATTCATAATTCTAGCGCATTGTTTCATGTTCTCAGATATAGCTACACCATTGCCCTAGGGTTCTAGGATGTCAATCGCACTGGGAACCGCTGAAGAGCTTTCTTGCCTCCACAATGCTGAAAGGCCTATCATCTACAGAGATTTCAGGACATCAAATAGTCTGATGGACAATGTTGAGTGTCAATTGCTTCCTCACGCTTTCTTCTCCTTTTTTTAGTTCTATTGATACCATCCAATGGAAATGCACATATGTTTGGCATATTTGTCTTCTTGTTCCCATTGCCGCAGGATTATATTGCCAAACTGTCTGACTTTGACCTCACAAACGTTGGCCCCAAAGGTGATCAGACGCATGTATCGACACGGGTGACGGGAGCCTACGGTTATGCATCCCTGAATATGTGACGACCGATACTTTCCTCATTCTTTGTATATACTTTGTATTTGCATTTCTTGATGACTCATCTAACTGTCTGGATATGAACTTCATGTTAAATTTCCAAACTTTAAACTATTGTCCCTAGTCCCTACTCCATGAGCTGAGATCACATATTTTACCATTTCTTATGTCTTTCGGTATCTGAATGTAACTTCACAGCAAAGTTTATAGCCAGCAAAAAAAGTGTTATGCTTAATGCATGGCCAGATATCACATTTGATCTGTCCCAGCTTGCAGAGTGCGGTGATGGTGTTGTGCTTCGACTTAGGCCTTGTTCGTTTGTGTCGGATTGGTGGGTCGGAACAATTCCCGGCGGATTGCTTCTATAATTTATATGAACTTTGATTAGCCGGAACGATTCCGGGTGCAATCCGACGCAAACGAACAGGCCTTAAGCTGTTGGAATAGGTTCAGTTGTATATTGTGACCATGGGTGGTGGTGTGTTTTGATGTGTAAATTTGATCTACATGCTGCTACTGCTTTGTAATGTCCTCAGATTTTCACTGTGGTCTTATGTATCGAGCGAGCCCTACCGAAACTGGCATGTTCAACATTAACCCAAGAAATGAAAGGATGCTGCCCTGTTGTGCTGCGATCATCATCTGAATTGCTGTCGATGAGTTTGGGATTTTGGCCTACTTTGCCTTTTGTGCCTGGGTACCATTTTGTAGCGTCTCTATGTATAAGGGAATTCTCTTGGTTTCAGTCGTCTTTTGCAAGAACCTTTTCTTTTGCAGGAATTACATCTCGTCTGGAAATTTAGGATAGTCACTCCAAAACGATAATGTCATTCAGTCATTTTTGTTGTAGCCGATGAGCTTGAAATGTATCCTTGCAGCTTGATTCTTTGTATTCCAACTCATTCCAACTCGGTTGCAATTGATCACTTGAAATGGTGTACACTGGTGATAGTGGCTCATTGCCTTTTTTGGTGACGGAAGTATTGCTGGAAGGCTTTCATTTGCTTCCCTGTAAGATATCTCTAGCACTACAGTAAACAGAACAACGTCCGACGGCCGAAGCCGTCGGACATAAGGCTAAAACCGTCGGAAATAGCTAATGTCCGACGGCTTTAAGCTGTCGGAGATAATTCGTCGGAAATAACGTAATGTCCGACGGCTGCCGTCGGATATAAGCTATGTCCGACGGCCGCCTCTGCCCGTCGACATAATACACAGCAACCGTTTTACCGGTCAGCCTGTGGGGCCCACAGGCTTATGTCCGACGGCCCCGTGCTAGGCTGTCGGACATAATGAAGCCTTATGTCCGACGGTTCAGCCCGGGCCGTCAGACATAATGAAGCCTTATGTCCAACGGCTACCACTAGGCCGTCGGACATAATAAATTACAGAATTTACACAAAATTCTGTTTTTTAAAAAATCTGACATTTACAAAACAAAAACAGATTTCATGCACATATACACATTCACATTCACAATCACAATATACACATTCAAATAAGTGTTCACAATCACGAATATTCTCACATAAATATTAACATTCACAAATTTAACATCAACATATAGGTCCGACGGTTGTTGCAAACTGACATTGTGTCTCACAAACAAGTGTTGCAAAGTGTTTCATAAATTAACATCACGACACATCAATCATATCCATAGCCACCTCCTCTGGCTGGACTCTGCGTGTTGAAAAGGTTGTTCACCCACGAATGTGTTGTGTCGTCTTGACCAGACCCATCACCAGGTGCGGCAACTGAAGCGGGTGGTGTCTGAAATCCCTATAACACACATGAAATAGTAACCACTCAGTTGTTCATTTAAACATATAAGACATCTATGAACATGTCACACACGCATATGTGTACATACCATAGGGAATTGTGACGGAGGCGGAGGTGAGGCGCCAACATTGGCATTGACAGTGCAAAGTCCGGAGGCGGCATCCCATATGTCGGCATCGGGACGCCCGCTTGTTGGGCTAGTTGCTACAAATTATATACAAGTCATTGTTGAGCTAATAAGATACACATCAAGTGTTTTGCAAAATAAGCTACAAAATGTTACTTCAGCTTACCGAGAGAAGAGCTTGATTTTGGGCCTGGAGGTTTGCATAATACTCGTCCCTCTTCTTCTGGTACTCGGCTTGTTGCCTCTGGTACTCAGATTGCTTGCCTCTGGTACTCCAATTGTTCCCTCAAGACTGATTGATGGTACTCTGCCTGTTGACGCAACACTGCAAGCTCTACCTCATGGGCGGATGATCGTGAACGGGACGACTGTGAAGACGACGATGTGGACTGTCGTCCACGGCGTCTCAGCTCTCTGGAATCAATCGTAGAATCAAAAATACCCAACCTACAAGAGTGAACCATGCACTTAGTATAGTAACTCATGCCTCAGTTGAATCGCAAGCATATGATGACAATTTTGTAATCCAAATCAAATAATCTCACTGTCCGTGGGCTTGTCCTCCTCCGCTAGCATATGCTGCCTGAGGGTCAATTGGCTGGCTCCTCCAATCGTACTCCTGCCCATGGCGTTGAACCATCTCCTGCCCATACGAAGCCTGGAGGCAAACAATATCAAATATAAGTGCATAACCCCTATGCCCTTGCAAACAATATCAAACACATAATAGAGTATCAAAACTCACTAGACGGTCGGTGGCCGTCTGAGTGCATAACACATCAGGATTCTGAGGATCAGAACCCCTATGCCCTTGCATATACACCTCCACATCCGTGGGCGTACGGCCGGATTTGACTTCCTGTACATAAAGTTACAATGACACATTTCTATGTAATTCAAAAGTTACAACAAACTGTGACTTACCATTCGCTTAGCCAAGCGCACATGACCATCACCACCGTAGTTGTGGAACGACTCGGTCCCACGGTTTCCCCTGTTCCTTTCGGAAATGGCACGAAACTCAGGGGAAGCCCACCATCTGCACAATGCCCGATAACCCTCTGATCGGGTGGCCATCCACGGCACCGACACCTACATGAAATTTTTTAAATAAAGCAAGCAAATACATGGCTTCGTGCGATATGAGAGGCAAGAACCTGTTTACCTCTAGGTATTGCTCCTCCGTCAAGTAAATTGATGACCACTCGGCCTTGGTATTTGGCATCGGTCGATCATCAACATTTGCTCTGTACCATGCCTTTATAGCCTGAATTCGTGCATAGTACATTGCATCTGCAACGACATCGTTCGTGTTA